>QTSX02001587.1:0-191242 GCA_014839935.2 Entomophthora muscae | reverse complement strand
TGCCCAGCGTCTGAAGGGATTCCACTTCTGAACACTTCTGCTGTAACTATCTCCCTGGATCTCAAGCCATCCTGGACTCTCATATATCTTAAAAGCTTCCTAAACGCACGTTTCTGGAGATTTATTTGCCTCCCTTTCTAGGCTGCAACAAACCCTATCTCTGCCCTGGGATCCTAGATGTCTCCCACAAAGATCATGTCCAGCTATTGGTAGCCAACTTATCAGCTATTCCCATATCTGTGTCAAGAGGCCAGGTTTTTGGCTATAGAAAGCTGCTAAAAGCTCCTGATGTTCTATCTCTACATCTCTTTGGCACCTTTCAAGGTTTCAACTTACCTGAAGACAAGCCACAGGTCCTATCTCTGTTCACGCTCAGGACTTCCTGCAACTATCCCCTGTCCAACAGAAAGAGGTTCTCAGCCTGTTAGATCAGTTTTCATATATCTTTTCTAAGGATAGCACTGAATATGGTCTAGCTAAATGAGTCATTCATCAGATTGATACTAGTGATGTTCACCCATTCCAATCTAAACCTTATTATCATAGTCAAATGGAAGACGCTCAGGTGTCTAAAGAACCCTGGCAACTATTAGATGTTGGGTTACTTTCTCCTTCCCAAAGTCCAAGGGCCTCCCCCTTGCTCATACTGAAAAAGAAAGATGGAGGTCACTGCATTGTGATGGACTATTAATGGTTGAATTCCTATGCCAAGAAGGATTCTTACCCCTTACTATGTATTGACAATGCACTCTGCTGCCTTGGAGGCTCCAAGTTCTTCTCAGCTATACAATTTGGCCTCTGGTTACTGGCTATTTGACCTCTCTCCAGAGGATAGGCAAAAACTATGCTTATCACTTCTTAAGGGCTGTTTGAGACTACCTGTATGCCTCAGGGACTATACAATGTCCCTGCTACCTTTCAGAAGGCCATGTACTACATTCTTTGTGATCTGAAGCTCTCCTGTGTCCTGGTGTTTTTGGATGATATAATGGTCTTTAGCACTACATTTACTGATCACCTGGCCCACCTCAAGGAAGTGTTCCTAAAGATTTGGGAAGCTGGCCTCAAACTAAAACCTTCAAAGTGTGCCTTCTTAAAGGATTGTCTTTAATTTTTGGGCCATGAATTAACCCATACTAGGATTTATCCTATAACCAAGAAGGTTGAGGCTATTGAAAAATTTATCCATCCATCAACCTGCGCAAAGCCTAAGTTTTTCTGGGCATGACAGGTTATTACAGACAGTTTATTGCTGATTTTTCTAACACTAGTGAACCTCTGGTTCAATTGTTACCTAATGTCCCCTTCAAATGGACCACTAGTCAACAACAGGCCTTTAATACTCTTAAGCAAAAACTCAAAGAGGCTCCCATCTTGGTGTATCCAGACTGCAATAAGGAATTTATCCTCTACACAGACACTAGCAACCTATTTATTGGGACCATCCTGGATCAACTAGATGATGAAGGAGTGGGTCACCCTGTAGCATATACTTTTCATGTCCTCAACAAACATTAGAAGAACTATAGTGTCACAGAAAAAATACCTTGTTGGGCTGCATGCAGTCAAACACTTCTGTAGTTTTATGTTTATGGCACCCATTTCACTGTGGTCACTGACAATGCCTCTCTCAAGTGGCTGCAGCAGCTCAAAGAACCAGAAGGACGGCTAGCTAGATGGGCCCTTTGTTTGAAGGGCTACAACTTCACAGTGCTCCACTGTCCCAGGATCCAACATCAAAATGCTGATGGACTGTCCAGAATGCCTATTCTTGCTCTACACCCTGCTGAAGCTGATCAGTTATAAAAGCTAATTGGGTATCCCTCTTCTTGGGAAAACAAGACTGAAGAGAGTCAATCTTCCATGTCTAAACTATCTAAGAATACTCTCATTTGTGACAATCAGCTCTTCAAAAAAGTGCATGATCAGTACCTGCGCTATGTACAACCTAGCCTCTTCCTCTTGTTAGCACTCCAATCTCACAAGGAAACTGGACATGGAGGCATTGCCAAGACCTATGACTGGCTTCAGAAGAATTATTTCTGGGAAAACCTCTGTCTGCTGATTCCAGATGTCTTAGCTAGTTGCCACAACTGCCAGCTCCAGAGACCTTGAGCTGCCTCTCACAAGTTAAAATTATTCCCTCCACAGCATGCCTTTGACACTGTCAGCATCAATGCTGTAGGGCCTCTAACTTGCTCTTGCTTGGGCTACCGCTTCATCCTGATTGTGATCAATAATTTTAGCAATGTTTAGAAGCCTGCTCCATCAAGGATATCACTGCTAAGACAACTGTGGCCTTCCTTCTGCAATACATATTTTACTGCCATGGATTCCCCCAAGTGTTGTTGTCTGAAAATGGATCTAACTTCAATGCAAGCTGGTGACTTCTGTTGTTGATGCTCTTGGGTCTCATCAATCCTTCTCAGTCCTCTATATTCCTTCCACTAATGGGGCTGTTGAACGTGCTAATTTGACTTTGGTTTCCATCATGAGGAAACTTGCTTATTCCAATGCTGCCAACTGGGATTTATACTTACCTGATGCTCTCTTTGCCTATTGTATAAGCGTACACTGTGTAACTGGGTATTTACCCTTTGCAATGCTGCATGGGCGCAAGGTCACTACCCTGTTGCTCCTAGGGGCCCCCTACTCTCCTCTGACAAGGCCATGGACCCTGATTCCCACATAAAATACTTAGTCTACTGCATATACTTCTGTGTATAAGACTAAAATGCTTAATCTCTCTCCTGACAATGCTGGATGCTCTCCCTTGCCTGAGTTCAAAATTGAGGACCATGCTCTCTACTATCAGCATAGATTAGGGGAACACGCTCATAAAATAGATACACTGTGGGTTGGGCCCTTAGAAGTGACCTTCAAACAAGGTTCATAATAAACTGTGAAACTTCTTTCTAGTGGTCATCTGTTTCCCAGTGTGCATGCCAAGTTTCTATGCAAGTATTACCCCCTAAGGCCAATCTAGAAGGGGGCAATTCTGTGAATGCCACTATTCACACTGTTTTGATTTTACTTTTGTGTGGTTATTTTGAGGACAAATATCTCTCTTTTGCTTTCACCCTTCAAAATGGGTCTGTTTTTAAACCTGGAAATTCAATTGTTTAGTTTCCTGATTCTGCACAACTCACTTGCCTCACTCATGTTTGTGACAAGTAATCCTACCGTCCTGGTATTGTTTTGTGGTATTGTCAACCAATATATATTCCATCTATTATTCACCAATAAAAATTAAGTTCTATTCACATTTTTATCTTTGTGTCTCTAAGTACTTCAGCGTCTCTCTCTAGCAAAAACTTGTAGAGATTATTCAATCAAGGCCACAAGGTAAACTAATAGAGTTGCCTGCAACTAACCAAGACTTAGTATGAATCCAATCCTAAGGTTAGGATTCCCTGTTGTGTGTCTGTGCCGCGCCTCAGAACACAACATGGGCCTCAGGGGAAAGAATGAGTAAGTTTACATATATTTTCTACTAGCCTTCATTTAGTTATCACAAGGAATGGGGAAGAAGTCATTGAATTGATGGCATATACACCAAGTGATGTATATGGGGGTTATTAACCACTGATAGCCCCTGTCATTCAAAGGAGACCCGCAGAAAAAACAAATAATTTAAATGAACATGAATGAATTTTCAAAGAAAGAAGCATTAGAAAGGGAAGACAAAGCACAGTGGGGTGTTTGAATTGGGTGAGAGAAGCTTATGAAATAGGAGGAAACATTAATTTTAATGAACTTAATGAAATTTAAAGAAATTTTCAAATGAATATTGATGGATATATATGAATGTATAAAAAGAGTTTTGTTTTCAAATATGAACACCTATGCAGCAATATGAAAAATCAATTTCAAATAGGAAATGAATACTTAAAAGGAGCAATTTTAAATGAATTTCTAAGATCAATAGCAAATAAAACAGGATATAAATTACAAGTCAAAAGAATGAAACTTTTATCAATTTCATTCACCAAAGCATGGGCAGCTGACCCCAGCCAAGCCCCAGAGGAATCATATTCAAATTTTCAAATACTGGGTATATCAACTGTTTGGCTGCTATATACAAGAAATTATGCATGTTTTTTGAACTATACACCTTGCAAAGAATACATCTTGCTGTATACTTGGGAAAATATTACACTGCATTCTAAAAGCAATATAACAAAACTCAAAGACGCTCCATTCAATTTGATATCTACCAAATAGCACTGGAGAAAATGAAGACACCACAGGGGTATAAGACCAATGAACACATCCTTTATGACTGTTTCATGTTAGTGTCATTGTATGACTATTGCTTAACTCCTGAGAAGAACATTTTTCCAATCCCCTCTCCCCTTGCCTTTTATCAGATGCTATGCCACCACTAGGGTGATGAGCGCCAACCCACTTGCAATTGGCACAAGAATAATCTGCCACATACAGAAAAATACATGGTTGTAATTACAAGCTATAGCAGAAATAATATTTTGGGGTATAATTACCTGGAATAATTCCCTCTCTCATTAGATATTTGCTTTCCCTCAATAAAAATTTATTCTCTCTTAATTTAATTTCTATTAGAAACTAGTATATTAATATCAAAATATTTTTTAAATCTAATTAAGCATTAGTTACATAATTCTAAATAAATTTTATTTTAGATTATAATTTAGAAATTGTTTGTTTAGTTGATTAGCAACTCCAGGTTTATGTACTAAATATTTAACTGACAATGAATTCAATTTAAAAAATACAGAATGTCCATGAAATCTATGTTTTGAACAATGGATTGTTTAGAACTCAAATTTTTTCCCTTTGAGTATGATTTGATAAATAGATTTTCTATTCTTAACTTGTATCATAAGTAATAAATAGTAACATATATATGAAAATCATTGATTTTCATACCAGGTGACTATGGTGGCACTGAATTGATAAGGATCAGGGGATGAATCACAGGGTCAGATTTATGGCTTTAAAAAATACCAGTCATCCTGCCAAAAAAGGTCCACATTCATTAGAATAAAATCAATATTATTTTATCTTATTTAATTTATTGATTTTTCTCTCTACAGGCAAAACAATAACTGGTGCATTAAAATAAAAATATGTGTCTCTACATATAATAAAATTAATTTTATCTAACTAATGTCTAACGTCTTTAATGCCTATAATACAATTTAACATCAAGTCATTATAATACAAATAATGTTTTTCAAGTCCTAATAAAAAGTAAAATATATAAAAATATAAACAAATAAAACCCATAGCACCCATTTATCTGATTGGCTCAGAGGCAAGGGATTTGGGAGGGAAGGGCTTGAAGGGCTTGTAAGAAGCTGCCACCACATCAGGTGACATCAAGAATTGGCTGACCTCAAGAATATTGAAGAGACCTTTGTTTTCCTGTGGGAGGCTTTTTTTCACCTTATTCTTGATCTAAATAAATACATTCTTGATTGGATTCAGAAATATTGAATAAGGCAGTTGGAAAAAAATCTCATTAGACAATCAGCAAGCCAGTGGCTGGAGGTGTGGCTGTTTTTGATGATGGGGGGAACTCATAAACAACCTAAACCACTTTGTGGAGACCAACATTATCAAGCAAAACAAAGTTGGTTGTGCCGCAGTAATTAATCTGAAGGTACTTCTTGACAGTTCAGAGAAAAACAAGAAATGTCCCAAGTTATGGGAGCCCTTAATCATTTGATATTGGTAAAACCTGAAGGAACAAAGAAGCTCTAATATGAAATATGTTTGGTAACAGATGGCTGCACAATGTGATACACCATCCTTAGACCCCTTATTTACCCACCCATGCCTAGACCTGAGTGAGGAGGAAAACAACAATTCATTTATATAGAATATTTGAACATTGCCAGTCTACTTTAGGGCCAGATAGATTTTTGGCATAAATGTGGCAATCCTTGATAGTCTTTTTGCTGTTTCTGTTGTGAAGAGAAATACCTAATACTTTCCATGAGAAGTCCATATTGTCCATGATTTTGTATATGAGGGTTTTTGAAACAGAAATTAAAGCTTTGTGTCAAGCTGTTGCATTATTGAATGGATTAGTCAAAACATAGTCCGTTTATGTTAAGGGTAATAGAACAATAACCCAATCACCCACTTTTATTGCTGTGTTTGCTATTATATGCCTGTAAACTCACTTAATTGCGCCTAAGGAGCGCTATTTGAATCAAAGGTTTATTGCACATAGAGCTTGGTCTTTACTTCTGCAGCTAATAATAGAATTGAAGTATTTAAGAGCCACTTTCCTGTATTTGGAAAAGCAGGTGAAACCAGTTGTTTTCCTGCCCAGGCACTTTCCAATGCCATTTCTCCACTGCCTCCATATGAGAAGTCCTTCTTTTAATGCCTCTCTTCTTTGGCAATAATTCCCCCACCCCACTATATAACCTTCTAACATAGCAAATAAAGAACCAGATTGTGACAGTACTACAGTCACATTGGACTGTGGTTTCACCAAGAGGTTGAATTGTAATGAAGTTCATAGGTTGAAATTCAAAACAATAGGATTAGCCTTGGAGAGATTTTCCAGCGTAGTAATGATCCCCAGGAATCAATTAGGCTGTACTAATTGAGGGCTGTAATGAATAATCTGAATGATTCAGATTATGAGGCTAGGTGAACAAACGTAATTTATTAACTGGGAAGGTTAATTAATTGATACCCTGGAATATGATTGATGAGGATTTAATCATAGGGCCAAAATGGACTTGACTGTATCAAGTAAGTTTAGGTGTCTTAAACTGATTGATTAACTGGGAAGGTTAATTAATATATGCTTGGAATATAATTAATGGTGATTTAATTATATTGTTTAATTGCCTTGACTGTGTCAAGAAGTTTGGTTAAGGTTAGCCAAAAGTAAACCCCTGAATAGTGGTTTCAAAGCGCCGCGTTGGCAAATTTGTTGGGTTAAAAGCGCTGCTGCGCCACCTAATGGATTTGCAAAGCGCCAAGGCGCTGCTATCAAATTTTTTCTGGGCGCTGAGCGCTGCCTGGGGAAATTGCTGGGCGCTGCAGTGGCGCCTGGTTCAAGTTTTGAAGCGTTTTAATGGGTTTTTAACACAAAAAACCATTAAATGCAAAAAAAACAGCTAAATGTAGACAATGGTGTCTATACATTCAGGATTAATCAGCTAGTTCCCAGTTGGAACAATGATAGCTTGGATCAGGAATACATATATTCCACAGGTTTATGGTGCCAAAAGTCTGGAATGCTTCAAGCCAAAGCAATACATTTCCACGGAAAGAATTAGGCAATTCTGGAATGTATTAGGGCACATTCTTATAGGTTAAGAGTGTGAAGATCTTTTTGATAAAGATCTGGATTGGATTAGGCCGTTATGTCATAAACCATGTGATAGGAATCCAGGTGTGATTCCAGAACCAGAGGGATTTTTAGCCAAATGTACTTCAATTGGTATATAATGTAAACATGATAATAATTAATAAAAATGATGCTTATTTTTACAATGGTTGCTTTCCCCTCAATCTTTTTATGTTTTGTGTTTTTGGCTTTTAACTGAAAAAAGACTACCATGGAATGAAAAAGATGGTCTGCAGCTAAGACTATGGGAAGCAAAAAATGTGGAAGTGATCACCAGATGGCAATGAGTTTTATGCCAAGATTGCTTGCCTGGAATCCAAGCTCATCAAAGCTTACATAAAGGATTCCCCGTCAAACCGTAAAAGAGTCAGACCAGGATAATGAAGAAGCAAGTATGAATTTCCTGGATCTTTCACACAGCTTTGTCTCATTATCTTCTTATATTATTCTGTCCTTACCCAGGCTTTCACTATACCACAACAGGTATAGTATTAAGATAAACAAGTAGTAGAATAACTATTTGTAGAATTCAGCTCTCAGGCTGCACTTTTTTGATACTGGCGCTCATGGCTTCTATAAACCACAGCTTCCTCTCTTCCTACCCCCGTAGCCCTGTTTTTGTGGAGGGAGAGATGTCCTTTCCTATAACTGCCGCTCCTTCTGCCCAACTCACTATAGGATCAACCTTCACTGCTTCTGGCTCTCTATCTGGTAGACTCCATGGCTCTTCCTATAGTCAACCAGCACTAAGCAAGTGGTTGCCTAACTGCCAACAACTTTTGGAAGTTGCCAGCTCTCAGTCAAGCATGATCTCCTGGATGAACTCCATTGAAGAAGCCCTTACCTCCTTGATAACAATTCAGCCTGACCCCATGGCTGAAGCAACTGGCATGAACCACGTCTCTGCTCCTTGGAGCCTGCCTTGGTAAAGGAAGTATGTGTCAATATTCTCCTCCTTCTTCTGGTTATTCTCCTGATGTAATCTCCCTTAATTCTGGCACCCTCCAAACTGATAGCTGCTCTGCCCCCCCAAACCTTGCTCAAATTATATTAGAAGCTGTTCACTCCTACTCTGGAATGGCTCTATAGATTAGCAAGATAGAACATGTCCTTTCTTCCTTGGTACCCACCCAGATGAATCAGCATGATGCCCTGGAGTTCTATGGTCATTAACAGAAAACTCCTAAGCCAGAAAACATCAATAATGGCTGCACCATAAAATTCTCTGCTCTTAAGGATACTATAAAGGCTCAAGAGAGACGGATGGGGTTTCTGGAAGAGGAATTAATTCTGGCCTTTCAGGAAAAGAAAGAGTGGCTAGATGAGTTGGATGCTCAACGTGCTCTCCTTGAATACCTTCAGGACCAACTAAATAAGCACGTTGAATATTCCTCAGCAATTAGTACACCTGAGACTCTAACAGGATTGCATAGGAATGCTAAAGCTGATAGTTCTCCCTCCCAGAAGATCCATACTTCATTGCCCCTTCCTGACTCCCATCACCGTCACAGAAGCAATGAAGAGGATGTCTCCTTCATTTGACCTTCAGCAGGTACCCTGGAGTCTCCCTAGGAGCCTGGTAGCAATCCCTTCATAACTCCTGATGGTTCTGCAGCAACTAAACATCAGGCTAGTCATAGCAAGGAAGAATTCACTGATGATTCTGGCATTGAGGAGTACAATGAGGATCACTCAAAAAACTGCTAAGCAGCCAGGATAAGGAAAAATCCTTGGCTGAATTTGTGGTTTCACTTCCCTCCTCTCCCACCATTTCTCTCCCTCCTGTCAAGCCTGTGTCTGACCCTGGTACTTGTTGTTGCTTTAAAACAGAGCCTTCTGATGCCCCTCCACTGGTTGACTTTTCCTCTCAATCAGAAATGTTGGATTCTTTCACTGTGAGAATGCAAGAAGATATTGCCTACTGGGTCCACACTGCCAAGTTCTTCTCAGCCATGTACCTGATACCTGGCTACTGGCAGATTGATCTCTCTCCAGCTAGCCCAGAGAAGTATGCTATCTTTGCCAACCAAAGGCTTTTCTAACCTACCAGGATTCCTCGGGGTCTCTCTGATTCCCCAGTCACCTTCCAACAAGATATAGACTCTGTGATGGGGGACCTCAAGCCCTCATGTGCCCTGGTCTAGCTGGATGGCATTAACGCCTTCTCTTGCACCTATAACAAACCCCTGGAAGAAGTGTTCAAACGTCTTCTGGCTGCTACACTTAAGCTGAAGCCAAGGAAATGCAACTTCTTCAATGAGCACTTGGAGTTCCTTGGGTTCATCATCAGTTGTGCTGGCCCCTGTCCTATACCTCTCAAGGTGGAAGCCATCAAGAAGATGCAGGTGCCTGTAAGCAAGAGGTACATACAGATCTTACTGGGGTTGGCTTGCTATTAATGCCGCTTTATCCCCAACTTTGCTTTCCTGGGCAATACACTGTTCCAACTCCTTTGAGCTGATGTGGACTTCTGCTGGGGCCTGGCTTGCAAGAAAGCAAGTGCTGCTCTCAAGGGAATACTGACTTCAGCCCCAGTACTGGCTTACCCTGACTTTGCCAAGCTGCTTGAGGTTCATACAGATGCTAGCCTGACTGATATTGGGGGTGTTCTCTCCCAACTAGACTCTGAAGGACTCAAACATCCTGTTGGATACTGCTCACACATGCTCAATGTTCATGAGAAGAACTAAACTGTCACCAAATGGGAGTGTCTGGCTGTAATATACTCCTACCAGCAGTTTAGAGTGCATCTACATGGGGTAAACTTAACAGTGGTAACAGACCATGCCTCCCTGAAATGGCATAAGGTTCTCAAGGATCCTGAAGGGCATCTGGCGCCTTGGGCCAGTAAGCTCCAGGCCTATGACTAAAAAATTAACCATCAAGCTAGAGCAGCCCATCAGAATGCCAACTGTCTCTCCTGAATTCCCACTGTTGCTTTAGTATCCCCCATGGCTGACATTCTCTATGATAAGCTTATGAAGGAGCATTTTTTGTGGGGGAGGAGCCAGTAGAGATACAGAGGGCTATCAAGAAGTTAGCTGTTGATATCAAGGTCTCTAAGGGACAACTCCTGAAGCTTTGTGGAGACTCTTGGATATCTTATATACGCTCATCCCTACATATGAACTCTTTGGTGGCCGCTCACAAGACTACTGGTCATGGTGGTATACATAATATGTTAGCCCCTGCTACAGCAGCACTGCTTCCGGGAAGGAATATAAACTGATTTAGTAGATAAACTAGCCAGCTGTCATGACTTCAGAATTTAGAGACCTAAGGTTGTCAAGTTCCAACACAGACTTGTATGCCCTGGGTTTGCCCTCTACACAGTAGCCATAGACGTAGTGGGCCCCTTGCCAGTTAACAGTTGTAACATGTTTATCATTGTGGCTTTTGATCCTCTGATTAAATGGGTAGAGGCCAAAGTAATTCCCAACCAGTTTGCACTGGTGAAAGCCACATTTATTCTGGAGAATATCATATACAAACATGGTTGCCCCAGATTCTGCTGAAAGACAATTTACCAATTTTGACAGTCATATTATCTTCTGCCTTAACCAACTGATGGGAATCCTTGGGACGCTATCCACCCCTTATCATCCACAGACAAATGGCATGGTAGAACTCACTAATGGAAGCATGGTCCAGATACCCCAGAAGCTCAGTTACCATCATGAGACAGATTGGGATGCCTTCTTGCCAAACAACACCTTTGCATACAACATTGGATGCCACTGCCTTAATAGCAAGCTGCTCTTCCAATTTCTCTATGGCCAGCAACCAGGACTTCCCCCTTTACTATATTCCTTGGTAAAGCCCAGCCTGGCTATGTCCCCAGAGGCGTACCTCAACAAGCTGGTTCAAACCCTTATTTGCTTGCAATCAGAAGCCTACGCTGTAAACTTAAACCATAAGTTGCAGGACCTAGAGCAAACTGCATCCAAACGCCCCGCCTTATCCACTTACCTGGGATGAGATTCAGTCTACTTCTTCAGCAATAGAGGGTACAGCTGTGATTCCAAACTGGCCTGCTTATGACAAGGCCCAGTCCAGATCATCCAGAAGACTGATCCCTAACTCCTGCATCCTAAAAGAGTCCTTTTCTGGGCAATTGATTCCTAGAGTACACACTCAATACATTTGTGCTGCTCCTAGTGATCAATAGTAAGCCCTAATGAGGATGTCAGAAAATTGTGGAACATGGTATTTATCATCTGCTAGATGATATCCTAAGTCTTCTAACATTAGGAAAGTACAGAGAATATGTGACTTTGGCATAACAAGCAGCCCAGAGTATATTTTGTTATCATAAGTAGCAAGTCTGACAGGGCCCAAGGCCCAAAGAATATGGGACAGTTCTTCCTACTTCTAGATATAGGTTCATAGCTGTCTCTATATTTTACTATAGATAATTATACTGTATGACAACAGTATCATCTTTTGCTCTCCACTAATAAAGCCTAAGAGAGGATTTCATTAAAGAAATAAGACTTGGATCAATTATCAAGTCAATATGGAATCTTCAGTTCTTTTATTCTAGTGGACTGGCTTTAAGGCAGCCCACCTTCCCGTGTTTTATCTGAGTTAGCTCACTGTTGAGCAACTTGTGTTATTGCTGGTATGTTCAAAGCTACAGATAGATGTTAGCCTTGCCAATGTACTCTACCTAATCCTATGCAAGAGCACTAAAGACTACAATAGAATAGAACTTTGAAGATAATTATGTTTATTGATACTGGAGTACAATCTAGCCAGCGGCTGCAATCTATCCAGGTGTAACTAAGAACTTGTTTTCATCCTTTCAGGTGTCTATATCAATATATACTGCAACAACCCTTGTTCTTGTCCTTTCAGACAGTTCTTGGTGGCTACCTTTGCAATAGGTCCATCTTTGCTAGCCATGCCTATCCTGATTGGCTGTCCTTGACACATGATATGCTACTGGCCTTAGCAGGCGTACATGGCACTTCAGCTACAGCCTACGCTCTTCTTGAGCTAGCCTACTGTCATTTATCAATTGGCTGTATCTTACACGCCTATTATTGTGCTGGGAAACTACATTGTATTTAGTTGATGCTTAGAAATTGTCCCTGTTCAGCCCTCCTACATTGGAAGGTAGAATTCTGGTATTCCATTTGCAGGGCTTAATCAGTGATCCTTTTCTGGTTGGCAAACCTTCTGCTTATTAATGCAACAAGTCAAATTGGGGATTATACACGCGTATAATAGCAGACTCAATCCATTAGTGACTCCAAGGATTATCTGCTGTGTAATGCTGACCCAAACCAATAAGGAACCCAATTATACGCTGTGTAATACCAATCCAAACTTGGTATTTCTTAGCCATTTGTATATCACTTGTTTGATATGAACATATACATCCATCAGGCTGTGTGGGGCTGAGTTGATACAACATCTAGTAGGGTAGAATAGGTGATATACAATTGATGATTTAGTGATTACACACCGTGTAATCAGTGATATTCACTATATTGGCTAACGTTTATACAGTGTATAATTGTTACATCAATTATAATAAAGCAAGTAATATACGGCGTACAATTAGTACACATTGGAATGATGATCAATGATAATACAGCGTATAATTGTAACATCTATTATAATAAACTAACAATTACACGGCGTGTAACTACCATATCTATTATAATATATTGGTGATTAACGGTGTATAATTACTACACTTAATATAATGATAACCAAGTGATAATACGGCGTGTAACTGATTAAGATCTGCGTGCAATGATTAACCTGATCATTTGTGGTCTATCAGCCTAATATCACATTTCCCCCCTCTTGACCATAAATAGGGCGGGTAAGAAGAGAGTCAGGCATTATGGCTTTCTCAACAACATCCTCTTGCCTCAGTTCAAAGGAGGAGTACCAGGAGTTCCTGGCGTCTATGACAGAGGAGCGTCACCAAGAGTTTAGCTGCCAGAGTAAGGAGGCACGCTGTCTACAGTTCTACAGTTGGCGTTTGTTATGGGCTCACAATAATGACACTTGCTTGGAGTTGTCCTTGGCCACCACTGTGGTGACCAATCCTTTCCAGCGCCCAGTTAGCCCAATCCTGGAGCAAGAAGCCAAGCAGGGGGATCATCCTCCTTTGGTGGTTGGAGGAGCCAATTGGGCTACCTCTGTGGACCCAGAGGTCTGGCGGGCCAGGACTGTTGTTCCCTGCACACCTGCTGTGCCTTATACTCCCAATCTGGCTTTGTTGGGGTCTGTGGTCCTCACATACAACCTGGACCATGCAGACTTTGAGGTTAATAGCCTTTTCCAGGGCTATGAACTTCTGAGTGAGTTCCTTTTTGTCCTTCTGTCTTGTGGCCAGGGGGTAGACATCCACTCCTGTCTTTGCCACTCTGAGCAATACCACCCTCCTGCTGTTTGTTCTGTGGCCCTTTGCAAGCTGGCCTGGCCTCTTGAGGGGGTCTTAGTGGAGCTGCCTTGCTCCAATGTGGCATTGTATGCCAAGTACGCGCAGGTGATTGACTTCAACCGTGCGGTAGTGCAGGTCTGGTCCCGTGCTTGGGGGCCCAGTCCCAACTCTACCCGTCAGTGGGGTCTTTGATGTACTGATAATCAGCACAATCAACTGGCAGCAGCCATCAACCTAACCTTGGAGAAGCTGGAGACTGGGGATCCTGCCCAGTATCTCCCTCATATGGCTTTGGTGGGGAATCTTTTCTTAGTGCCAAAGCCTTTGCTTCCTTGAGGTTCTTTGGCCCAGATGCAGGCCATCTTGGAGTTCTACCAATGTGAAGTGCTGCACTGCCAACAGGGTCTTCTGGCTGATTACCCCTCCAAAGGGTTTATAGTGGAGTGCCTGGTGTTGGGAGCGTGCTTCCCCATTGAGTGTGGGCTGGGTTGCCTTGCAGAGGGGGAGCTGGCCTTGAGTGCACCCATTATGCACTGGGAACGGCTGTCCCCTGAAGCGCAACATATGTGGTTACAAAACGTTGTTGTTCTCTACCAGGTGGTGGCCACCCACGCTTTTGGTGACTATGTGGAGGCCACCACCCACAATGTCCCTGAGGAGCCTGAGGAGGATGCTCACCAATAAACATTCATAGGACTAAGTCCTCTTTCTATATAGTGCACTTTTTATATTTTATTTTTATATTTTTATATTTTATATCTTTTTTATATTTTTATTTTTTTTTATATTTTTATATCTTTTTATATTTTTATATCTCTTTGTATATTCCCTATCATGAATCATATGATGTGCCTATATTACTTATGTTATTTTTTATGGCGAGTTCAGATAGTGTTTAATTAGGCCCTTCCTTTGGGGTGCAGAATGGGAAAAGGAACTTTGCATGTACGGGGTTGAATATGCGTCCACTATCCTTATCCTTGATGGTGTAGGCATCAGGTGAGGTCTTCTCTATGATCTCAAAAGGACCTACCCATAGTTTGTCTAGTTTGTGGGATCTACCTGCTCCTCTAGTGTCGCAGTATGTGACCCCCTCCCCTACCTCAAAAGAGGGCAATGGGGCCCTACTAGCAGAGTCTCTTTCAAATCTGGCTTGGGTCTTGATAGCTGTGTTGCTAAAAGCAGATGCCTGCAATTTGATGAGGGTGTTGGCCAGTTGTCCTAGGTACTGATTGTAGGAAAGCTGCCCAGGATTGCCTGTGGCCAAGTATAGGACAGGCGGAATGGCAGGATGTCAACCATACATCAGCTGAAAAGGGGACGCACCTGTGGTGGAATGCAACAAAATGTTGTACGCAAACACTGCTGCTCCTAAGTATGTTTCCCAAGAGGATGTATGTGATGAAGCCAATTTCCGGAGGATCTGGGTTAGGGTACCATTGACACATTCCACCATCCCATTGGTTTCAGGGTGGTAGGGAGTGGAGAGTACTCCGTGGACTCCCATGAGATTGTTCACTCTCAATATTACAGAGGCCGTAAAATTGGTCCTGTTATCTGAGAGTAGGAACTGGGGGCAGCCATGGCAAAGTATAATGGCATCCAAGACAAATTTTGCAGTGGAAGGGGTGTCTACTTTCCTTAGAGGCCGGGCTTCCACCCACTTAGTTAGGTGATCTATAGCCACTATCACATAACAAAAGCCAGGGCTGCTACATGGGAGTGGTCCCACTACGTCCATTGATACAGTATGCCAGGCAAAATGGGGTTGCACCATTTGGTAGGTTGTGCTTTTGCTGTAGTGGCTTATTCCCTTGGCACTTGATGCAGCAGTCAATTGTCTCCTGAATGTTGAAATTCATTGCCTCCCAAAAGTAGGTGCAAGACAGGATCTCTTTGGTCTTCCAAAGGGCGCCATGACCCGTTGCCTTATGAGCGGCTGTAACAATGCTAGTCCTTTTGGAGGGAGGAGGGAATATGTGTTCCTTACCATCCACTAGCTTGTACAGTACGCCATTGTGTAGTGCTGTATCCTTCCAAAGGTCCTGTAGAATATGCTGTACTTTCTCAGGTTTGTTGCTAAACTTCCCAGTCATCATCTTCTGGTACAGCTGATCTGCTAATGAGCTCACCAGGGCCACAGTGGGTAAGCAGGAAAGGCAGTCTGTGTTCTGGTGCTTGCTGCCAGGGCAGTGAAGGATCTCGTAGTCCAGGGCCTGTAGTTTCAATGCCCATTAAGCCAGTTGGCCTTCTGGTTCCTTGAGGCTCTGGAGCCAAGCTAGGGATGCGTGATCTGTGACCACTGTGAACCGTACGCCATGGATGTAGACCCAAAACTGTTTGCATGTGTAGATGACTGCCAGGCATTTGCGCTCTGTCACTGTATAGTTGCGTTTGTGGACGTTTAGTGTCCTACTGGCATAGGCTACAGGGTGTTTGAGTCCTTTGTTGTCAAGTTGGGATAGTACAGCCCCAACTGCGGTAAGCAAGGCGTTGGTATGGATCACAAATGGTCTGTCAAAGTCTGGGTACATCAGAACAGGGTTGCTTGACAAGGCCAAGCGTAGCTTGTCAAAGGCTCCTTGGCATTCTTTACTCCATACAAAGTCAACTCCCAATTTCAGCAGGTGGAAGAGAGGTTCTCCAATGGCTGCAAAGCGGGGGATGAACCATTGATAATAACCAACCATACCCAAGAATACCTGTATGTCACGCTTTGACTCAGGGCGCTTCATCTTAGATATGGCTTTGGTTTTTGCAGGCTGGGGCCGTAGACTGTGACTGTCTATAACAAAGCCCAGGTATTCCAGCTGATCTTTGAAGAACTGGCATTTGTGCGGCTTTATCTTAAGATTGGCAGCAGCTAGCCTCTTGAAGACCTCTTCCAAATGAGCTAGATGTTCTGTGAAAGTCCTAGAGAAGACATTGATGTTGTCCAAGTACACTAGGACACAGGAGAGTTTAAGGTCACCTAGGATGGTGTCCATTGCTTGCTGGAAGGTTGCAGGGGCATTGCACAGCCCTTGCGGCATCCTTGTTGGTTGAAATAATCCCTGTGAGGTTATGATGGCGCATTTTTCTTGTTCTTTGGGAGGTAGCTCAATCTGCCAATAGCCCAATATGAGGTCCATAGCAGAGAAGTACTTGGCACCCCCGAGGCGGTCCAATGTGTTGTCTATGCAAGGTAAGGGATACAAGTCCTTCTTGGTGACCTTGTTGAGGCGTCAATAATTGATGACAACTTGGTTGGAGCCATCTTTCTTCTTGACAATCAGAATAGGAGATGCCCAAGGACTTTTGGACAGGATCAGCATGCCCCGTTTCAGCAGTTTGCTGACCTCTTCCAAGACAACTTCTTTGTTTGCTTTGGATTGTTGTATAGGGCGCATGCGGATTGGAGGAGTGGTTCCTGTATCAATGTGGTGGGTTACTCCTTCAGCACAACCCAGATTGTGATTGCTTTCTGCAAAGATTGAGCGGTACTTCTCAAACAGCAAAGATTCCTGAGCTTGCTCCTCAGGGCCAAGGGAGGAAAGGTCAGCTAGGGGGTAGTCAGGTGGACTGCTGGTCCAGGTTTGTCTGGTATACCCATTTCCTCAAATGTACCAAATCCCTTAACCTCAGATAGTTCCTCCGCAGGGTAGAAGTGTAAGAAGCCTACTACTTGGTCTTTCTTGATAGAAAGCGTCTTCTTTGTGAGGTTGGCCAAGAGGACATGTATCTCCTGTTGGCCAGGGGTAACAATGCCTGGCGCAATGCACGGTTTGAAGCAAGAACAGCCCCAGGGTTCAACAACTTCTCCATATAGCCCTTCAGGGACAACCACAGACAACCCAGTCTCTGCAATCTTCTGGTGTCCAGGCTCCAGGGAAAAAGCGGACCTGGTCCTCAGCGGAACACCCTTATGTTCCAGAATCTGTGTAGGAGGTTTACGCCTATGTTTCCCAACAAGTTTGTATTCTACAGGGACAATTCCGTTGGCATAGGCCAGGTTGACAAATTTGCAGGGTTTGGGCGTGGTGTCTGTGACCTTCCTTACTGAAGAACAAGGGTAGGGTCTGCCTGAGGATTTCAAAGGTGGCAAGACCCCAGTGTGTCATGGCTCCATATTTTACCAGGAAGGAGGTGCCTATGAGGAAATCATAGGTGTTGTTTGGCAGTACAACTGCTGGAGCAGATACCGCAATAGAGCCAAATTGCATAGGTAGTGCACTGTATGCTCCCACAGAGTACGTGGGTTCCTTGCCAGCTGTACCAAAGGGTGATCTGTAGTCAACATCTGGGGCTATACCCAATTTCTTCACCATCTTAGTGGAGATGATGTTAAACAGAGCACCACTATCCACTATGGCTCAAATGCAATGTTTGTTAACCAATATGTCAATGTAGGTACAATCAATATAAGAGTCATTGAGGCTTTTTAATGTGTGTATCCCATTCTTCTTGTCACTCTCCAAGGTTTGGAGCAAACTCTTGCAGACATCAGGGTATGCGGACTTAAGCTCCTCCAGCAGAAAAGCTACTTGGATTGACTTTAGGTTTGGGGTGTCATTGGAACATGGTGAGCAGCAATTTTCCCTGGCATCCTGTAGCTGGGCTGCATATGGCTTTGAGACTTCAGCCAGGGCGGCCTCTTCTTGCTTGACTTTACTTTGGGACTGTGTTGTCACAGCATAGAGGTTGTTGGCTACAACCATGTGGATTGTGTCTTCATGCAGCCCTTTGGGATATTGGTCTTTGGGGCCAGGTTTGATGGGAATGTTGAGGGGTTTGGCGGAGGTAGAATTTCCCTCTTCTACTCCGCCTTTGCTTTTCCCTCAGTTGTGCCAGCGGGGTGGGCTTGTACCACATGCAACTTCTTGGCGTTGGATGGGCACTTCAATTTCCAGTGCCTGGCAGTGTTGCAGGCAATGCAGTAGGGGCCCTTCACGTCAGGAGGATGTGCAGAGGGCTTAGCAGAGTCCTCCTTCTGAAAGCGTGGTTTCTCATAGGCTGGCTTAGGCTGTTTGGACTTAGGGCAGTTGGGAGGACCAAACTTCTTGGCATGACTTTGAAGGCAGTCTACAATTTCTGACATGTCTTTGCCTTTGGCGTAGGCAGGGGCCATTGCTCTGTGGAGCTCCTTGTACAGATGAGTTGCCTGCTTCATTGCAGCGCAGATATCAAAGGTGGAGACTGTACCAGAGCCAAGAAGCACCAGCGCATTGTGGTAGAATTGTTCTGCGAATTCCTGCAGGGTTTTGCCAGGAGAGAACTTTATTGCGCCAAACTCAGACTTCCTGGTGAAGAGGATATCCTCACCACCAAACTCTTCCGGCACTTCCTGTCTAGCCTCTTGATACGTCCAGTCAGTTGCAGGTAGGTGTGGCATTACTAGATTGAGGCTGGTTGCGTCCAGTGTGGTGATGAGTGTGGTTGCCTTTTGGTGGTTGCTTGCGCCTCTCATGGCCATCTCAAACAGTCTCAAGAAGGAATGTACATTTCCTTGCTTGTCAAACTTGGGGAGTTTCAGAGGCTTGAACCAATCATTTACAACTGTAGTCTTGGGAGGTTGGCGGGGGAAGGCGGTTGATTGCCTATCCGCTGTATAGCTACGCCTAGCCCTAGGTGTTGCCTTTGGCGTGAAGGGTTCTCTTGAAGGAAGGGTTGTGAAGACCTTGGGAATCCCCCTGTTTGGTGATTCCCCTTCCTCCTCAGAGGTGTTGGCGGCGTCTTTGTATTGGTCTGTACGCATTGAAGATGAAGTCCAACAGCTGCTTGAGATGCAGTTGCAGCCTTTTGTTGCCAGTAGCTGCATCTGGGCTTCCATCCTAGCCAGGCAATTGTGGACATTGTTGTTGTCCATCTGCCAGCTTTTCTGACAGAGCTCAGACTCTACAGTTGTGGTTGTTTTAGAAAGGCGTTAAATGGTGTCTCTCAGTGTCAGCTGTTCCGTTTTTAGTGCCATGATAGTCTCATATGCTCTGGCAAACTCCTCTTTGTATCCTTGGATTGTGCTCTCCAATGTTGCTATTCTGGTCTCAAGTGTACAAATCTTTGTACTGTATGGGCAGGGTAGCGGCTTTGGAGTAGATGAGCAGGACGCCTTTGCTTGATTGTCAACTCTTGCTTCCAGTCTCTGAAAATTGTCCAGAACGTACTTTTTGAATTGGTGAAGTTGTGAGCCAATCTGCTCTACTTCTTTGTCCAGGGCAATAACATTTTGATCCAAGGTGGTTATGTTGTCTGCCATTCTTATGCCAAATTTGTCTGACTTGGCACAGAACTTGTGGACGTCCTGCAGCCATGCTAGAGAGGCTCCATGTGCATCCATTGCTTCATGGACCATGACTCTGAACTTTGTGTTCAATATGTCAATCAGTTCATCAATACATGCATGTGCATCCCCCCATTGGACTGATTAGCCAGGACCACTGCACGCATCTCCAAAAATGAGGCGTTAGCCATGGCCCATTGTTCAGCCCAGTTGCGGCAACAGGAGAGGAGGGCGTCACCAAGGGACAAAATTTTGAGGTTCTGGCGGGCGGCAACAAGTTGGAGTTGTTTCACAGAGGGCTGGACAAAGCCAGCAAGGTACTCTACGGCGTGACCACCACTAGCAAGGCGTTCCTGGAGAGCTTGAAACAAAGCGTTACAATAGAGCCAGTAAAGTTGCCAGCAAGATTCCTGGTCCCGGTAGTGGAAGAAAATGCTCAGATTCTGGTCAGGGCAATCAGAGGGACGGAGGTGGAAACCACAAAGTAAGGTCTCAGCCAGCTCAACAATCTGTGTGCAATCATATGAACTAACCAAGGCGGGACCCTCAGGAACAGAGGGCAACAGGGCCACAACCAAGGGGACAGTTGCGGGAGGGTGAACAACCACGGGGTTGCTCACGGAAAAGACAGGAGCACAATCACTGTCAGAAGATTCCATCTTGTACCCATGCTTGTCAATAAAGCTGGGAGGAGGCGGGGCCAAGGACAATCCTTGGCGGGCGGGGCAGTTTCCTGAGGCATTGGCAGAGGCTTGATTTTGAGTTAGCACCAATGTTGAGCAACTTATGTTATTGCTGGTATGTTCAAAGCTAAAGATATATGTTAGCCTTACCAATGTACTCTACCTAATCCTATGCAAGAGCACTACAGACTACAATAGAATAGAAATTATAAGATAATTATGTTTATTGATACTGGAGTAAAATCTAGCCAGCGGCTGCAATATATCCAGGTGTAACTATGAACTTGTTTTCATCCTTTCAGGTGTCTATATCAATATATACTGCAACAACCCTTGTTCTTTTCCTTTCAAAAAGCTCTTGGTGGCTACCTTTGCAATAGGTCCATCTTTGCTAGCCATGCCTATCCTGATTGGCTGTCCTTAACACATGATATGCTACTGGCCTTAGCAGGCGTACATGGCACTTCAGCTACAGCCTACGCTCTTCTTGAGCTAACCTACTGTCATTTATCAATTGGCTGTATCTTACACGCCTATTATTGTGCTGGGAAACTACATTGTATTTAGTTGATGCTTAGAAATTGTCCCTGTTCAGCCCTCCTACATTGGAAGGTAGAATTCTGGTATTCCATTTGCAGGGCTTAATCAGTGATCCTTTTCTGGTTGGCAAAACTTCTGCTTATTAATGCAATGAGTCAAATTGGGGATTATACACACGTATAATAGCAGACTCAATCCATTAGTGACTCCAAGGATTATCTGCTGTGTAATGCTGACCCAAACTAATAAGGAACCCAATTATACGCCATGTAATACCAATCCAAACTTGGTATTTCTTAGCCATTTGTATATCACTTGTTTGATATGAACATATACATCCATCAGGCTTTGTGGGGCTGAGTTGATACAACATCCAGTAGGGTTGAATAGGTGATATACAATTGATTATTTAGTGATTACACACTGTGTAATCAGTGATATTCACTATATTGGCTAACATTTATACAGCGTATAAATGTTACATCAATTATAATAAAGCAAGTTATATATGGCGTACAATTAGTACACATTGGAATGACAATCAATGATAATACGGCGTATAATTGTAACATCTATTATAATAAACTAACAATTACACAGCATGTAACTACCATATCTATTATAATATATTGGTGATTACAGCGTATAATTACTACACTTAATATAATGATAACCAAGTGATAATACAGCATGTAACTGATTAAAATCTGCATGTGATGATTAACCTGATCATTTGTGGTCTATCAGCCTAATCTCACACTCATGACGCTAAAAAAGACCAAAGTAGCATTGAGCCAGCACAGAAGGAGGCCCATCCTTTTTGGGGTGGTTTTAACGGAAGGCTAAATTGACGTCTTCCACAGATTGGTATCCTTTCTGTCTTCCTGGGCCACTTCCAGGGCTAGCTAGCCAGTGGTTGGCTACTAGTTCACAGAGATGATTATTTTACTTAATCAGATCTACTCTAATACAACAGCCCCAAAGCCTTTTTATCTTAGAGTGTTTGACCTGAGGACCCAGTCCATTTTGGACTCTTCTAGAGGTGTTTCAAATGACAGCGTATGTGATGGCTCTTATTCTAGGATATAATTAAAGATTAGATTAGTAATTATTATGGGAAGCTGTGAAAGATCCAAGAATTCATGCTTTCTTCTTGATTATCCTGGTCTGACTCTTTTTGAGGTTTGACAGGGAATCCTTTATGTAAGCTTTGATGAGCTTGGATTCCAGGAAAGTAATCTTGGCGTTAAACTTGTTGCAATCTGGTGATCACTTCCACATTTTTTGCTTCCCATAGTCTTAGCTGCAGACCATCTCTTTCATTCCATGGTAGTCTTCTTTCAATTGAAAGCCAAAAACATAAAAAGATTGAGGGGAAAGCAACCATTGTCACACATAAGTATCATTTTTTTATCAATTATTATCATATTTTCATTATATACCAATCAGGGTACATTTGACTGAAAACCCCTCCAGTTCCAGAATCACACCTGGATTCCTATCACATGGTTTATGACATAAAGGCGTCATCCAATCTAGATCTTTACCAAAAAGATCTTCACACTCTTAACCTATAAAAATGTGCTCTAATAAATTCCAGAATCACCTGATTCTTTCTGTGGAAATGTATTGCTTTGGCTTGAAGCATCCAAACTTCTGGCACCAAAACCCTGTGGAATATACATATTCCTGATCCAAGCTAACTATTCCAACTGTGAACCAGCTGATTAATCCTGAATGTATAGACACCTGTGTCTGTATTTAGTTATTTTTGCATTTAATGGTTTTTTCCCTTAAAACCCATTAAAACACTTTGAAACTCAAACCAGGCGCCACCGCGGTGCCACGGCGCCCAAGCGCATCAGCGCCTAAAAAAATTGATAGCAGCACCTTGGCGCTTTACAAATCAATTAGGCAATGCAGCGGCGCTTTTAACCTAATTAATTTCCAAAACGGCACTTTTAAATCACAATTTGGGGGTTGACTTTTGGCTAACCTTAACTAAAATTCTTGACACAGTCAAGGCAATTAAACAATATAATTAAATCCTCATTAATTATATTCCAAGCATATATTAATTAACCTTCTCAGTTAATTAATCCATTTTAAGACAATAAGTCTTTACTTGACCCAGTCAAGTCCATTTTGGCCCTATGATTAAATCCCCATTAATCATATTCAAGTGTATCAATTAATTAACCTTCCCAGTTAATCAATCAGTTTAAGACACCTAGTCTCATAATCTGACCCATTCAGATTATTCAGTACAGCCCTCAATCAGTACAGCCTAATTGTTTCCTGGGTATCAATTAACCTCCATGGTTAATTAGACAGTTTGAGACACCTAGTATCATATCTGAACCATTCAGATCTTCATTTTGGCCCTTAATTAGTACAGCCTAATTAATTCCTGGGTAATCCATTACTTTTCTGGAAAGTCTCTCCAAGGACAATCCTATTGTTTTGAATTTCAACCTATGAAATTCATCACAATTCAGGCTTGTTGTGAAACCACAGCCTAATGTGACTGTAGTACGGTCACATAAGCATTTATGAGGTGGTTGTTGAGATCGACTAATTAATTTCACAATATCTATATGTTTTGCTCATTAATTAAGAATAGAGGTTTTGTTAATGCCAGGATATGATTTGATTATTGGTTTCACAAATCTGTGGCCCGCATTATTTTGTTGAAACCATTCATAAAAGAGCAATTGCAAGCTGGCCTGTGTTATTTTGTTGAATCTGTTAATTTGTCAATATTTTAAAATCCTGACAGAGGAAAACAGCCCAAAAAACAAAAGCCTAATTAAAATATTACATTGGTTGTTGTCCTGCTTGTGATAGTTAGAAGATATAAGTTATAAGGGATAAAGAATGAGGGAAAAGCAACTATTGAGGACTGACAAGACTCTGCCAATACTTCCTCAACTGTTTCATCACTTGAACTGCAGCTAGGAAACACAAATGATTGCTGTTCTTTGGGTTTTATTTTGATATCAGCCTGTCATGCCTGCCTCCCAAGGATGCCACACAATTTAACCTGTTTGTCTGATTCAGTGGGGGGAATGTTGCATTGTTGAATGGATCAGCCCAAACATAGTTGTTTATGTTAAGGACAATAGAAAAATTGCCCACTTGTTTTGCCGTGTTTGCTATTCTATGCCTGTAAACTTGTTTAATTGCGCCTAAAAAGCACTATTTAAATCAAGGGTTTATTGCACATAGAGCTTAGTCTTTACTTCTGTGGCTAATGATAGAATTGAATTATTTAAGAGCCACTTTCCTCCATTTGGAAAAGTGGGTGAAACCAGAGTTTTTCTGCCCAGGCACTTTCCAATGCCATTTCTCCACTGCCTCCATATGGCAAGTCCTTTTTTTGATGCCTCTTTCCTTTGGCAATAATTCCCCCGCCCCTACTATATAATCTTCCAACATATCAAATAAAGAGCCAGTTTTTTCTTATTATCTTCTTATATTCTTCTGTCCTTACCCAGGCTGTCAATATACCACAACAGGTATAGTGTTAAGATAAAGAAGTAGTAGACTAATTATTTGTAGAATTCAGCACCCAGGCTGCACATTTTATAATATCAGCATTTATTTGAACATAGAGTGATTCCAGGTGGCAATCCTCGGCTACCCACTTCTATATTACATCAATATGAACAGGCTGAAGGAGTTTGGGCTGCCGCTTTTCCTTGGTGGATTTGGCAATTTTCCCGGTGTTACCATACTTGGTGTTGATGTTGGCAATGTATCTGGCTGTGACACTAAATCAGGACACAATATCCCAAACCGCCATTCCCCTGTTCAAGCAGTTGAGGAGAGCTTCACACTCACTATCTGTCACCAACGCCGGCCCTTGACAGGTTCCATGGCATCCTGGCTACCAGGCTCAACACAGAGGACAGGGACCTTTGTGTAGAAGGTGAGATCACGCTTAGTTGCGCTTGCACCGTCAATGATGGCATACAACACAGGTGCAGATGGCTCCTCAATTGTGGCCAATGGCTTATATGATGTGTCAAAAATGTAGGGCAGGAAGTGGTAACTCTGGGATCCAGAGTGTGGGGCAGTGTTATAACTGGTACACAGGAGAGGTGTACATAACCTCATTGTTTTAATGACTTTGGTATAAGAGACTTTAGTGGCAGGCCTTGAGTGTGGCTTCTGTCTAGGAGTCAAGCTGCTGAATCTGGCTTATAATACGGGAGGTGGTTGTCTGGTGCTGACGCCTTGGGAGGCCTGTGTGTTGGCATCACTCCCCTCAAGTTGTGTTATGGGTCTATTCTTGGACCATCTGGGGCGTTCTTATGGAAAGTCTGCCCCGCAGGGTGTTTCAGGAGCTAGTAGGGAATTGGATAGTCTGTCCATAAAAATAAAATAAAAATATATATTGACTAAATGTGTGTTTTATTTAGATTTTAGTTTAGTTTTAGGTTGTTATTTACTCTCAATTTAGCCCTAAATAGTGAAAGAATTTCTATATTAGTGATTTGAAGTGTATGATATTGAACTATTTCTGGGTTTAGACAATTTTCACAGTTTAATCACTTTTTATGTCTAAACATGGTTATTGAGATTGGATTTTTCATTTGATTTTAGTAATGGTGGAGCTCCTTGGTTTGGGTTATTGTTTTTAGTGTGCTTACTGTACATTAAATTTAGACTTTGGTTCCCGCAATTATTATTTGAGTTTACTAGTGGTATTCAAAAGTAATTTGAAATTTGGTTCTTGGATTTGACAATCCTGAAATTTCAAGAAACATATGAAACTTTATGAAAATAGCTGATGGATTTGAACACTTCATTTATGATTCCAGTTACTTCATTTTATCCATTGGAAATATGCAGTTCAACTTGAACTTTTCAAAGTGTCTATGAGTTTCTGCAATTTTAAATATTCAAATAAAAGTACAAAGTTTTTGATTTAATTTAAAAAAGACATACCACAAATATGAATTGAAATTTGTACCTAGGATTTGACAATCCTGCATTTTTACCTTTAGGCTCTGAATTTACATTAATACATCTCATTTCCAAAAAAATAGCAGATCTCAATGCTTTTAAAGATGATAAGCTATTTTTAATAAAAAAAATTCATTATTATGTTAGCTTTTTAAAAACTATTTTACTGAAGAAATATGTGCATCTGCTATAACGTTTTTGGCAAATCTCCTGGTTGAATATACTGGTGCTATAGATTTTATTAATCTGCAGGTAGTATTTTGTTTTTTTTCTGTTAAAAAAGATAAAAATAAGAGAAGAAGAAAAGAAATTTATCTTCATATCTAATTTCTTTTAAAGTCAGTAGAAATACCAGTATTATAATATTTTGTTAAGTTTGTCAAAGTAAAGAAACATTAACAATAATTTTATTTTAGATTTAAAAAAATGTCAGAAAAATGTGGACTTTTCAAATCCCTCAACCAAATTTCAAAATTTAACTATGCCAGCAGTCATTCCAGTTGAAATAAAAATTTGATAAATTTAATCATTTGATTTGATATTTTTTGATTCCAAATCTCTGATGCAAATAATTCAACTAGAAAAACACATGACTCACCAAATAACTGAGGATTCACATATCAAAAAGGTGAGATTTTAATGTAAAACTTGGTACTTCTGTTGTTTTTGTTGATTTGAAGACAACATGAAATAATAATTAATATGAAATTATGGGATTGTGGGATTTTAAAATCCAAAAACCAAGTTTTATATTATAAATAAAGTAAATTTAGTTTTTGACCATAATAAAAAAGGAATATAAATGAGCCAATGCGGATTCAATCCAATTATTTTGGTGCTCATATATATTCATAAAAAATAAGACAAATCAGTTCAAGGACAGCTAAAATTTAGATGCATAATATTCTTCAAATATGACATACTGTACCTTAAAGTTGACTAAAATATAAAGCCCTTATATTTGGTTTATATTTTAGTTAAAATAGTATTTTTATTCATTCAAAAACAACCGAAATAACAATTTTTTCCTGGATTTAACAAAGTTGCACAAAAGTACTCAAGGTCTTTTAACTGTGAAGCCCCAGTTGATACACAATTCACAACCATCTGACCCCATACCAAAAAAAGCCTAGTATTTTGTCTTTTCTCATGATTCATCTAGCATAGCCTTCTTTGCATACCATACACAAGGAATCTGATAACAGGAGCTCTGATCAATAACCCAGAAGCAGCAAATCAATTCAAGTTATCACTTGGGTAAGTTAAAATCCCTGAATGACCAATCAAATGACATCATCTAGCTCTTCAGATTAACACATGCCTTACTCAGCGAATCAGACTTCAAAATGAAGAGGAAGGATCTTACCCCAGAAACTGTGCAGCAAATTGTTAAAAAGCAATATATGCATACATCCCTTGGCAAAATGCAACCACAATGAGATTTGCAAAGTCAACTGCTGCTGCAACCTTACTAGCCTAATTCAAAATTGGCTCCTCTCACAAAGGCATAGAGTGTTTATCATATGATAGCTAACAGATAAAAAAACCCATCCATACATGATAAATATCATTTTGACATGATTCTCAAATGCCCCTAGTCCAGGTACACCTTCAATTAGGTCTTCATGTGATTTTCACCAATAGGAGGACTACCAATTGTCAGTTGTATGAAGTTGTGGTTACCACAAGAATCATGAATAGTTAAGCAATTAATTAGCCAAAATTGATGGATACTGATGCAACGTCTTTGATTACTCCCTCTTGGGAAAGCAATTCCCCAAGCAACTTCCCAAATGATTCCCCAACTAATCACTAATTTGTGACACTCTTATCATTTGCCCATCTATTACAGGGATCAAACATTTTGTGTCTTAAGCAGTCATTACTCGGACAAGCCCCATGACTGTTATGACATATATGGACAACATGTGGCTTCTCATGATACTATATAATACTCTAAACTCATATCCAATAAAGTATCATTCTCTTCTTAATTTTCCCATTTATCATGTTTATTATACTTCTGGGAAGTATATAATCAACAATACTAATTCTTACAATTCCTTCATCATCAATTACATCAAAGGGAGACAATAAATGCTAAAACTATATCAATTTTCTATGACAGATCCAGGAAATTCATGCTTGCTTCTTCATTATCCTGGTCTGACTCTTTTTGCGGTTTGACAGGGAATCCTTTATGTAAGCTTTGATGAGCTTGGATTCCAGGAAATCAATCTTGGCGTTAAACTTGTCGCAATCTGGTGATCACTTCCACATTTTTTGCTTCCCATAGTCTTAGCTGCAGACCATCTCTTTCATTTCATGGTAGTCTTCTTTCAATTGAAAGCCAAAAACATAAAAGATTGAGGGGAAAGCAACCATTGTCACACATAAGTATCATTTTTTATCAATTATTATCATATTTTCATTATATACCAATTGAAGTACATTTGACTGAAAACCCCTCCAGTTCCAGAATCACACCTGGATTCCTATCACATGGTTTATGACATAAAGGCGTCATCCAATCCATACCTTTACCAAAAGATCCTCACACTCTTAACCTATAAGAATATGCTCTAATACATTCCAGAATCACCTGATTCTTTCTGTGGAAATGTATTGCTTTGGCTTGAAGCATTCCAGACTTCTGGCACCAAAACCCTGTGGAATATACATATTCCTGATCCAAGCTATCCTTGTTCCAACTGGGAACCAGCTGATTAATCCTGAATGTATAGACACCATTGTCTACATTTAGCTTTTTTTGCATTTAATGGTTTTTTGCCTTAAAACCCATTAAAACACTCTGAAACTCAAACCAGGCGCCACTGCAGCGCCCAGGAACTTTCCCAGGCGGCGCCCTAGCGCCTCAGCGCCTGAAACATTCACTGGACGGCGCTTTACAAATCAATTAGGCGATGCAGCGGCGCTTTTAACCTAATTAATTTGCTAAACAGTGCTTTTAAACCACAATTTGGGGGTTTAATTTTGGCTAACCTTAACCAAACTTCTTGACACAGTCAAGGCAATTAAAAAATATAATTAAATCCTCATTAAGTATATTCCCAGCATATATTAATTAGCCTTCCTAGTTAATTAATTTGTTTAAAGACAACAAGTCTTTACTTGACACAGTCAAGTCCATTTTAGCCCAATGATTAAATCCCCATTAATCATATTCCAGGGTATATATATTAATTAATCTTCCCAGCTAATCAATTAGTTTAAGACACCTAGTCTGATAATCTTAACCGTTCAGATTATTCAGTACAGCCCTCAATTAGTATAGCCTAATTGATTCCTGGGTATTAATTAACCTCCATGGTTAATTAGACAGTTTGAGACACCTAGTCTCATAATCTGAATTGTTCAGATTATTCATAACAGCCCTCAATTAGTACAGCCCAATTGATTCCTGGGTATCATTACTACGCTGGAGAGTCTCTCCAAGGATAATCCTATTGTTTTGAATTTCAACCTATGAAATTCATCACAATTCAGGCTTGTTGTGAAACCACAGCCCAATGTGACTGTAGTACGGTCACATTTTCTGTCCTATTCAAAGATTTCTGATAGAATAAAAAATTAGATAACACATGCTCATTTGGAAGTAACCAATTAGGCCAAATTTTGTTAGACTTGTTGGATTTTGTTCTTTTTCTCTATGACTGTGAATTACACCACATCTAAAAACATATATACAATGAGTACACATATCAGATGGAGCTCAAGGCCATGCTTGCAGAGCAGCAACCTCAGAAAGCTTACATGCAGTTATGCTATATACAAAATAGTGCAGTGTGAGTGGTCTTCTAAATAAAAAGCACCCAAGGGCAATAACTGCTGAAGATAATTGCCTAAACATATTAAAATACATCTTGACAATGCATGTTTATACAAATTTAGAGCCGTGGTTAAATCTTGCTATTTTCTTATGTGTTTAAAGCTATCAAATCTCTTGAAAAACTTTTAAACTTTACCAATGCTTTATAATCTACCTTGTCTATGTACCAGGACACTACATAAAAACATTAGAAGAGAAATTGTAAAATTTATTTTACTTGTTGGATACAATTCAGCCAATGACTTCAATATCTCCAGGATTGACTAAAAGCTTGCCTTTGGACTTAAAGGCTTGTGTATCCTTTATACTGCAATAGTCTCTACTGGGATCATTTTAGAAAGTTTTTGGTGGCCACATTTTCAAAGAATATGTTTTTTCTGGTTCTATCTATCTTGATTGGCTGGATTTAATCTCATTACTATTAATGGCCTTTTCAAGGTATGTGTAGTGTCCTAGATGCAGTAAATGTTTGTCTTAAGATGGTCCAATGATACTTGTTGGATGGCTACTCTTTTTTAAACCCCAGATGAGGTAAAAAGGTATATCAGATTTTTAATAATGCTTAAAGATATTTTAACACCAGCCCCTTACATTGGGAAATCATAAATATAGTATTTTATTTACATTTGGATCCCAGTCAAAGTTTCTTAATAAGAAGATGTGTTCTTTGACTGACTTGTGTTTATTTGAGTTAAGAATTGCATGATATATAAAGACTGGTTCATTTAATATCAAATCAAAATTTTTCTGCATGAAGCTACAATAAAATATCAGCATTACAAAATAGATTATGTACTGTCTAATTGTGGTCTCCTCTCTTTGCGCATCAATTGGGGTGTCAATGGAACCTGACTATCAACTCACATCCAAAGAGTAAGTCAGCCACAATAAACCTAATCAGCTAGTGATTATGTGGTGTGTAATCTCTAATATTATTGAAAATAACTAGACAGATCATTTGTGGTCAATCAGACTAAACTCACAAAATTAAAGACCATATTAGTTTGAAAAATCCACAGGTTTAATAGCAAATATAGTCATGTCAAGATGATCATGGAAATTGCTTCTTGTGTTTTAATATTCAAGTAACATTTTTAACCTAATATTGATGCATAAAATAGTTATTCTAAAAATTATAAAATTTAAAAGGGTTAAAAATTATGCAATCTAAAAGAAGATAGTGGTATATATAAGATAATGCTTGATGTGTACATGCCCTGGAAATTTGGATTTATTAGCAAATCCTATTAAAGAAACACTAAAGCTTTTGTCAAAACCTCAGGCTCAACCCGCCAGCAAGGTTCCAACCAAGCGGGTTTGTGACCCGCAATCCAATTAACTGGTGACCCAAAGCCAGACCAGGAAGTCAACTTGGATTACCAAATCAATCAACATGAACAAATGATGATCCCTCACGGTGGATACATTGATTTGGCTCTTGACTCATTAGCAGGATCAAGCCACCCCCTCTTCCATCCAGCCGTGTGATCACCAATCACGTTCCTGCTATCCATTGATTCACAATAGCTATATAATCACTATCTCACAATAAAGATTATAATCAATCCTCTAAAATATTCTTCCCCTTGTAACTCTGCTAAGACAGCACAGTTACAACATTGTAGCACAGGTAGGCTCTCCATCCTACCTTATCTTGAAAAATTCTGCCTGTTGCCTACACACGCTGCAGCCAACAAATCCTTGACAGAATTTTGTCTAGCCTCCTGCCCAACTGGACGCCGTATACTCCTGGTACCAAGATACCTGATGGTTTTGTTCTCTACCAAAGCACAGTGATCCTGCTACCCGCCTTCAATGCCCTGTCTGCCATAGGGTTCTTTCAGGCTCCTCATTAGCGCCACAACCAGCTGACAAGACCACCATGCCCGCCTATGTTGCACAAAGACTTTGCAGCGCTACCTTGGAACCCTTTGCGGGGCCAACAACAATAATGCCGCATGGATTCAGTCCGCCCAAAGCAAGTTGGCTCAGATGGAGTGCCCACAGCGGTTTTGGATTGTGGAGATTTCCATTTGTCTGACCCATGACGCTAGCACTTGGTGCAACAAATGGCACAAAGAGCACACCAACAAGAACTGGGACACCTTCAAACAGGACTTCTTGGCGAGATTTGTGCTTAAGGATACAGCACTCATGATCATACGCCAAGTAAAGAACCTAACCCAGACAGGCACTGTTAAAGAACTCACCTGTGCCTACAAGGAACTCTGTCTCTGCACCCCATCCAACATGGCCTTTGACACCCCAGCAACACACATCATGTACTACAACGCTCTTAAGTTGCACGTGATAAGTCATGTGAACCTGGACCAAGTTACCAACCTACAAAGCCTGTACTGTGAAGCAGAAAAAGCGGAACAAACCTCCAACGCTCTGCACAAGGCACAAACTGGGAAACAAGAGAGACCCAAGGACTCACATTCAAGTAGGCGCTCCTTGCAACCACCTCCTGGAGGTAACTGCAACAACAACAACCACAAACCCACGGGTTCAAATGGGAATGGGAATGGGAATAACAGCCAATCAAATTGCACCCATTTCTATGTCACTACCACCCAAGGCAACCAAGATGAGGGAAAAGTTTGGGGAGAGCATTAAGCAAGCCAAGCTCTCCCCAAGCAACTCCTGACTTGCCCAACAATGAATACCAACCCAAGGACATGGACCAATGTCCAATGATCCAAGTGCCCTCGGAAGACCTGGTACTGTACACCATTGCCAGACATCCCAATGAATTGATGTCTTACCCTTTCCGCTTTTGCAGTTACACAGGCTCAGTACTATTGGACTTGGGCGCAGATTGAACTTTAGTCAACAGCAGCTTTATGAACAAATTAGGCTGGCCACTAATCCTTTGCGGATTAAAAACGTGGTCCTGGCTGATGAACATCACATTGCCGTGATAAAGGAAACTGCCCCCTTCTCCATCATGCTCAAGAACCTCCACTCCACCATCCAAGGTCCTGTCATTGACTTCCCTAAGTTTGACATTGTACTGGGATTAGACTGGCTGCGGAGAAACAACCCCCACGTGGACTGGGCAACCTCAGTGCTGACCATCAAGTGCAAAGGTGTCAACCACCAAATCTACCCAGACTCTGTAGACCAACTCCTACAAGACCACGTCTTTGTACGTATCACAGAGACTTTGGATGAAAAGGAAAACCTGAAAGCTATTGACTGGGACTTCTTTCAGTATGAAATCATACACTTCAAGGACCACCAGGACACCTCCACACAACAAGACTGCAACATTGTGACCCGTCACCCAGAAATCTTTAAAGAGGTGTTGCCTGGGCTACCCCTTGAGAAACACATTCAACTCTCTATCCAACTCAAGGGGGCTGTACCCAAGGCACGTCCCATCTATTGACTGACCCCAAATAAGGATGACGCCCTGTGCACCTATCTCAAGGAGGCACTGGAAAAAGGACTTATCTGCCCCTCACAGTCTCCTTTGGGGCCGTCATATTCTTTGTGGCCAAAAAGGACAGTACCTTACGCCTGGTCACTGACTACCGCGCCTTGAACAAAGTCACTATCAAGAATTGTTACCCCTTACCACTAATTGACAATCTCTTTGACGCCTTGGGAGGAGCCTCCGCCTTTGCCAAGATTGATCTAACCACGGGCTACAACCAGATCCGCATCAAGGAGGAAGACATCCCCAAGACAGCCTTCCGCACTAAGTATGGTTCCTACAAATGTGCAGTACTAAATTTTGGCATGACCAATACCCCATCCACCTTTGTAACCTTCATGAACAAAGTGTTTGTGCCATACATAGGCAAACACGCCCTTGTGTACCTGGACAATATTGTCGTGTTCTGAGGCGCGGCACAGACACACAACGGGGAATCCTAACCTTAGGATTGGATTCGTACTAAGTCTTGTTTAGATGACAGGGAAGGCAATAGTGTTTACCTTCCAGCCCTGGATGAATAATCTCTACTAGGCGTGGCTAGAGAGAGGCGCAGAAGTACAGAAGACACAAAGACAAAAATGTGAATAGAACTTAATTTTTATTGGTGAATGTGAAATGAAATATATAGTGGTTAGGAATACCACAAAACACTACCAGGACAGTAGAATCACTTGCCACAAGCATGAGTGGGGCAAGTGAGTTGCGCAAAGTCAGGAAACTGAACAATCATATTTCCTGAAGCAGAAGCCAGTTCATTTTGAGAGTCAAAAGCAAAAGCAAGAGATTTGTCCTCAAAATGGCCCAACAAAGGCAAAATTGAAACATGGTGAATGCCGTTATTCACAACATTGCCCCCCTCTAGATTGGCTTTTGGGGGGTGACACTTGCAGAGGAACTTGGCGTGTACACAGGCAAAAGGGTGACCACTGGAGAGGAGCTTTACTGTGTAATCAGACCCTTGTTTGAAAGTCACCTCTAAAGGACCAATCCATAGGGAGTCTAGTTTTTGCGTGTGCCCACCCACAAGGTGTTGATAGTATAGGACATGGTCACCAACAGTAAACTCAGGCAAGGGGGAGCGCCCAGCGTTGTCAGGAGAGAGCTCAAGCGTCTTAGTCTTATAGGCGGAAGTGTAGGCAGTAGCCTGTATATCAATTATGTGGTTGACTAAGTCTTTGATGTGGTTGACAGGGTTCATGGCCTTATCAGAGGAGAGTAGGGGAACCCCCAAGAGTGACAGAGTGGTGGCTTCACGCCCATACAAAATGGCAAAGGGGGAGTACCCTGTGATCCAATGCTTGCTCAGACGTTAGGCAAAGAGGGCAGCAGGTAAGTATAGATCCCAATTGGTGGCGTCAGAGTAGGTAAGTTTCCTCATGATAGAAACCAGTGTCAAGTTGGCACGCTCAACTGCCCCATTAGTAGAAGGATTATAGGGGGCAGAGGAAGACTGGTGAGTTCCTAGAGCTTCAACAACAGAGGTTACAAGTTTGGCGTTGAAGTTGGTCCCGTTGTCTGATAACAGCACTTGAGGACAGCCATGGCGGTAGAAAACATCCTGCAGCAGGAAGGAAGCAGTAGTCTTAGCAGTAATGTCTTTAGTAGGGAGAGCTTCTACCCACTTGCTGAAGTGGTCAACAGCAATCAGGATAAAGCGGCATCCGGAGCGTGAGCAGGGGAGAGGACCTACAGCATCAATGCTGATAGTATGAAATGTTTGTTGAGGGGGAACCAATTTAAAATTATGAGAAGCAGCTCAGGGCCTCTGGAGTTGGCAGTCATGGCAACTAGCTATTACATCTGGGATCAACAGGCAAAGATTCTCCAAGAAGTAATTTTTCTGAAGCCAGTCAAAGGTCTTAGCAATGCCTCCATGGTCAGTTTCTTTATGAGCTTATGACACCAAGGAGAGGCAAAGACTGGGGCGCACATATGGCAGGTATTGACCCCGCACCTTCTTGAAGAGTTGGTTGTTGCGTATGAGGGTATCTTCAGACAATTTGGACAAGGCAAGTTGAAACTCTTCTGTCTCACTTTCCCAGGAAGAGGGTAGCCAATTAGCTTGTACAGGCGGTCTGCCTCAGCTTGGTGTAGGGCAAGGATGGGCATTTGGGATAGCCCATCAACGTTCTGATGTTGAATTCCGGGGCAATGGAGCACAGTGAAGTCTTACCTTTTAGGAAGAGAGCCCATCTGGCTAAGTGTCCTTCAGGCTCCTTAAGTTTTTATAACCATTTGAGCAAAGCGTGGTCAGTGACAATAGTGAAATGGGTACCATACACGTAGTGGCAGAATTGTTTGACTGCATGCAGCACAGCAAGGCATTCCTTCTCTGTAACACTATAATTCTTTTCATGCTTATTTAGCACACAGAAAGTATAGGCAACAGGGTGGTCCACACCTTCATTGTTGAGCTGAGCCAAGATAGCCCCAATAGCAAGGTCACTAGCAACAGTGTACAAGATGAATTCCTTATTGTAATTAGGGTACACTAAAATGGGCGCTTCTTTGAGTTTCTGCTTTAGAGTCTCAAAGGCTTGCTGTTGACTGGTGGTCCATTCAAAAGGACATTATGCAATAGTTGGACCAGGGGTTTGCTACTATCAGCAAAATCAGGAATGAATTGTCTATAGTAACACATTATGCTCAGAAAGACTTGTACTTCTCAGAGGTTGGTGGGCAGAAGCATTTTGTTGATGGATTCAACCTTCTTGGTCATTAGACAAATTCCCGTTTGGGTTACTTCATGGCCCAGGAATTCAAGGCGCTCTTTGAAGAAAGCACACTTAGAAGGCTTTAACTTTAGGCCAGCTTCTTGGATCTTTATGAACACCTCTTTAAGATGGGCTAGGTGATCTGTGAAAGTTGCGCTGAAGACTGTTATATCATCTAGGTAGACTAAGACACACAACAACTTCAAGTCACACAGGATGGAGTCCATGGCCCTCTGGAAAGTTGCCAGGGCATTACAGAGCCCTTGTGGCATGCAAGTAGGCTCAAACAATCCTTCTGATGTGATGAGTGCAGCCTTCTGATGGTCTTCAGGAGAGAGGTCAACTTGCCAGTAGCCAGACGCTAAATCCATGACAGAGAAAAACTTAGAACCTCCAAGGTGTCAAAGGGCGTCATCAATGCATGGTAAGGGATAGGAATCTTTCTTGGTTAGATAATTCAACCTTCAATAGTCCATCACAATCTGGTGTCCATCATTTTTTCCTTAAGATGAGCAGGGGGAAGCCCAGGGACTTTGAGAGGGAGCTAGCAGTCCAGCATCCAGCAGTTGTTTGAGCTCCTTAGAAACCTGTGCATCTTCCACTTGGTTGCGGCGGTATGGCTTGGCACAAAAGGGAGGAGCATCTCCTGTGTCAATCTGATGAATCACACCTTTGGCTAGCCCATAATCAGTACTATCTTTAGCAAAGATGTCTGAAAACTGGTCTAGTAAATCAAGCACCTCTTTCTGTTGGACCAGGGAAAACTGAGGGAAGTCTTGGGCAGTGAACAGAGATAGGACTTGAGGCTCGTCTTTGGGTAGGTTAAAGTCTTGAAACTTTCCAAAAGGGTGAAGAGACAAGACTTCCGGAGCATTTAACAACTTTCTGTAACCAACAACCTGTCCTCTGGATACAGTCATAGGAAGCGCAGTAAGGTTGGCAACTAGTAATTGAATGGGATCCTTGTGGGAAACGTCTAGAATTCCAGGACAAAGGTAAGGCTTGTTACACCCCAGCAAAGGAGGGGAGTACAGCTCTAAGAAAGTCTGTTCAGGTAGTTCATATGATATCTGGGAGTCTAGAATAGCCTGGTAGCCTGAGATCCTGGGGGATGGTGATAGCAGACATGGCCATGAGAGGGATTCCCTCAGTTGCAGGACAAGCCATAGGAGGTCACTTCATGTTGGAGGAATGGGTTTGGTATTTTAGGGTGAAAACTCCAGTGGGGTACTCCAGAGTACATGTCTCCAACTGTTTAACAGGAACTTTGATGGGCTGCTCAAAGATCAGAGGGACTCTGTACCCTAGGATAGAAAGATAACCATCCTTTAGGTTGATAATCCCATTATATTCCCGAAGGAATTGGGTACCAACCAAAAGTTCATAGCTCTCATTTTCTAGAACAACAGCTGGCGCAGCCAACAGGAGTTTACCAAATTGCATTGGTAAGGCAGAGTACACACCAATGGCGCAAGTCATGGAGAGGCCAGCGGTGCCATAGGATTGATGGTAGTTGAGATCAGGGGCCGGCTTAAGTTTCTTCATCAATTTAGAAGAAACAACGTTGATAGGAGAACTGGTGTCCAGGACGGCTTTGATCTTGACCTTTTGGATAGATATCTCTACTCGGGTGGTGGTGCGTCCAAAGGGTGGCTGAACAGCCAAGATATCCTGTGCCTCAGCTAGTTCCTTGTCCCATTTCTCAATCATGCATTGTAGTCCCAGAAACTCCTTATATACAGTTTGGAGAGGGAGTGAGACAGATACATTCTTGAAAACGGCGTCTGCAACTTCAGCGGCTTTCTCTGATGATTCCACTAATATAAGAGACCGTTTTGCCTGAGTAAAATAGGGGCAGGAGACAACTGCTTTAGCCTCAGACAAGGGCTTGATGGTAGTTGTAGTCTTCCCAGATCATAGCTTGTAGGGAACGGCAATAGTCTCAGGGACGGCAAGAACAGAATACCTGTATGCATCATGGTCTTCAACATCAGATTCATCCACATCAGAATTGTCAGAAATGTCATGAAACAGGAGGAGGATAGGAGGTGCTTCATCATCAGCAGGATCAGAGTCATTAGCAGGTGGAGGTGTAGGAGGAGACTGGGAAGAATTGTCAACCAAGAGCGTCTTTGCCTCTAGGTTGACTGTTCTTTTCTTGACTGATCCTTGGGGTCAGCTCCTTCAACCTGCGGATTGGTGCAGATGCAAGAGTGGTGACCTATCTGACCACAGTTGTGGCAACCCTGACATTGAGGAGGATTTTGGGAGTTCATAGTGAGGATACAAGGGCCGCAAGAAGAGGAGCCAGAGTTGGAAGCGGCACAACTTTCCTGAACAACTGCCCCTAGAATGGGTAAGATGCATATCTTGGAGCAGTGTTTTTATACTTTTCATGGAGGACAACATAGCCTTGTGGGCCTTTAAATGGAGGCATATGAATTGATTCACCTTGAGGGCCTGGGCGCAGGCCATATATGCTTCATGTGCTGTCAATTGTCTGCTTGTTATTAACTGTTGTCCCTCCATGTAAAATCTGTTGGCAAATTCAGCTAATGTCTCTTTGGGCTTGAAGGATATGTGCATGAAAGCATCCTTTTTCACCTCCAGGATAATATAACCACCAAACTTGTCAATCAAGAGCTGTTTCATATCCTCCCAGGTCTCAATGAAGGGCAGCTCTGGTACGGCTACCTCTTGACAGGTTGGGTGTAGGCAAGTCAGAATATGCTTTTTCTTAACTTCATCTGATGCTTGTCTCATAGCAGTCTTGTAAATAGTTAAGAAGGCTGCAATAGTCGAGGTTTTAGGATCAAACACTTGCTTAAAAGTAGGTTTGAAGTGTCCCTCAGGAGTTGGACCACCATTGTTGCTATTGAATACATTTATGCACAGGGAGAACTCAGCTTTGGATTTGGAGAGGGGTTGTCTAGCCCACAGTTGTCAAACACTTTCTTCAAGGGTTGTCAGAGTCTTGGTGGTTCTGGCACCCATAGTGTTGGCTAGAGAGGTCTGTTGTTCAGTAACATCTAGGCGTTGTCCTTGGGTAGTGACAACTGTGGAGAGTTCAGCCAGTTGCAAAGTAAGGGATGGCCCCACTGATAGGTAAGGGGCAAATCTGTTGTTTACCAAATCTATCAGCTCACTCATCTCCTGTGCGTCTCTGTCTAACTCAGTCTGGTCTTGTTTCAAATGGTCCACCTCATTAGCTAGGGCAATCAACTCCCTAGTGCAGTGGATTTGAGGAGCCCCGCCAAACCAGGACAGCATCCATCTTCCCTCTTAACCCCGCGTGGACTAGCAGTTGTGTCACTACCTCACGTAAAGCAGCAACTTCCTGCTATAGTTCAGCAACCTGAGAAGTCAGTGCAAGAACCTTGGGATCAGATTGAGGCATTTCATTAGGACGTCCTCAGCTACAAGTGGAAGCACGTAATTCCCAGATGGCTTCCCAGATTCTCTGCTCTCTGTCTACCAGATCATCATCAGGAGGAGAAGGCGGAGCATCAGGTTTGGGAGAGGACAGCTCATTCACCTGACTCTGAAGTTTGGCAATAGTGGCGGCAGTGGTAGCTCTCTCTTGATCAAATTCTTCACTGAGCTCATTTAGACCTTGGGCGGCAAGGTCAGCTACCTGTTGCAATTGCTCAAAGGAACAGACACTGAATGCATTGAGCTGTTGCACTAGGCGCTCAAAATTGGAGAGGTAAGCGCTTAGGGTGGAGTCTAATTGAGTGCGCCAGGGTTGTTCTAACTGGTGAAACTCATGTAGTTGCTCCCTAACGTACTCAGGGATGGACTGGCATATTTGCTCAATGGAATTGACTAAACGTGTTTGAGAGGTGACCAAATCACGCTGATTATCAGATATCAGGGAGAACAGGGAATGAATCCATTATTGGTAGGCAGCAAACTGGTCCCAATGATGGGTAACAGCTGCTTGTAGAGACAAGATTTCTTGAATGTGGAGTCCCAACACCATCTGGTGATGGGCCAAGGCAGGCTGTACAAAGGATGACAGCAGATGCTTGGCGGAGCCAGCCGCTGAGAAGAGATGTTGTGGAAACTGAGGGGCCATAATTAACTCATAGTATTTGGCACAGCTAAACTGTAACTGAAGGCAAGGGATGGCCCCGTCCTGAGCTATCCCAAGGGCTACTGCCATAACTTGTTCCAAGTCAGGGGTACCCATAGGGTAAGCAACTAAGAGGGGACCATTCCCAAGGTTCAGTACAGTAGGTACAATAGGCGGGTTAGCAATGTCTTCCTCAATAGGAGGGCTGGTAATTTCAGGCGAGGTCAACTTCCAAATAGGCAGAGGCAAGGGACCTTCAAATGTAGATGCAAAAGGGATAACTGAGGGGCTTACAGCCCCTGTAGTAAGCACCATTTTTGTCGTGTTCTGAGGTGTGGCACAGACACACAACGGGGAATCCTAACCTTAGGATTGGATTTGTACTAAGTCTTGGTTAGATGACAGGGAAGGCAATAGCATTTACCTTACGGCCCTGAATGAATAATCTCTACTAGGCGTGGCTAGAGAGAGGCGCGGAAGTACAGAAGACACAAAGACAAAAATGTGAATAGAGCTTAATTTTTATTGGTGAATGCAAAATGGAATATATAGTGGTTAGGAATACCCTAAAACACTACCAGAACAGTAGGATCACTTGCCACAAGCATGAGTGGGGTGAGTGAGTTGCACAAAGTCAGGAAACCAAAAAATCATATTTCCTGAAGTGGAAGCCAGTTCATTTCAAGAGTTGAAAGCAAAAGCAAGAGATTTGTCCTCGAAATGGCCCAACAAAGGCAAAATCCTAACATGGTGAATGCCGTTATTCACAACAGATATCATTGTCTACAGCCCCTCAGTGGAACAGCATCACAAGGACCTGGAGGAAGTCTTTGCAACCCTGGTACAACACAAACTGCTGGTCAAGCCCTCTAAATGCCAGTTCTTCCAGGAGCAACTACCCTTCTTAGGACACAAAGTCTCAAAAGACGGCATCAAACCTGACAGTCAGAAGTTACAAGCCATCTGCAAGATGCCACCCCCCAAGGACAAGTCAGAACTACACACCTTCTTGGGAATGGTGGCCTATGTACGACGTTTCATAACTGACTGCGGCGTCTTGACTGCCCCCTTGTCTGCCATAACAGGCGCCAAGTCCAAGTTTGTATGGACCCCCCAACATGACCTCTGTTTCAGACGTCTCAAGGAAAAGCTCACAACAGCGCCCATCCTACAATACCCCAACAAGACAGAGAGTATCAGATAGAAACCACTGCTTCAGATGCATTCATTGGGAGAGTACTACAAATTAAGAATAGTGATGGTGATTTCCTGCCTGTAGCCTACAAGTCGTGCAAGCTGATAGATGGCAAGTGTCAATACCCTATCCACAACAAAGAACTACTGGTCATTGTACACTGCCTAGTCAAATGGCGCTGTTACCTGGAACAGCAGGAAGAATTCACAGCACTAACCAATCATAAGTTGCTCATCTATTTCAAGACACAGGCAAACTTGTCACGCCGCCAAGCGTGGTGGATGGAAATCCTAGAAAGGTTTAACATGCTCATCCAATATAAGCCCAGGGCCAAACTTGCCATGGTGGACGCCCTATCCCGCCTATATGTCCGCACTTCTAGGGGTGAAAATGGGCTTGACTCAGACTGGCCTCTCCTAGTGCTCCGTACAAAAGAAAAAGGTTTCCCCACAGGCACAACCAATATCACCAAAGAAACGGTCATCAATAATGAACACCTCTTTGCTGATATATACAGGACTCTTCACAGAAAGATGTCAGATGGCACAACTATTCCCTACATTCCCACACATCAACAAGTCAATACCATTCTTAGCTACCACAGAGATCTTGGACATACTAAGAGCCAAAATCTATATTGATTCCTAAAACATAAAGCATGGTGGCCAACCTTATACCACAATGTCCAGGAAGTGTTAGAACAATGCAAGGTCTGCAAAAAGTTTGCCAAAAGCAAGACTCCGCCTAAGTCTGTACTCACCATCCAAACCCAACTACTGTTCAAAGTATGGGCTCTTAACATTGTGGGCCCTATGCCAGGGAAGCACAACAACAAACAGTACATCATCACAGCCATTAATTTTGCGACAAGGTGGCCAGTAGCCCAAGCGATGAAAATACACACCAGTAATGACGTCCAACAATTCATTGGCAAGGAAATAATCAGTAAGTTTGGAAAGCCAGAACTCCTGATAACCAATGGGGGCAAAGAATTGACCTCTGAAAACACCAACGTGTACCTCACAAAAAATGAGGTCAAACACACTGTCACAACACCATATCATCCACAGGCCAATGGACGTGTAGAGTGGCTTAATGATAGCCTTGTGCAAGCCTTAGCCAAACTCACCGCCGGGAGACATGAAGACTGGTATAAGCAGCTACCAACTGCATTACCTGTGTGCCAAACCCAAGTGAACAGATCCACCGGGAAAAGCCCATCTGAACTGGTATACAGCATGCAGCCTAATATCATTCAAGCATTGACAGGACTTAAACTGGAAATTCCAAGTCAAGTTCCCCCTTGCTCTGATCCTCAAGTAATAGAGGCCAACAGCAAACAAGCAGCCAAAGAAAAGGAACGCTTACAAAAAACCTTTTTACCCATCCACCAGAGACATGAAGTTGGGGACAAAGTCTGGGTCATGAATGTTGACAAAAGCAAATTACAACCCAAAATAGTAGGGCCAGCAATAATCCTAAAGGTAAACAATAATAACACTTACCTCATGCAAGGGCTCAGGAAATGCAAGCAAGACAAGACATTACACCATGACTGCCTACAACCCTGCAAAGCAAGAAAAAAACAATGAGAAACCACCCTGCCTGCCACCAAATAACAACTGGTTCAATATGGTGCCTGGGCTCCAGATAACCTCCCTGACAACCTGCCTCCTGAGGAGGCCAACTTTCAGCCAGGGGGGTGTCAAAACCACAGGCTTGACCCACCAGCAAGGTTCCAACCAAGCGGGTTTTTGACCTGCAATCCAATTACCCGGTGACTCAAAGCCAGACCAGGAAGTCAACTCGGATTACCAAATCAATCAACATGAACAAATGATGATCCCTCACGGTGGATACCTCAATTTGGAGCTTGACTCATTAGCAGGATCAAGCCACCCCCTCTTTCATCCAGCTGTATGATCACCAATTATGCTCCTGCTATCCATTGATTCACAATAGCTATATAATCACTATCTCACAATAAAGATTATAATCAATCCCCTAAAATATTCTTCCCCTTGTAACTCTGCTAAGACAGCACAGTTAGGACACTTTTATTAAATGTAAAAGTATTGTAAATTGAAGAGGTATAACATTTTCCTTGCTTTGCTTTGACAATACTCAATCACATGCTTTTAAATATTAATCTTATACTTTACAATAACAGTCATGATTTTTGGAAATGAGCCTTACTATATCTTTTCCCCTGTTTTACTCCTTTAAAAGATGCTGGTAAAACACTACGCATAAATTATTAAAATGATCGCCTCCATTTTATTCAACCAGGATATTTCCCAAACCTTTCATAGGGGTTGTCATGTTTTGGAAGTATAAGTGTATTAAACACAAATGTAAGAAGTTTCTTAATTTTTATAAAAAATAGTTTATCATCTCTAAAAGCGTTTAAATATTAAAATTTTCGGAAATGAAATGAATTACAGCTTTCTATAAGCCCTATTTTCATAAGTTAGATAACATGAAGTACAACTTTGATAGTGGATCTAATTTAAAAATTATTTTATTTTGATGCTGTTTCCAAGAAACCAATTGATCAAGCAAGATATTTTCATAAATTCTTGGTTTTCAAAATAGAAGCACTTTTTTGTGTATTTAGGTATTAAGCTATATTTCCATATATTAGTTTAAGGATATATAAATATATTTATAAAATCCATAAAAATTTAATTGAGGGGAAAATAAGTAACATAAATTGTTTACGAAATATGTAATTTAAAAGGTCAAAGATAATGTAAAAAGCCAAAAAGGCTGATTTATTTTTAGGTAGAGACATCCAAATCAGTTTCAAGGGCTATTATGTGGATATAAGTCTGACTGAACAGTGAAGTGGTTCACGTTGTCCCAATCTGGAATGCATTTGACGTATGGGCCCCTTTCTACACATTTTTCGCCAGCATCACAGCTATCTCCCCCAGCGACACCCCCTCCGCTACAATAGACAATATGGGTGCTACTCGCACAGAGTTGATAAGTTCCTCTGCCACGACATGTATTTTCTGAAGGATGTCCGAGGGCCAGAAAAGCAAAAGAAAAGAAGAGAAACTGCATTTGATACTTGTTTTCATACCAGCCCAAAGCTTATATACTAAACAAAGGCTAAATTTTGTGCAGAACATTCAAACAGAAGTAAACCAGATGTTGTAGTTAATTCCACTTGTTTCTACTGCTGATCACATCGGCTAATATCATCGAAAAGCAGGATTTACACGGATATTGAACATTCCAATGTTCCATTGCCGAGCATCCATCTAATATAGAAATCAGAAACGTAAATGTTCTAGAAGCTTTACATTAGAATGATTCACTTTGCTTTATCCTCCGCCTTTTAACAGTACCCAAGAACAATAACAGATAAAATACATCTAGATATCAACTTAAGAATCAGGATTTCATTGAAAATGAATCGTGTTAATTGAGAGTACCAGATGAGAAGCGAAAACATTTTTTACGAATAGCGTCACTACATGATTTTAATAAAATAATTTATGCCGAAAAAATTGAATGCCCTATTGTAACGATTATGCTATAAAGCTTAATTCTAATTTTTATCGGTGCAAAATTATTTTCCCATGTATCCCAATATGTTTTTACGAAATTAATAAAAAGTTGTTTTGGTTTCCTTCTTACAATGTTTGTTTATCGAAACTGTAAGCAGCACAATGATTGATGATGATAACTTTTTTAATCTAGCAAAAAAAAACTGATTTATAAATTTGGAAGTTTAGTAAAAAAATTCATAATATCTGTAACTATAATTTTTTTTTAAAAATATAAAATTCGTAAAGTTTGAAAAGTAACCACAAACTTTTAAAGTAAAATTTCTTATGGAATTGGTTTCCCCTAGTTAACCTTATTTTGAAGTTATTGGATTTCTTGAAGAAAATAAAAGTATATCCTTTTTTGAGATTGGGTTTTTATATCAAAGATAGTATTTTGGTTCTAAATATAAGATTCTAATTAAAATTGAAATCTCACTAAAAATTTATTAAATAATGTGCCATAAATGGGCACATTCTGGCAGTGCCAATTCTCTCTATATTTGGTTCTGTCAGGATTTCTGGATATTGACTAATTAACAGTTTCAACAAAATAACGCGGGCCAGCAGTTAATTGCTCTTAGGAAGGGTTTCAACAAAATAATGCGGGCCGCGGGTTGTGGGATCAGTGATCAAATCATATCCTGGCATCAACATACTTGTGCATTACAATTAATTAATGGTATATGCAATTACTGCTCATTAATTAATCCACCTCAAACCACCACCTCAAACATGCTTCCTATAATAATTACTATTCTAAAACTTTAAATGAATCCTAGAACAAGAGGGCCGTCATATGAAACGTCATCTGCATCTCATCTAGAAGAGTCCAAAATGGACTGGGCCATCAGGCCAACCACTCTAAGATAAAAGGTTTTGAGCCTATTGTATTAGAGTAGCTCTGATTAAGTGAAACAATCATCTCTGTGAACTAGTAGCCAACCACTGGCTAGCTAGCCCTGGAAGTGACCCAGGTAGACAGAAAGGATACCAATCTGTGGAAGATGTCAATTTAGCCTTCCGTTAAAACCACCCCAAAAAGGCCAGGCTCCTGTCATGTTGCCCTAATGCTACTTCAGTCTCCTTTAGCGTCATGAGCTAACTCAAATAAAACGCGGGCAGGCGGGCCGCCTTAAAGCCAGACCATTAGAATAAAAGACTGATGATTCTGTATTGACTTGATGATTGATCCAAGTCTTATTTCCTCAATGTGATCCTCTCTTTAAGTTGTATTAGTGGAGAGCAAAAGATGATACTGTTGTCATACAGTATAATTATCTATAGTAAAATATAGAGACAACCCATGAACCTATATCCAAAAGTAGGAAGAACCATCCCAAATCCTTTGGGCCTTGGGCCCTGTCAGACTTACTACTTCTGATGGCAACAAAATGTTCCGGGCCAAAGGTTATGCCAAAGTCACAGGTTCTCTGTACTTTCCTAATGTTAGAAGACTTAGGATTATTGTCCGGCAGATGATAAAATACTATGGTCCACAATTTTCTGACAGGTTCAAATCCAGATTTTAACTCAGTTATTCTTGTTTTTTAATTTTTCTCTTCAAAAATTTGATAGTATAATAAATATGACAAACTCAAATTAACCCTCCTTGGTAGCCACTGTGATCTTCATTCCACCTATAGCTTTGACACCTGATATTTATGAATAATTATATTTTATGGATTACAAAAATTATAGTTCCATTTTTTCAATAAAAAGACAATTTCTTACTATCTTTTCTATATCTTTCCTGTAATTTACCGCACTCTTCCGAGCCCTGCCTAGAAAGACATTATATGAAAATCATAGAGTCTTATTGTATCTTTAATTTATTCTAAATACTAACAAATTTCTTAGTAAAATCTAATTATAAGTTTATCTTCTTCTCACCATGACCTTAAGCTCCTCTTAAAGTTGATCACAGCATGATGCTGGAAATTATTTTTGATATCTTGTGGAATTATTCCACATAAAATTATACCAAAATCCCACAGTCAGTGGTGTAAATGGCAGGCTTTGGGAAGTAATATTACGAGATAAATATAAATTTATTAAATATTATAAGGTTTACAGTGAATTAAAATATTTTCAGTAATTCAGTGTTACTCCTGATATTCAATTATGGTGGAATATAGAAATTTAAATTTATTAAATCTTTTTTAAATATTAGTTAAATAATAACTTATTATTAAGAATACTTTTTTACTGTTGATTTCAAACTGCAATACTAGGCAATCAGGAATTCTTGAAATTAGCTATGGTTTTCTATCTTGGATGTTATTTGAAGAACCGATTATAGAACTTGATAATTGGAGGGATATAAGTGGGATTCACTCTAAAATTGCTATAATACCAGACTCATAATATTTAATATATTATATATGATTATAAAAGCTTTATCTATGAAACCCTTTTGGTATACCAAAAGAAAAAAGGGGCAGGAAGATATTCTATCAGTTATTTTTTCAACAACTGATTTTCCATCAAATTTTATTCAACTATAATAATCTTCATATAAAACCTTTTAACTTTGAAATAATAATAAAATGAGAATACAAAACAAAGAAAGCTTGCTCTTTAAAAACTATTCTTTAAAATTGTTGATGCCCCTATTTTATTTTCCAGCAGCAAAATTTAATCTAAAACGGTTTTTAAAAAGGTAAAGATTTAAAATTAACATTGTTAAATAAAAAATAAGAGTACATAATGGTGTAAATAAAATAGCTTTTATTAGTAAACAGATAAATTTTATTTTTCGATTTATTATAAGCTAAAAAAGTACTTATGATTAAGATTAAAGTTTGATAGAATTTGGCATAAAATAAGTTGATAGAAAAATAATTGACAGAATATCTTCCTGCCCCAAAAGCATATCTGTATATCAAACTAGAAAATTTATCTGTGGTGCTCAAGGGGTGTTGTTTGAAAGGATTTGTAGTTGAGTACAGGAGAATTAAAACAGCAGGGTTTAATCTACTTACACAATAAGACTCTCTTTATGAAGTTTTACAAGTATTATTAGACTTTTAAGCAAGTTTTTATGTTAATTGATTTATATATTGATGCTTGTATGGATATTTTTATAGGAATCTCAGGATAGGGGGAAAAGGCTGGGGAAGACAGACTAATTGGGCCAGGGTTTGAACAGCTTGAGGGGTTTTTGGTGGTGAAACATTCTTGGGAATATTCAGAGAGAGAGGTCAAGGATTTAGTGCATTGAGAGCAACTAGGTACATTCAGAAGTTGTATAATTTTCTGAAAAATCAGGGCATATAATAGTAATAGGGGTCTCAGAGATATCTAGAATGTGGTCTAGATTGGGGCCTAGGCTGGGTGACCCAGAGGAATATGGCTCAACTCTCATGGCAGAACATTCTTATTTAAACTCTTATGTTTAGCATTTGATGAATCACCAATTGTTAACCTACTTGATACCTTTGATGGGTCACTAAACAATGATTGACCCTGCAATCTCTGATGGAGAGCTCTCTGGGGTAAAATTCCCAAAACAAGTAGCAGTTCCCCTTACACCTTCCTATTACAAAAGTACCCCAAATAGGGTAATTTTCACCTATTAATGTCCAAAAAAATGACAGTGGGTGCCCTGCACCATAAAATCTGATACCAAACATATATTTTCACTTGAACCAAGAAATCTACATAAAAACAGCAAAAAAGTGATGATAGCTGGAAATGAACATTGATTAAGTATCTTGACCTAAAAAGGGCTTAGCAGAAAAATATAAGCTATGTGCTAAAAAACTATGGGTAGAGACTTCTTTATAAATAACAAAGAAATAAAAGACATATGTATACACAGAAAAAATACAGGATATATATTAAGTGTTTATACATTATCTCAGTTCAAACCTTAAGCAAATGTATCTTATAGCTCTTTCAATTTGGGCTTAACTTTTATTTAAAATTAACACTGAAGAAAGAAAAACCATTGCTCTAAATTTTTCCGACAGAATCTCACCCAAATAAAAAGTCTTTATATAATACAAGCCACACTTTGACAAGATTTTAATTCTTTGTCTTTGATATTGACTTTACTTTATTTGTGTATGTAATTAATCTAAGGGGATTTGTTATATTTATCTGACCATTATTTTATTAAGAAAAAATAGAGAAAATTGGATCTCAGGTAGGTTAGAAATATGTCAAAAACTAGTTAATAAGCTTTTAAAAGATAATAATATCTTTATATGGTATAAAAAGCTTTAATTGGTCCAAAAAAAGGCCACATGTGGTTTAACAGCAAGGAGTACTTATATAGAACCTAAATAAACTCTTATAATTTTTCTTAATAGATAGTGTATAAAAGAAACCATAAAACTGAGGGCTAATAGGTAGAATTCTCTATGAGTAATTGTGACTAAGTCTAGTGGTTTGAAGCTATAAAAAATAATTTAGCTTGTATATTATAAGCTATTCAATTAATATAACTCAAAAATTACTCCAAGTCAGCATTGTCTGCCTCCATGATTGAACCTTTAAGGTAAAGATTAAAAATTTAGAGACTAATAACAGACAGTACAAAAAATAAAGAATATAATTTATACCATAAATTTTGATATCAGAAAAACTGTATCCCATACAAAAAATAATATCATGTTTCAAAAACATCTTAAATTATATTGGAAAATTCAATTCCTAAGCTTGTAATCACAGGCTTTCTGATTATGTAAAGTTAAAATTAATTCACATATATTAACAAACTATTGACTTCAAAATAGCAGGATAAAGAACAGAATCAGTAGCCTCTATTACCCTTAGGTAAAACAGGATTTAAATCTCTAAATAATCTTTTTTAAAACCCTAGACAGACCAATAGCAATTAGTTGTACTTTTAGATCATCATTTTTCTAATGAATTAATAGTTTCCAAATACAATTAAGCCATAAAATAAAATTTATCAAATAATTTTTCTATCCACAAAAATACAGCTTGTTAAGAAAAATTAAGCCAAAAAATATCAGGTTGAGTTTTAACGCCTTAATATCAGGCTGACTGACCACAGATGATCAGTCTAATCATTACCAAAAGATCTCATATTTTTCACACCATATTACCACTAGTTTTATTATTAAAAATATACTGTTTACACAATTTAATATTGGTAGATTGATATAATAAATTAAATAATTATCAGAATTTCACAGAGTGTAGTATTTTATCATTCACCAGATGATTTCCCAATTCTTCTAAAATTAAAAAAGTACAGAGAACCTGTGACTTTGGCGTAACCTGAAGCCTGGAATATTTAGTTGTTATCAGAAGTAGCAAGTCTGACAGGGCCCAAGGCCCAAAGAATTTGGAATGTGTGGTGCCACTCCCTAGTATTGCTGTGTTTGGACTAATTCCTTATTTGAAAAAGTATAAGGGGAACTGCTGCTCTTTTTTGTGTTTTACGCTGGAGGGTAACCCTCCAAATCCTATAGGGGCATCTCCAATTAGAGACTAATTGACACACCTGCAGCTAGCCGCAGATGTGTCAGAGAGTTACCCATTGGAGTAATTTTTGATATGGCAATTAGTGGCCAATTGATGCATCTGCAGCTAGCTGCAGATGCTCCAATTGACAATCCATTGGAAGAGGTTTTCATATGGCAATTATTGACCCATTGCTTGTGCCCACTATGTAAATCTGTATTTCTTCCTTCCGCCCCACTTGCCAAGAATGGACTCTAAGGGAAGTAATCTGAAACCCTATTATACACCCAATTCCTCAAAGACAGCTCTGTTATTGCTGCAATCTACCTGACTCCCATATCACATGTTCAAATGTTCACTTCTCACCCAATCTAAGCCATTTTCCTCTGAATATTCCCAAAAATGTTTCAGCTCTTCAAGAATAGCTTAGTGCCTGACAGTCTAGACCCTAGTCAGTATGACTCACCCTTTCTTTTCCCTCCTTGCCCTTCAGCTATAAAAAGACCCTCAGTGGATCCCCAATAAAGACAATTATTTACCATACAAACATAACCAACAACTTTCAATCCTTAGATTACTTGCAGAGCCCACAAATAGAGGTTCTGTTGAGTAAGAAGATATTAGTCCTTTTGTGTTCCCAGTTGCTTCTCAGCTACACCCAGCCTACCCTTAGAACCCTTGAACACCACAGGATGTTTTTCATACTTCTAGTTATAGGTTCATGGTTGTTGTCTCTATATCTTACTTTAGGAAGTAATAATGTATTACAACAGTATGGCTTTTTTCTCCCCTTAATTAAAATCAAACTAGGGAAAGGATTCAGAATATCAACTCTTTATTAGACAACTGATATTGAGGTTGGGCTGGTTACCTGTGTTTATCTGAGTTAGCTCACAGCACTAAGTATATAATGAAGTGATATTAGGGCAACAAGAAAGGAGGCCAGACTTTTCTGGGTGGATTTTAGTTGGAACTTGATTGGCAGCTTCCTCAGCTTATAGTGTTTGTTCTAGACACATCACACAACTAAAATCCCTTAACCAGCTGAATCAGTTATCTTCCTGGGTCACTATCAAGGGCTAGCTAGCCAGTTAAAGATTCTAGTTCATAGAAATGATTGTTACAGCATGCTGTATCTAATCAGAGCTACTCTAATACAATAGTCTCAGAGCCTTTTATCTTAGAGTTTTTAGCCTGACGGCCTTATTCATATTGGCTTCTTCTAGAAGTGTTTCAGGTGACAGCTCAGATGACAGTACTGTTGCAAATGAACCAATGAGGATTCAGTATTTTTAATTGGGGAAGACAACAGTCCAATAGAAAAGAAAGAAAAATAAGAATAAGGTATTGTTTATTGTAGAATATTGTGATTAATATACCATATGAGGAAAGCCACAAGGCCACACGGGGGTGGCATAGTGGAAAGTTCCATGTAAGGCTTGAAGCCAAGGAATAACTTGTGCGGGGATCAGCAAGTCAAATTGATAGTGCTCCCAATTAGAATGAAGTACCTGTCATTCAATATTACCATCAGATTAGTTCATGTTGTTAGATACGTCAAGGGGCAACTCATTGAGCGCCCCCTGTGTATTGTAAGATACGTTAGCAGGCAAGTCTAGAAACTTGGTTGCAACAGTACCTTGACCTAGGTTAAGCTAGAGTATAGAATACCAATTATAGATATATGTATATTTAGGTGCTTTACTGAAGAAAACTAATTAATGTGCAATAATTTCATGTTCTGTTCATTAATTAGGATCTGGGAGTTTGTTAATGCCAGGATGTGATTTGACTACTGATCCATTGATACAGTAGTTTTAAAAGCTATGATAACAAGAAAAAATACTTCATATTCAAATAAAAACAACTCAGAGGTAAACAAAATAAAAAACAAATATATTGTAAATTAATATAAATTTGTTTATTTTTAATTTTGTTTACCTCTGAGTTCATTTTGTTTAAATCTGAAGTATTTTTGGTTATAACTGTAGCTTTTAAAACTACTGTTTTGCGGCCAAGGTGCCCACATTATTTTTTGAAACCATTTCTAAGAGTGATTCAAAGCTGGCCTGTGTTAATTTGTTGAATGCATTAATTATTCAAGAAAAGAAATCCTGACAGTATTAATATTGCTTCATTTTCTATAATACTTAATAATATACTTTTAAATATTAAGATTTATATTAACTATAACAGTAAGGGGCAGAAAGATATTCTGTCATTTTTTCTGTCAACAGCTTTTCCATCAAAAATCAATCCAACAATTTTTTCTTGATATGCAAAACAATTAGCTTTGTACCAATAAAAAGATAAAAGTTCAAAAATGAAGAAATTATGTTCTATAAAAGTTACAATTTTCAACTTTCAATGCTCATATTTTATTTTATGGCAGTTAATTTAATTTTATTTGGTTTTTATAAGGTACAGATTTAAAGTCAAGTATCTTAAAGACAAAAAAATAAGATTATAAAATAATTGTATTTTTGAAAAAGCTTTTATTAGTAAATAGAGAATATTTAATTTTTTATTTTATTTTAAAGTTAAATATTTCACATACAAATAAAAACATAGTTGGATCAATTTTGACAAAAATCTGTTGACAGAATATCTTCCTGCCCCAACAGTAAGTATCTTTGAAGTTGACTTTAATTTCTTCTTTCCCCCTATTTTCTCTATTCAACAAAAAAGCAAAATGCTACCAATTGATTATTAAAGCCCACAGTACCAGTTTATTCAACCAGGAGATTTTCCAATAAAAGTGTTGCAACCAAGTTTCCCTTCTTGCCTGCTAATGTATCTTACAATACACAGGGGAAATCAATGAGTTGCCTCAGGATGTATCTAATGGCATGGATCAATCTGATAGTGATGTTGAATTGCTAGCACTATATCCTAATTAGGAGCACTGCCAATTCAACTTGCTGAACCCTGTGCAAGTTATTCCACAGCCCAAACCTTATGTCAAACCTGCCACTGTACCCCCCTGTGGACTTGTAGCTTCCCTATATGCTATATTAATCACAATATTATTAAAATACAATACCTTATTATATTTATTCTTATCCTTTCTATTGAACTGTTGTCTTTCCCAATTAAATACTGAACCACATTAGTTCAGTTGCAACAGTGATAGCAGAGGTAGGTTTACGACCCACCTAAGAGAAAAATTTCCCCATAAAAAGGACAGAGTACAGGCCTTATGGCTACTCCTTACTAAGACCCCTTTCTTCCAATCCCCAAGGGGGAAATCCCCAAAGGATACATTATCTATCAGGACCAGTTGATACTCATAAGCATTTAAAATTGGCTTTGCCTGGGGCAGCTCAACTCAAGCATCACCCTGCCTCAATTGGATCTCTCTCAATGCATGTTAAACCTCCAGCTTGAGTCCTTTGCGGGTGGTATGAAAGGGGCTGACATTTATAGCTGGCTCTATTTCATGAAAACCTGCCTCTGTATCTGAAAAAGTTCCTAAACTTATGTTGATTGCCACCGCATCTGGGCACCTTACAGGGCCTGCTGCAGTGTGGTTTACCAACTGGGCAAGCCAAGAGCAGGAAGTCACCTGTTTGACATTTAGGGTCACCACCAGATCCTATTATAGTGAAAACTTTTCACCTTTTGTAGTGGGAACCCTTCTCCTGGTCATCAAGCAAACAGGATTTATCCCCAAATATCTTGCAGCTTGGCAACAAGCCCTTGCTGCTGCCCCAGAAGCTTTCACCAACAGAAATGCCATGTTGCTCACTCTTATTGTCAACAGGCTTAAGACCCAAATTTGAAATTGGGCTTCTGTAGGGCATTGTACCTATGTTAATGACTGTTATAAAGGCACTGTGGAGGCCAAAAACCAAGCTTTAATGGATTCTGAAGATCCAATGATGCACCTCTCCAGTCTTGTCTTGCGCCTGGTAGCTCTCACAACCAAGTGGGCCACCGCCAATCCTGTCAGCAGGAGAATGAAGCTAAGTGCCCTTGCAAGGGAGAGCTTCAGCTAGCTCAGATTAAAGACCCAGGAAAAGCCTTGGGGTTGTTGATACAAGAGGTTCTGCAACCCTGCTTGACCTACACCTCCAATCTCTCCTTGTCAAGAATCCCTGCAACTATAACGTACACAATTTTGAGACCCTATATGTATTCCAAGTCCATAGTGACAGTCCTGTTCTTCAAGCCAGTCATTCTTCTAATAAAATCACCCACTTGGCCTACCCCTTCTGTTTCTGTGGGAACACCCATAAACTTTTGGTAGACACTGGGGCCAATAACACCATGATCAACCAGCATTCACAGACTCCCAACAACTAGATTGAGTACCTAGTTTATTCAAAGCAGTGCACATAGCCAAATACCACAGAGTAGCAATCATGCATGAGACAGTTCCCTTATTTATGAGGATGAGAAACATCCAGGTTAAACTCTCTGGGCTAATAATGACAGAGCTCAGCCATGACGTCGTTGCTGGCCTTGACTGGATCTGGTACAACTGCCCAAATATTGACTGGGATATGTCTGTAATTACCCTAAACAGAAATGGGGCGGGTTTCCAGATTTACCCTGTTGAAATAAGCAAATTACTCCACAACTCTGTATTTGTCAGGCTCACAGAAACAGGTATGTACAACTTCAAGGGGGAAGCTAGACTTTAACCAGTGCTCAGTTAAAGTCATTTGCTTAGAACTTACAACATCTTTTCCCTCAGACACACTATTATCTCTAGCACTAGTATCACTTTTTGAGGAGTACAAGGATGTATTCATCAAAACACTAGATCAACTGCCCCCTTTAGAAGAAATAGAACATGCTGTCCAGTTATAAGGGTTGCTGCCCAAGGCACACACCCTCTATTTTTTGACACCCAAAGAAGATGAAACTCTTTTTGAACACCTTGTGGACGCACTCAATAAGGGCTTCATCCGCCTCTCTCTCACCATATGGGGCTGCAGTTGTCTTTGTAGATAAGAAGAATGGGTCCCTTTGATTGATACCCAACTACTGCGCTCTAAACAAGGTGAAATTCAAGAAAAAATACCCCTTACTGCTAATTGACAACCTGTTTGACACACTTGCGGGTACAAAAGTCTTCAGTAAGATTGATCTCACTGGGGGTATAACCAGGTCCGCATTGCACCAGGGGATAAGGCAAAAACTGCTTCCACACACACTATAGGCTGTTCAAGTGTTGTGTCACTAACTTTGGAATGACTAAAAATCCTTTCACCTTTGTTATGATGATGAACAAAGCCTTTGAAGATCTGATTAGAAAATGTGTTGTTGTGTACCTTGACAACATTATTTTCTTCAGTCAAGATTAAACTACACATCTCCAACACCTTTTTGCTGTCCTCAACACCCTCTGTAAAAACTAGCTAAAAGCTAAACCCTCCAAATGTGAGTTTCTCAAGTTGGAGTTATTATTCCTTGGGAACACTATCTCTGCCCAAGGGATAAAGCCCAACCCTGCCAAAATCAAGGCAATCACAAGCATGCCACCTCCCACCAATATGGGTCAGGTCATACCTTCTTAGGCATGGTTGCCTATGTGTGTAAGATTATTCCCAATTTTAGAGAACTAATTGCATCTCTCACTGAGCTCCTAAACAAAAAATAGCGCTTCCACTGGACACCTGCCAGAGATCAAGACTTTGAGATGTTGAAGCAGAGTCTTACAACTACACAAGTATTACAATTTCCTAATCAGAACTGTCAGTACAAAATTGAGACTGATGCCTCTGACAGAGCCATAGGAGCATGCTCAGGGTAGAAACTGACAAAGACAACTTTCTCCCTGTGGCCTATAAATCCAGGAAGCTCATCAACTTAGACCAGTGTTATACCATACATGATAAAAAATTAGCAATGATTGTACACTGCGTCAAAAAATGGCGTTGTTACCTAGAAAAGGCTACCTTTCCACCCTGCACCCTGACAGATCACAAGTTGCTCCAGTACTTCAATACACAGTCTCACTTGACGCGACACAAGGCAGGCTGGGTTAAGCGCCTGCCCCCATACCAGTTGTGCATTGAATACAAGTCTGGAAAGAAACTTGCCACAGCCAACACCCTTTCCAGATTTTACGTAGTATCCATAACAGGGGATGGCAGCTTAGACCCAGACTGGCCCATGCTCTACCTAAGTCCTGAAGTTAACTGTTAAAAAGGCCTTAATTCTGTGACTATTTCCAAGAAGAAAGACAATGAGAGCCAGTTCACCACTGACGCTGATAACGTCTGCCACCGGGCAGAGACAGGTGAGAAGACACCTTATATTCCCATCACACAGCAAGAGGATACCATATTACACTACCACTGCACCTTGGGTCATATCAGAGGACACAAATTATTTAGAAATCATAAAGTTTAAGGTTTGATGGCCCTGTATGCGCCAAGACAGCCTGGAACTACTTAAAACATGTGTGTTGTACAAAAAGAACAATCTAAACCTGCCCCTCCCAAGTCTGTCCTGCCCATCAAAGCCATGGAATCTGTCAAAAAGTGGGCCATTGACATTGTTGGACCTCTCCCCAAAGACAGAATAGGCAAGAGATACATCATTACAGCCCTGGAATACTTCACTTGTTGGCCAGTAGTGTGGGCAACCACCAACCATACTGCCACCACCATTACCTGCTTCATTGGGAGAGAAATTGTGTCCCGCTTTGGGCAGCCCAAACGTCTTATCACAGATGGCAGACCTGAGCTTGTAAGACACGTCATGAAGGCATACTGTGCCAAGAATGCCCTCCAAAGAATAGTCACAACTCCCTACCATCCCCATGCCAGTGGGTGCGTAGAGCGCCTGAATGGTTTGTTGATCCAACTGATTGCCAAGCTCTCACAAGAGCACCCCAATACCGCATGGACTGAACACCTGCTCACTGCTCTACTTTTCTTACAAGCAAGAATTGACAGGGGCACCAGGTTCAGTCCCAAAGCCTTGGCCTTTGAAACCCCTGACAGCTTGACAGGGGTAGAACAAGGGAATTTACAATCCACAGTTCCCAGGAAACCTCCCTTGTTGACTACTCCTTCCCTGAGCCAGTGGTGTGCCAAAGCCTGAGATGTTAAACACAAGCAAATTGAGGGAGGGACAAAACACCTCAAGCTCAGATATGCTGTAGGTGACCCCGTCTACACCCTTAACCCCAATTCAGCCAAATTAGAACCCAATTACTTGGGGCCCTTCAAGATAGCCACGGTCTATGAAAACCACACCTATCAACTTGAAGACACTCAATGAAACACCAATAAGTTTCACCACAATTGCTTGCTCCCCTGCTGTGTCATCCCCACACAAAAGCTGTTTGTGCGGACCTTCCCAGATCTTCCACAGACTCTAATCCTGGTGTATGACAACAAGCAGGGGGCAAGGGGAGATTGCAACCAAGTTTCCAGACTTGCTTGCCAACATATCTTACTATACACAGAGGGTGCTTGATGAGTTACCCCTTGACGTATCTAACAACATGAACCAATCTGATGGCAATGTCAAATTGCAGGCACTTTTTCCTAATTAGGAGCGCTGCCAATTTGACCTGCTGATCCCCACACAAGTTATGCCTCAGCTTCAAACCTTACATAGAATATGCCACTGTGCCACCCCCTGTGGCCCTGTGGCTTCCTCATATAGTATATTAATCACAATATTCTACAATAAATGATACCTTATTCTATTCATTCTTGATTTTTCTATTGAACTGTTGTCTTCCCCAATTAAATACTGAACTCTAATTGGTTCAGCTGCAACAAAAGTATAGAAGATGTACATGTTTCAGCAGTAAAAGTGTATCAATAAAAAGTTATTATAACAATTAATTTTTATAAAAATAGTTTATCATCTCTAAAAGCATTGAAATATGTAATTTTTCGGAAATGGGATGATTTACAGCTTTATATAGGCCCTCTTTTCGTAAATTAGATAAAATGAAGTACAACTTTTATTAGTGTATCTAATTAAATGAAAATATGAAATTTCGATGCTGTTTCCGAGAATACGATACATCAAACAGGATATTTTAATAATATTGGTTTCAAAATAGAAGCAATTAATTTTTGTTTTTAACTATTAAGCTATATTTACTTAGATTAGTTCAAGGATATATGAATTAAAAACCAGAAAATTTCATTGTAAAATATTAATATATATAAAAAGTTGTTTATCAAAAAAAGTAATTTTAAGGTTAAGCTAACATAAAATGGCCATGAGGCTGATTTATTTATAGGTAGGGACGAACAAATCAGTTTCTGGGGCTATTTTATGGATATAAGTCTGACTAAGCAGCGATGTGGTCCATGCTGCTCCAATCTCGAATGCATCTGACACTTAGGCCCTTTTGTACACATTTTTTGCCACCAGCACAACTGTCTCGCCCACCAATACCCCCGGGACCACAATAGACAATGCCGGAGTTACCCTCACAACGTTCATAGATTAAAGGGCCACAGTTGTTTTCTGAAGGATGCCCGAGTGCAAGAAAAGCAAAAGATAGGAAGAGAAACTGCATTTGATACTTTCTTTCATATCAGCCCATTAATTATATATAAACATACATGGGCTCAATGCATCATGGGCCATTCAAACAGAAGTGAATAATGGTTTGTGTTTAAATCCACTTATCTCTGCCGCCGATCCTATCGGCTAACAGAGAACCAGAATTTACCCAGAAACTGAACCTTCCAGGTTCTCTGCTAAGTATCCATCTATTGTTTGAAATCAGAAGCAAAAATGTTCTAAGAATATTTTGATAATCCTACAAGCAACAATCATGCCTGTTTAAACCTGCAATACGTTACGTTAACATATTCAAAGCTAACTAGTCAGATTCCAGAATCAGAATCAAAGTAAAAGGCGTTAGGCGCTTTTTGAGAGGTATCATCCCTAGTTCTGATCACGTTTTTTCTAGCAATATTGAAGCTGATTTTTTAACCCCTTTATTTCTAATAATTTATAATTCACATATAAGACTTTTATGCTTAATTTAAAATTAGAATTAAACACTAAGTTAAATTTAAAAAATATACTTAAAAAATGTGTATCATAAAGAATATATATTTATTTCATCCAATACAATATAGCTATTAGATTTTTAAAGGTGATCTACACGGTCTCAGAAATATAACAAGAGCTATCTAGCTTGTAAATTATCCTCATTCTTCATGTATTACATGGCCTGCTTGGTAGGTACAGCTTCACCCCTCCCAATTTGATGCAGAAGCTTCACAGTTATATATTAGTATCATAATTTGCCTTGAAAAACCTACCAAAAAATAGTTTTTAAGTTAAAAGTTTCACATATGACAGTAAATGGCATAAGTTTTATCCCCTCTTTAAAAAGAGCGATGTTTAGAGTTTAAAACTTCTTTTTATTATCCTTATGACTTTTTTATTTATTGATCCAGCAATATTTTTTTCTAGATCAAATAACAATAAATTAAAGTTATTATTTTAATTTAATAAGTTAATTTAGCTGCTTTGAAATACTGAACTCATTATCTCTGTTGCAGCAGTTTTAAAATCTCATGAGATTAGCCAGGGATAATTGGCTTCTGATTTTTATCCTTTCACTAGTTATCTTTAACTTTAATTTATATCTTGTCTACCTTCATCCAGTTACATATTTAGCTAATGTGCTCTGGTAAAGGAATTTATATTCTAATAAAGATTATGTTGATATTTGGAGTGAACTCTATGAAGTGGTTTTAGTATTTTGTTCTTCATAAGAGTTTATTGGCTGTAGTGAAGGTAGGGAGTTTAGTTAATTTTCAGCTTATAAAGGGCTATTAAGATTATATTTTATAAGCTATGATGAATTTTAGTTTGATACCTTTTTGGGCTAAATAGTTGATTTAATTGGCAGTTTGGCTTGGAATGAGCTCTTGATTAGATTCAGAGTGACTTTAGAAACTTTCTTGGCTATACAATCTCATTAGATGACATTCTACAAAAAAGCTAAATATGTTATTATCTTTTAAGGATGGGGCTTAATAATTTAAAATGCTTAAAATTCTTTTGATTGTAAAAATAGTGTTATTTTTTCTTGTGATTTTATTTTATATTTGCTTTATAGAATTATGATTATGTGAAATTTTCTGTATGTTAAGAAATTGCTGTTTAAAATTTAAGAGTGTCAAAAACACAGGATTTAAGTTCAATATTTTTGTATTTAAGGTTTTATTGAGGATTTCAGAAGTGTATAGCTATAAATTTATGCTTACTACACGTGAAAACTTTGGGATTTTATTAAAATAAGGGGAACAATTTTTGATTAATTAGTCTATCAAGTTGATCAGCCTCGTAATATCTTTTAAAAATGGGGGTTTTAATGGATAGGTTGTCATGTCCAGACCTGGCCTGACAAACTTGTTATCTTAATTGTCATGATATTAAAACTTCAACTAATTGCGTTTTAACTACTTGGTTGATCGAGCCAATCTTTGCCGTCAGTTGCCACCTTGATGACCTCTCTATTTGACCTAGATCAAAAGTTATGCCAATTTGAAGATCCAAGCTCGAAAGGCTCGTCGATACGTCCCAAAATAGACACGAGATTGGATTACAAATCTACAAAGACAATAATTAGTACGCAGGTAAATCCAATCATAACTCAGCTTCTAGTGGCCTGTTTTGGACGTTCTTGCGCTCAAATGAAAGCTTTAGAGTAGAAGAATCAAGTCATACCTTTTTAAATGACTCAAGGAAGCAAAAGCCGAAGTTAAAAGTGTTCAAAAAATATGATTAGATTTAATCAGCTGATGCCTAAAACGGTCAACGAGCCCTCATATTGTGACCCAAGTACCTTCAGAAATGATATGGAAGAATATCAAGACTCAAGGGAAATGGTATAGAAAATTCCTACTTCCGCTCTCTCATATTGTGATCATTTAAAGTTTAACCCTGAAATGAAGTTCTATTTAAGCTTCAAATCATCAGTAGTTTATTATTAGTTAGCTTGTACCAATGACCACCAGTCAAGAGCCCCTGAGACCTGACATACCCTTAAATATTTAGAGAAGATTAAACTTTTGATTGGTTTTATTAACTAAAATTTAATTCAATTTAATTATTATTTATAAATAAAGAGTAAAAACAATACTTGTTTGAAACCCAAGTATAATAAAAATGATAAAAGATCAATACTAAGTATTTTAAAGGGTGAGTTAAAAACGCATGTCAGTATTTTGATAGATTTACTAATTAATGACTTGAAAATAAAATTATGCAAGGTGTGAAATTAGTTAAATAAGTGATTTATAATTTTTCACAAAAACGGACCACTAGAGAAAAATAACAGCTCTATCTCTATTAATTAAAATAACTCACCCTTCTTCTCTGATATTCAGATTGTCATTTTAACCTAATAAAAAAGAGCTTGGAGGTTTATTACTGTTTTAAAATTTATAGAGTAATCTACAAGTATTATCTTCTAGTTTAGGGCCAATTATGATAGCTGAAACTTTTAAAGAATCGAATTCAAACTATAGGCTCCAACCAATATTGTAGTTTTAGCATATGTGCAGATGGACAAATCAAAGTCAGCTGAGAGCAAAGTGAAGTTACACTATAAAAAAAAGAAATATGCAATTTTTTCAGAGATGACACGGTGAAAAATCACTAATAATTTTTATGTGATCCATCAAACATCAATAATTTACATAGGCACACTCAAAGTCAAATATACACACCTGAACATCAGAACAACTAAACTTGCACATAGATGTTCCAGACTCCAAGGAACACTCAGATGTATTTTATTTCAACAGAAAAAAATATTTATGACAAAGAATCATCAAATAGAGAGCACATAAAAGACATACACACGGCAAAAAACTAGCCAAAAAACATTTATTTTTACTTTATTTCAATTTATAAAAAATAAAACAACCAATACACTCAATTTTATTTAAGAAATTCAGGTAATAATATATATATAAGTGAGTATGTCTTTCTGTAATGTCACCTTTTTCAGAAATTGTGCCATTCATGCTATTTTTATATGACCTTCAAATATTGATACTTGTGAAGACTTGGTTGGATTTGCTTTCAATTTCAGAGTTTGTTCTCCTTCCTCAAATGGGTTGACAACAATGCCTACTCATTCCTGATTACCCTACCTTCACCTTACTAATCCTGTTTGTTGTGAATGCCAATATTCACACTATTTTGATTTTGCCTTTGTTGGGTTATTTCGAGGACAAATTCCTTGCTTTTGCTTTTGCTCCTCAAAATGAGTCTATTTCTAAAGTTGGATATTCATCTGTTCATCTTCCTTATTCTGCGCAACTCACTTGCCCTACTCATGCTTGTGGCAAGTGATTCTACTGTCCTGGTAGGGCTTTGTGGTAATCATAAATAATATATAATCCTTTATCATATTGCCAATAAAATTAAGTTCTATTTCCATTTCTGTCTTTGTGTTTTCAATTATTTTGGCACCTCTCTCTAGTCATGCCTACTAGAAATTTATTATTCAGGGCCACAAGGTAATTACATCACATTCCCTGTCAATTAACCAAGACTTAGTACAAATACAATCCTAAGGTTAGGATTTCCTTTTATGTGTCTGTGACACGCCTCAGAGCATAACAAAAATGGTGCTCACTACAGGGGCTGCAAGCCCCTTGGTTATTCCTTTTGCCACTATGTTTTCAGGTCTGTCTCCTACTCTAATACTGGAGCCACCTTTTCCTGAGATTACCAGTCCTCCTATTGAAGAGTACATCTTGGACCCACATATGGGTCATTATTTGTTAGATTAAGCCAAGGCGCCAGCTTAAGCATTTTAAAGACTTTTAACTTCTTTGGTATCATTTAAGCCATAAACTTATGTTTTTTGAACATTAATATAATGCTTAGTTTACTGAATAAAAGTTTAAGTGTGTAAAATATACAAATAATAAAAATAAATCTTATTTCTATTAACTGTATTTTTGCTAAAAACCCTTTTTTCTATTTTAATAAGCCAAGAATCAAATATATGAGTTGCATGGGAGAGTAATAGCAGCCCCAAAGCCATAATTGCTATTACCCTATCTTTGGCTCATATAATTAATTTCTTAGTTATTTTTAGAAAAAAAAGTTGTTGTATTTAAAAGACTATTTACCCTATGTGAAATATAAGTTTTTGTTATGTGTCCAACTTCATGAACATGTCCTACTAATCCTTTAGTAGTATCAGCTCTCTTTGTTTCTCTGTCATCTGTGCAGAACTTTGCACAATAATTTATTTTGGAGTACTCCTTAACATCCTCAAATGTCAAAGGTGAAACATACAGCTCACCATCTTTCATTAAATATGAAAGATTAACATAAAATGCTTTGACTTCAAGCCAGCTTTTTTAGGCCTAGATTTTCTATCATAGATGTAAAAAAAGGTTTTTTGGGAAACATCTGAATTATTTACAAGTGACTCATATAAACCCTTTCTTTCTTCCTCTCTCTCAAAAACCATTTTGAGATCATTTATATTTTTTATATACATCTCATTTTCCTTTTGTTTAAATATTTTAGATAATACACCAAAATGACCATCAACAATACTTTTGCCATGACACTCAACAAATCTATTAAACTTAATTATTCCTTTTATAATTTTAGGTACCTCTTTAAAAAGATAATATAAGAATTCATAAGATCTAAAATGATTACCATTATCAGTCCAAACTTTAATATTCTTAAATTTATTATTTTTAAGCAGACTTATCAAACACTGACCTGAAAACAAAGAGTCATGAGATAAAATTTCAGATAAAAAGTCATGATACTCATATTTAATTTTCTCATTTTCTTTAAAAGCAATTGCAAATCCTAATAAAGAAATAGGTATTTTCTCATAAAAACAATTATTTGTCTCTATAGGACCCCCACATATTTTAAAGTTTTCTTTATAGTCTATTACTATAACACATGAATTATTATCAAGATTATTTATATCACTAATATATTCTTTATTTTGATGCTTATAAAACTTTTCATGTAGGTCAATAGATTCCAAATTTTCTTTAATAGATTTAGGCAATGGCAACTTCTTTATACTCAAATCCTTTTTCTTCATTTTTAATGATTTTTTTAAGTTGCAAATGTTACATATATCAGTTTGCTTTTTGCTTTTAATTATATTATTAGGAATAAGCTTATAGAAAGTGGAAAGTGAAATAGAAATATTGTTTTTTATTTTCATATCTTCATAAATTTCTTTTTTTGTTTTCAATAAGGAGTATTTTATTTTAGTTGAGTATTCACTCAATTCTTTTTGTAATTCTTCATAAATCAATCCAGGGGATTTTTTAGTGAATTGGCTGGCTGGAAATGAATTTTCTAATATGTGTTTTAAAATATTTTTTATGTTTTCTTTCTTTACTGAATCATTTTTTCATTTTTTTATTTTTTGAATTTAATGATGCTTTTTTAGCATTTTTTATTTTTTTAGAATATGAATACTCATTTTTTGTCATTTTGAATCCACAATCCCAAAGCTCTTTCAGACTGTAGCTTGATGTAACCAATGCTCTTAGGGAAGGAAGGTGATCCGCAGGGGACTCTGACATCAATTCCTTTAAGTTGTTAAGGAAATCATCTGTCTTAGAATTTTGTATGACAGGTAAGAAGGTACTTTTTCCAAACTCTGTTTTTAATAAGAAATGCTCAACAAAGCTGTTAAGATCATTGTCAGCAGTAAAAAGGAATGCTATTTTAAGCATAGAGATTCTTTCTATCTTAGTAGAAGCCCCCAGTGAGAAGAAGGGTGTCATCTGAGGTGCAAACTTGATGGGTTCCATAATGACAGTGGTTGGGTTCCTTGGCTTGGTTCAGGCATTTCTTGCTTGGAAATAGATGTGCAGTTATCAGAGAGGAGTAAAGGTGTGGATTGTAAAGTAAATTTCTGTAAAGTTGAGCTGTTTAAATACCATGTTAGCTGAGCTTTTGCACTACAGGCATAAATCCCCAACTGACCCCCAACTTATCTCCTTAATTTATCAATATCACCCCTGGAGTCTGATATCATTGTTTATTTACCCCTTTTTATATTCTGGTTAACTGTTGATATCTTGGCAAATAGTACTTCAATCTTGCTCAAACTAGTATCATTAGAAAGCCCTTAATCTCAGCTTTTGGAATTGTGCTGCAACGTTATATTTCATTACCAATTTAGTATCTTGAAGCGGCTTTGAATGTAAGCTTATAAAATTATTATTTGAAATAAAATATGCTAATTAACTCTTAAAGTATGATATTTTAATCAGTAAACTAAATTTAAAGTATAAATTATTATTTAGCTTACTTCTAGTAACCAACTCAAAAACCTTTTGTTTAAATAAACTTAAGTTTATTGTAACTTTTAACAGTTCATAAAAAATGAACTTTATATATCTTAAATCTATCAAAACAAAAATGTTATTTTTAATCACATATAAATATTTGCTTATATAATTAAAGTTGTATCTTATTTTTATAGATACAATGACTAAGATCATTTTTTATTTAGTTTAAATAAATTTCAACCTTTATAAAATTTAATTAAATAAAGCAAGATTTTGATACATTCCTTTTTATGTTTGAATTTTTTATACATATTATCTCTAGCATACAGTATAAAAATATAATTTTATTAAATAGTTGTATAAAGCCATTTTATTAATATCAAATACTTAAGAATTTGAAAAGAAAAACTTTTACTCTCTTATAAGTTCTTATTATATATTTTCTATAAAATCTAACTTAAGAATAAATTACTTATGCTAAATGAGATCACTGAAATTTCAATAAAAGTTTAGTTTTAATTTTAGTTTTAGTTTTTTTAACTTTTTACTAGATTTTTTATAAAACAAATCCAAAATTATTTAATATTTATTTATTAAATATGCAAAAAAGCTGTATGCCCTCTTTTTAAAAAGAGGGATTCAAAAATTATTATATTTTAAATTAAATATTTTTAAAAAAGCTAAGATTTTAGGCAACAATTTAATTTCCAACAAAAAGCATTGTATCAGTTTTATTGTATTTTTATGTTTCTCTTTTTGGAATGAAGTCATTTTTTACTAATCAGCTTTCAAGAAAAATGGTACATGAAATAAGCTTGTTACTAGCTTTTAATACAGTTTAATTTAGCTGTAAGTAGAAAATGATTAATTTAATATAGGTTTTTATATTATAAGGATTAAATAAGATTTATTTTGATAAAATTGTTATAATTATTTAAATTTATTGATAAAAAAATTAAAACAAAATTTTAAAGTGTTAAGTAGCACAGTTAATAGGAAACAGATTAATCTAACAAATAATGACCTATATTACCCCCACTGTCTTGAACCTAGGAAATGGTCCCTGTCTAGTAGCTTACCCCATGGGTACCCCCAACTTGGAGCAAGTCATGGTGGTAGCTCTTGGGATAGCTTGTCACAGGGCCGTTCCCAGCCTTCAACTACAGTTTAATTGAGTAGAATATTACAAGTTAATTGTTGCCCTGCAATCCCTGCAACATCTCCTCTCAGCAGCTGGTTCTGCTGACCTCTCCTCTTGTCCTTTGTCTAACCTGCTCTGCCCATCACTAAATGGTGTCAGGGCTTCACATTCAGGAAATCTTGTCCCTTCAAGCCGCTGTAACCAATCATTGGGAACAGTTTGCTGCTTATCAGCAGTGGTTTCACTCCCTGTTCTCTCTGGTGTCTGATACCCAAAATGATTTGATTGCTTCCCAATATTGCCAAGTTATCTCCATCAAGCAGGTACATTTGTTCATCCCATAATATTTCAGAGAATGTCTGCATGAATTTCATAAGGTCCAGCAGCCCTGGCAAATCCAAGTGTACTCCACCCTGAACGCATACCTCTCTCATTTCAAACAACTTGTGGACTAACTCAATAAGTTCAGTGCCTACTCCTTTGACCAGCTACAGCAGGTGGCAGCACACACTGCTCAAAGTCTCCATGAGCTATGGGAGGAAGCTGCTCAAGAAATAGCTACCTCTGCTGATTCCATTGAAAAGCTCCAAGCCCAAGTGGACAAGCTATCTTTGCCCAAGGTGAATGCCCCTCCTTGTCAGGGAACCAACCCTGATTGGCCAGCTTGCAAGCGTTTGGGAACTGGTGGGTTGCAGACTGGGTGGGCAGAGCCCATCAAAGGATTGGTGCTAACTTAATGAGGTAGAACATTGACTTGCCCACCCACAACCACGGACCAACAGTGGGGACAATAGTATCTATTAATCCTGTGAGAGTAATATATACAATTCCAAAAAGCTTATTGGTATGGTCCAGTGGGAGCTCAGCGGCAGAGAAAGGCATTGGTTTGAGGGTGACAGGCAGTTCCATGTTCATTTGGTAGGCAGGAAGGAAGTTGTATTTATCTCTGAACAGGCGGGGTTTGGTAACGTACCAAGGGCCTTCTCAGTTGTATCTGGTTAACTCTGTAGTTCTGGCCAAGGGATCCCAGGATAGTATGTTGTTGGTGGTGTAGTCCTCGTACTCAGGCTTTAAGGGGTACTCTGTGAAATGGACAGGAGAAAAGGGAGCACCTGGCGGGCAGTACATAGCTGGCGGGCTGGCAGAGGGGTCAGATAATCTTTGAGTTAACTGGCAGATGACAAGAATTAAATATGGCAATAATTGGGGAAACCAATATCTCATAACCTTTATTTAAAAATGATGATGGGGGTTGATCTTGGCCTGGCAGGTATTTATACCACACTGCCAGGCTTCACTACTGGTTGGGTTTTCTGGGCTTGGGTGGGTTGGCATTGGGGGTCTCAGATGGCAGTGTGGCACTTGGCACTGGGGGTTTGTCACTGGCTGCTTTGGGATGAGAAGACTTTGAATCCTTCTGTTTGTCAATTTGGGTATTGGGTGCCTCTTTGGGTTCAGTGCCTCCCCCAGGACTTTGGGGGGGGTTTGGAATAACCCTCATGGAGAAACTTGTGTATTTCATCAAAAAAACTGCCAGTGTCAGGCGTTGGCACCTCAGAAAAATTCTTGGCATCTTGCACTGGCAGTTTGCTTACAGAATCCTGCAGGATGGCTAAGGGTTTGGGTCCTGGAGGGCTGGTAATAACTTTATTGATCAGTAGTGGGTTATTGGGTTCCCAGCCCATGGGTCTGGCGGTCCATAAAGGATTTTTTCCAGGGTTTGACTCTGGTTTTATATTTTGAGATTTAGAAGCATTCTAATTGTCATTCCTGACACTCCTTCTCATCTTCCTGATGATATATTAGATAGAGAACAGAAGTTATGGGATGCCATCAGAGAATTATGTATGTCTACTTGCAGCCAAAGACGCCCAGAAGAAACTCTCTAACCTGACTCACATGTAGCTGTCTTGACTGCTCAGGTTACTATCCTTCAGAAAGAATTTACTTCTCTCCATGCTGCAGTGACTTATATCACTAGTGCTGTTGGGCTTGCTGACAAAAATGGCTGCTACCCTGGGTTGCCTGGTGTCAAGTTTATACCTCTGGGAAGTATTGTCAAAACCGCAGGCTCAACCCACCAGCAAGGTTCCAACCAAGCAGGTTTGTGACCCGCAATCTGATTACCCGGGCACTTGAAGCCAGACCCAGAAGTCAACTTGGATTACCAAATCAATCAACATGAACAAATGATGATCCCTCACAATAAAGATTATTATCTATCCTTTAAATATTTCCCCCCTTGTAACTCTGCTAAAACAGCACAGTTACAACAGTATAATAAACAAAATAAGGGGATAATTTAAGAAGATAATGATACTTTATTGAATATGAATATAGGATAATATATAGTATCATGACAAGCTACATGCCGTCCATGTACATCATGGAGGTCATGGGGCTTATCTGAGTAATGTTCCTCTTGAGTCACAAGGCTTAATCAAATTGTGTTCCATTTAGGACCTGGATTAAGTGATCCCCGTCATAGATGGTTAACTGATAATGTTGCCACCAGTTTATTGACTGGACAGTGAACCATTCAGTGAGCTGTTTGGTGATTTACTTGGGGTGTTAATTCCCCAAGAGGGAGTAATTGAAGATGTTGCAACACTGGGAACCCTCAAATCTATTGCACTAGGGATTTAATTGCCCTAGCCAATAAAGTTTAACACCTGAAGCAGGATAACCTCAGCCTGGACAAGTATGTCCAAGAGATGAGTGATTTAATTGAATCCGTAAACAATAGGTTATCTTCTTGTCTTTCAGTGGGGCCTTCTTTAACCTCCACCTTGGCTGAACTTTCTACTTTGGTGATCATACATGGTTGTCAACTGGACCTTACTGAGCAACATTCAATCAAGCCAACAATGTGAATTCCTGCACCACTGATACACTAACTACTCTTGAGGAGAGTGTCCACCAGCTGAGGGCAAAAAAGCCCCCTTCTGAATCCAAAGCTGAATTCTCTCAGAATATCAATTTTCTAGATAGTAACAATGGTGGCCCTACCCCATGACACACTTCAAACCTACTTTCAAACAAATATTTGACCCTAAAACATCCACCATTGTGGTCTTCCTGACTATCTACAAGACAGCTATGCAAAGGCCTCTGATGAGGTTAAGAAGGAGAATATTTAACCTGTTTGAACCCAACCTGTCAGGAAGTAGTGGTACCTGAACTGCCTTCCATTGATACTTGGGAGGATATGAAACAGCTTCTAATCAATAAATTTGGCAGCAACCTCAGTCTAGAAGTAAAAAAGGACGCTTTTATGCACACCTCATTTAAGCCCAAAGAGACCTTGGCTGAATTTGCAGACAGGTTCTATATGGAAGGACAGCAGTTAATAACTAGTAGACAGTTGACAGCGCATAAAGCTTACATGGCCTGTACTTAAGCTCTCAAAGCTAATCAGATTCTGTGCCTCTCTTTCAAAGCTCACAAGGCCATGCTCTCCTTAATGAAGAGTATAAAGACTTTGATGCAGGATATGCACCTGACCCACTCTGGAGCTGTTGTACACAAGAATTGAGCTGCATCTAACTCTGGTTCTTCTTCCTGTTGCCCTCACTTCCTCACCATGGATTCCCAGAATCCTCCTAGGCGCCAAGGTTGCCGTAACTGCAGCCAGATAGGTCATCACTCTTGAGTCTGTAACAATCCTCAAGTTGAAAGTGACAACCCCAAAGAGCAGATGGGAAAAGAGCAGTAAAACTAGAGGCAGAGACACTCTTAGTTGACAATTCTCCCCAGTTTCCTCCAATTCCCCTGTCTATAGCAGAATCTGAGCACACTGACTCAAAAGCTCCTACCATTATGTAGTTATTCCATAACATCTCTAATGATTCAGACATGGATGATTCAGATATCAATGATTCTGATGCCTATGGATATTCAGTTATAAAATTTACTGAAACTATTGCTATTCCTTAAAAACTACGCTCTTGGAGGACTACAATCATTACCTAGCCTCTTACTGAAGCCAAGGAGGTTGTCACTTGCCCATACTTCACACAAGCTAAGAGTCTTCCTGTGTTAGTAGAGTCTTCTGAAGAAGTAGCAGAAGTTGCTGATCCTGTTTTCAAAAATGTATCAGTCTCAATTTATCTTCAGACTGTTTACAGGGAGTTCCCAGGTTTAAGTTGCATGATCTAAAAGTGGGACAAGTAACTAGCTGGAGCCCAAGATATTTGGCTCTCCTCCTGCCCTTTGGTTGTACTAATTGTGTAGAGACATCCATCCAAAAGATGAGGACCAAGGCTGTTTTGGACACTGGATCTCCTGTTAATGTTGTCTCCTCAAAGCTTGTCAAGAAGCTTAAACTCACTCCTGACCTCAATTATCACCAGTATTATGGTACAGCTGAGTTGTCCATGACTTGTGCTATAAGGGCATACTCTGCCCTCCCTATGCGGTTTGGAAAGCTACTCTTAGCTGCGCCTGCTCTGGTCCTGGAGAATGAGAGCTGCAATCTTCTATTTGGTACCCAATTACTTGAGGAATTCAATGGGATTATCAATTTAAAAGATGTATACCCCTCTATTCTAGGGTATAAAGTCCCCCTGATTTTTGAGGAACCTATCAAAATCACTAGGAAGAACCTCAAGCTGTCTGCCTTAGAGTAATCAACTGGTGTCTTCACCTTGAAGTACCATACCCATTTGTCCAACACAAAGTGTTCTCCCATAGCCTGCCCAGCTTCTGAAGGGATTCCACTTCTGAACACTTCTGCTGTAACTATCTCCCTGGATCTCAAGCCATCCTGGACTCTCATATATCTTAAAAGCTGCCTAAACGCACATTTCTGGAGATTTATTTGCCTCTTTTTCTAGGCTGCAACAAACCCTATCTCTGCCCTGGGATCCTAGATGTCTCTCACAAAGATCATGTCCAGCTATTGGTAACCAACTTATCAGCTCTTCCCATATCTGTGTCAAGAGGCCAGGTTTTTGGCTATAGCAAGCTGCTAAAAGCTCCTGATGTTCTATCTCTACATCTCTTTGGCACCTTTCAAGGTTTAAACTTACCTGAAGATGAACCACAGGTCCTATCCCTGTTTACCATCCAAGGCTTCCTGTAGCTGTCTCCAGTTCAGTAGAAAGAAGTGTTCAGACTGTTAGATCAGTTTTCAGATATATTTGCTAAGGGTGCACTGATTATGGTCTAGCTAAAGGAGTCATTCATCAGATTGATGCTGGTGATAATCCTCTCTTCCAAGCTAAAACCTATTGTTGTAGTCTGGTAGAAGATGCTCAAATATCTAAGGAACTCAAGAAGCTTGTTGTATTTGTAGGAGTAAAGGGTGATATTTTCTATAAACAGTTAGTCAGGATCATAACTCTTATTACTATACCTGTAGATGGTATAGTGACAGCCTTTGATAAGACAGAAGAATATAAGGGTATAAATACAAAACTGGTATTTACTATGATAGTGCAGAAGTTATATAGTAGGAGTCGGGGGAATTTCCACCAGGGAAAGGAGGCACAGAAAGAAGGACCTTCCTAAAGGAGGAGAGTGGAAAGTCACAGTAGAAATTCCAGCGCAAGAGAACAACCGGTTTCACACAGCTTTCCTTATGGAGGCATGTGGCAATATCTACATTGTTCTATTATTAACCTTGGAAGTAAAGCCTGCGCCTGAAGCGCATTTGAAAGGCGCTTCAAACACCCGCTTTTAGGGCGTTTTTAATGTAGTTAACATTATTAAAACCATGTTGAGATAAAGCAATAATGCAATTGTTACATTGCTTGATCCCTAAGTGGACAACTCAATGTCTAATCTATTCAGGATCTGTGTTTTTATTCTCCACTGGATTAGACAACAGGGTTAAAAATGGCTGGCATCTCAAGATGGAAGCTATGGTGAACAGTCACTCTAGAAGAGTTACAAGAAGAGCCTTGAAGAAGGTGCAAGTAGTGATTCCCAAGAGACACAAGCATACAAGGCCAGTGAAGGTGGAGAATATCACTGAGGTGCAGGTAGTCCTGCATGATGTGGACGGCAGCTATCTGGACTTGGGGATTCAGCTAGATTAGCTACTGGTGCCTCAGCTGGTCATAGCAGGGATAGACCCATTATTTGCTGCATTGTTCCTAGTCTTGAGTGAGCCCAGGTAAGTGACAGGGACTGGTTTGCAAAGAGATAACAGTATTCATTGGCCTTTCTCCAAGCAAGCAGCAGAAAAATACTTTAAGGCTAAGTTGAAGAATTTCAAATTTGAGGGTCAAGTGCTCTCAGTCTTGCAACAGGAGACGGTATCCAGCATAGTGAAGTCAGTTCTTTGCGCTTGGGCAACACCTGGGGCTACAGAGGCTCAACCAGTAAGTTGGAAAACCTCTGAAAACTTTGAACAGCATCTTTGGAGAGCCTTTCAGGAAGTGGAGAAGTTGTACACAGTGGAGGGTACTGCTCATCTGGTGTCAATGGTGATGACTGGCAACCTTTTCCTTTGAGGGACCAACCACTGTGACTCCAAGTGGGAGGAAAACATCTGAGTTTTCCTTGAGTGTACCTTTTCTGTGTTCTAAAGGGTGGGTGGTCAGGTTCCAGTATAGTATGCCCTTTGTGAGAGTCTCCTGTGGGACTGTATCTTTGTGGGGGTCACCTTTTCTGTGGACATTGGGTTCAATTTTATCTCTTGTTTGGTGGGGGTTTGTTGCCCAATCCTTGGTCATCTGCTTTGGGATTTGTAGGCAACCAGTTGCGTTTCCTGGCTGCCATTCAGGTGGTAGAACAGTTAGTGCAGTATTGGAAGAGTCTTTTTAGTCTTTAATAAACACTTTGTTCTTTCATTCTTATTCCTCATACTTTGGTGCATCAATATTGCAAACAGGACAGCAACCCATGAAATTTTTAATTGGGCTTTTGTTTTTTTTGGGTTGTTGTCCTCATTGGGGCTTACTCTTGGTCACTAGGAGCAGCACACATATACTGAGTGTGTACTCTAGTGATCAATTGCCCAGAATGGGGCTCCTTAAGGGTGTAGGAGTTGGGGCCAGTCTTATGGATAACTTGAACTGGGCCTTGCCAAAGGGAGGCAAGTTTGGATTTGCAACTGTACCCTCTATTGCTGAAGATGTAGACTGAGTCTTCTACCAGGTAAGTGGGTAAGGCGGGGCGTGGATGCAGCTCATTCTAGGTCCTGCAACTTAGGGTTTAAGTTTATAGTGTATCCCTCTGATTGCAAGCAAATAAGGGTTTGAACCAGCTTGTTGAGGTATGCCTCTGGGGACACAACCAGACTGGGCTTTACCAAGGAATATATTAAAGGGGGAAATCCTGGTTGTCAGTTGTAGAGAAGTTGGAAGGGCGGCTTGCCAGTGGTACAATGGTACCCAATATTATATGCAAAGGTGGCCACAGGCAGGAAGGTATCCCATTCAGTCTCATGTTGTGACTGAGCTTCTGGAGTATCTGGACCAGGCTCCCATTAGTGAGATCTATCATGTCATTTGTCTGTGGATGATAAGGGGTGGATAGTGTCCCACAAATTCCCATCAGTTGGTTAAGGCGGAGGATAATATTACTGGTGAAATCAGTACCATTGCCCATCAGCAGAATCTGGGGAAACCATGTTTGTATATGATATTCTCCAGGATGAACGTGACTGTCACTAGTGAAGATTAATTAAGAATTGCCTTGGCCTCTACCCATTTATTCATATGGTCAACAGCCACAATGATGAACTTGTTGTGACTGTGGGTAGCTGGTAGGGGGGCTACTACTCAATGGCTACAGTGTGGAAGGCAAACTCAGGGCGTACAAGTCTGTGTTGGAACTTGGCCAACTTAGGTCTCTCAATGTTGCAGTCATGACAGGTGGCTAGCATATCTACTACATCAGTGTGCATTCCTTCCCAGAAGCAGTGCTGTTTTAGTAGGGCTAACGTCTTCTGTATACCCCCATGACCAGTAGTCTTGTGAGCGGCCACCACCAAGTCCATGCGTAGGGATGGGCATATATAAGGTAGCCAAGAGTCTCCACAAAGAATCAGGAGTTGTCCCTTAGAGACCTTGATATCAACAGATAACTTCTTGAGAGCCCTCTGTATCTCTACTGGCTTCTCTCCTCACAAAGAAGGATCCTCCATAAGCTTATCATAGAGAATGTCAGCCATGGGTGATACTAAGGTGTCAAAACCACAGGCTCAACCCGCCAGCAAGGTTCCAACCAAGCGGGTTTGTGACCCGCAATCCAATTACCTGGTCACTCAAAGCCAGACTAGGAATCAACTTGGATACCAAATCCATCAACATGAACAGACAATGATCCTTCACAGTGAATACCTCAATTTGGCGCTTGACTCATTAGCAGGATCAAGCCACCCCCTTCTGCCATCCAACCGTGTGATCACCAATCATGTTCCTGCTATCCATTGATTCACAATAGCTTTATAATCACTATATCACAATAAAGATTATTATCTATCTTCTAAATATTTTTCCCCATGTAACTCTGCTAAAACAGCACAGTTACAACAAAGGCAACAGTGGGAAGTCATGAGAGACTGTTGGCATTCTGGTGGGCTTCTCCAACTTGACTAATGATTTTGAAGTTATAGGCCTGGAGTTTTCTGACCCAACATGCCAGACGCCCTTTGGGATCCTTGAGGGTCTTCAGCCATTGCAGAGAGGCATGGTATGTTACAATCATGAAATGTACCCCATGGAGATACACTCTGAACTGTTGGTTGGAGTATATTCAGCCCAACACTCATGTTTGGTGACAGTGTAGTTCCTCTTGTGAACATTAAGAGTACACAAGCAGTATCCAAAATGGTGTTTGAGTCCTTCAGAGTCCAGTTGAAAGAGGACATCCCCAATCAAAGTCAGGCTAGCATCTGTATGAACCACAAATATCTTGGCAAAGTCAGGGTAGGCTAGTACTGGGGCTGCAGTCAGTATTCCCTTGAAAGAAGCACTTTCTGTCTTGCAAGCCAGGCCCCAGAAGAAATTCACGTCAGCTCAAAGGAGTTGGAACAGTGTATTGCCCAGGGAAGTAAAGTTTGGATGAAACAATGATAGTACCCAATCATCTCCAGGAAGACCTGCACGTCCCGCTTATTAGCTGGGCTATGCATTTTCTCAATGGCTTCCACCTTCAGAGGTACAGGACGGAGTCCATCTTGACTAATGATGAACCCCAAAAACTCAAGGTGCTCCTTGAAGAAGTTGCACTTGTGTGGCTTGATCTTGAGATTAGATGCAAGTAACCTCTGGAAGACTTCCTCCAAGTGCTTCAGATGATCATTAAAGGTTAGGGAGAACACATTAATGACATCCAGGTATACTAAGACACTGGTGATTTTGAGGTCACCCATCACCACATCCATAGACTATTGAAAGGTAGTGGGGCATTGAACAGACCTTGGGGCATCCTTTTGGGTTGGAATAGCCCTTGTTCAGTAATGATAGCACATTTCTCTTGATTGGAAGGGGGTAGATTAATCTACCAGTACCCACTGATAAGATCCATGGCACTGAAGAACTTGTGCCACCCAAGTGGTTCAAGGTATCATCAATGCAAGGGAGGGGATATAAATCCTTCTTGGTAACAGCATTCAGACAGCAGTAGTCAATCACCACTCAGTTAGTGTTATCCTTCTTTTTGAAAATCAGGAGAGGGGAAGCCCAAGGGCTTTTACTGGGGACCATTAATCCAGATACCAATAGTTTTTGGATCTTCTTGTTGGCTACAACATGATTGGCTTGACTACACCATATAGGTCTGGAGCGGATAGATGGACTGCCTTAGGTGTCAATATGATGGGCAACATCTGCAGCCTTGCCCAAGTCATAATCATCTTTGGCAAACACATCCTTATAATGAGCAAAGAGATCCATGGCTTGATTCTTTTGCTCTTCAGAGAGGCCAGACAGGGAGTTGCGGCTTATGACCAATAGCACCTGTGGTTGTTTGCAGGTTAGACCCAAATCAGAAAAGTCTGCAAAGGGGGCAGTCTCTTGCAGGTTGTCATGCTCTTCTAACTTTATATAAGTTAGAAGTTGGTGTTGGAAGACAATCATTGCTTCACAACTCATATTGGCCAAGAGTATGAGTACTTCCTTCTTGCTTGGCATGAGGATGCCTGGCTCAACCCATGGTTCTAGCCTGGAGGCATTAGGGATGCCAAATATTTCTCCATGAGTTTCAATCAGCAGAGCCAGCAAGAGGCCTGTATTGTGGATTAACTGAGAGCCTGGTGGGATAGTCACATTACAGGAGGCGTAGAGTGGGATTCCCTTGGTTTCCCCAACTGAGAGAGGTAGCACCTTGACCTTCTTACTACGCAGTGTATAGGCAACTGAAAGTTCTCTATCTGTGTAATCCAGGTTGATGTAGTGCTGATGGCGTAAGAGAAGGTCAGAAGGGTGGTCACCATGGTAGAACATGGGTATAGAGTGACCCAAAATCCCAAATGTATGATCTCCTTGGTTGATCACAGTGCCATACTGGACCATGAAGCTAGTCCCAATAAGAATGGCATAGCTGTTGTTTTCAAGAACTATAGCAGGAGCAGTGACCATTAGCTTCCCAAAGCAAAGAGGGAGAGAAGAATAGGATCCTTTTGATCTATTAGTCTGTGGCCCATTAGTATCAAACTCTTTATGATAGGCTAAGTCTGGTACCAGCTTAAGCTTCTTAACCAGCCGTGAGGATATAATGTTCCCAGGAGCACCAGTATCCAGTATAGCCTGGATGTGGGTTTTGTTCACTACTAGGTTGATATAGGTACAATCCTGGCGGTTCTCTCTGATCTCTACAATCTTAGAGACCTGGTGTATGCTCAGTCCCTTGAACTTCTCCAGGAAAGTAGCCATGGCAGCTCCCATGGCTGGGCTTGCTTCCTTGAGGGATTCTAGTGGTGCCAAGACGTTTACTGTACGGAGCAGCTTGGCCAGTTGTTCAGCGCTTTCCTCCTCATGAGGGACTTCAACACATGGTTGGGCCAGTTGATTGGCATAGGTCAAGGACACTGTTCCCCAAGCTATTTGGGGGATAACCACCTCAGGGAAAAGTGTAGTCCAATGAGTTTAAGTGTTAACAGTGAGGACTTGATGTAGGAGGTCCTCTTGAACTCCTTTGGATTCAGCATCCTTGTGTGTTGGTTGGGAGTCAAAGTCAATCAGAGAGGGTTTATCCTAAGGGTTTGACTCAGAGGATGGTAAAGCAGCAGGCCTCTGAGCTGGTTTGCCAGGGGAAAGTGGTATGAGGGGAGATCAGGGTGTCAAAATTACAAAGGCAGTCAAGAATTTCTCCTTGTCCTGGCTGCTTAGTAGTTTTTTGACTGATCCTCATTGTCCTCCTCAATATAAGCGTCCTTGGAGTAGTCCTGCTCAGAGTCCTACATTCCTACATGGAGGACCTTTTGACAAGAGTTCTTACATTCCTGAGAGAAGTGGCCAGTCATACTGCATTTGAAGCAAGTATGGAGAGCTTGTTGGCTGGAGCAGGCCTGACCTTGTTGGAAGGCTTGGGCATCTCCACAGCCACCCAGGGTCTATACTCAGCTTTCTGGCAGGGGCGGCCTTCAGAGAGAAGAACTTTGAACTCCTCCTTGTAGGTGTGTGGGAGGCAAATCAGATATGGCACAGTGTGAGCATTGTAAATGACTGACTTAAGATCCAGAGATAGTTCCTGGTTGACACATACAGCATTAAGGAGTGCTGACTGCACATCAATAAACTGCACAGCACTCATAGATTTCAGGGTTTGGGCCTCAAGGTAGAAACTGGAAGTGAAGATTTCTGGGGTTTCCCCTGCCTTTAGCTTAGTGTCAACAAAGTCCATCTTGCAACCAAGAAGGGCTTTTTGGCTACCAAATTTTTATGTCAGGGCTCTTGAAACATTGGCAAAAGTACAGCCATTCTAAGGGAGATGTGGCAAGATAATGGTTTGAGTCTTGGTATCCAGGCATTTAATCACTGTGAAGTCCCTTAAGGCATTGCCAGCGCAATAAATGGAGTTCTGGTATAGGTGTAATAACATGGCCACATTACTTTTGTGGTAAAACTTGGGTAGATTGGCAGGCTTGAAGTTGTTGGAGCAATTTTAGAGGGGAGCAGATGTGATCCTCACTGGGGAGCAGGTGAGACAGGAATAGCTAAGAGTAGAGGCAGCAAACCTAGCCTCCAAGGCATGTCAACAATTTTTCTCATGTTGCTCTTTGTTTTCACCTTCTCTGTCCTGAGCAGCCCCAGAAGCTTCAGGAGTGGCCAGGACGTCATCTTTGGACTCCAACACTGGCTGTAATACTTGTACAGTATTGGGAGCCAAACAAGTGTGGTTATCATTGCTTTTGTAGCTATGATAGAACTTGGGACTGGAGGACCTTTGTGGGCTGTGGTGACTCTTAGAGTTGAGGTACATAGCCTGTAAGTTGACGGCCATAATCTTACTGTCCATCCTATCCAATTGGCTCTGGAAGGCGTCCAGGGGAAGTTGCTGCTTGTCCAGATCATCATGATAGACCTTGTTCTCTTGACAGGTGATATCCAAGTTGTCTTCCAAAGAGATAATGCACTTCTCATGTGTGGCAAGCTCAGCTTAGAGCAAGGCTATCACCTCCTTGTCCTTCCTGGATTGGATCTGGCCATCAGCTTTATCATGAGATTTCCAAAGTTTGAGGCAATCCTGAAGCTCTGACACAGTGTGGTAGCCATCAAACAGAAAGACAATATCAGCGCTTTGTTGGACCAGTTCTGTGTGAATCTTCTTGTAATGATCAAAGAGCCCAAGGACGTCACAGCCAAGAAGATGACTGGAAGGGGAGTTTTTCATAGCAGTAGGCGTGTGGTTAAATGAGGGAATGGTGACAAGGCAACAGCCCAGGACTTCCATCTCATGAACCAGGATTTGAACCATGGGGCCAGTCTCAAGCATGTGGTTTGTCACCACACTAATCCAATTGGCGTCTACATCCTGATGGGTGAGGGTCTGTACCACATGCACTAGAACTAGCTTAGCTATTCCCCTCTTGATGGTGTCAACACAGTGAAGCAGGGTATTCTGAGTGTTGTTAACTTCAGCAAGGTACTGATTAACAGTGGTGAAAGTATTGCCAAGCTCAGAGTAAAGGACCTGGAGGAACGTCTGTTGGTTGGATATCAGTATTCCCTGGTCATGTACTAGGCTTTGGATGCAACCCAGGTGCATTTGGTTGGGACATACAGCAGGATGGGTGAACTGTTGTAAATAGTCCTTGATATGTTTGACAGTGCATAGGTCACTACAAAGCTGGTCAGGGTTGACCTGGGAGAGGTTCTGAAAGTGAACCAAGGAGTTTTCAGCAGAAGGATGCTGAATAGCCAGATTTTCAGAGCAAGCACCATTGCCAGCAGCGCCAGAGTCCATGGCATGAATGGCACTACAGATGGCATCCTTGAAAGGGGAAGAGTTGGCATCTATTTTCAAAGGGGCAGGGGCTTGCAGGAGCATTGGTTGGCCAAAAACAATGGCTTGGGGACAATGATGTTCTGGAATGAAGTGGCTAAGGTTGAGCAGGCCATAAGGAGCGCCTGTTCTTTCCCCAGCATGGGCATTGGCAGCAAGGAAGCCGGTGCCTGGTGATAGGGGGAAGCAACAGTAGAAGGCTCAGCCAGGGGCATTTCTCCCTCCTCATTGAAAGAACCACAGGGGTGGGAGCTGTTGGTGTGAAAAGACATGAGCGCCAATGATGTATTTGTAGCAGTAAAGGGTGCTATTTTCTACAAACAGTTGGTCAGGATCCTAACTCTTATTACTATACCTGTAGATGGTATAGTGACAGCCTTTGATAAGAAAGAAGAATATAAGGGTATAATGACAAAACTGGTATTTACTATGATAGTGCTGCCATTATATAGTAGGAGGTGGGGGAATTTCCATCAGGGGAAAGGAGGCACATGCTGAAGGAGCTTCCTAAAGGAGGAGAGTGGAAAGTCACAGTAGAAATTCCAGCGCAAGAGAACAACCGGTTTCACACAGCTTTCCTTATGGAGGCATGTGGCAATATCTACATTGTTCTATTATTAACCTTGGAAGTAAAGCCTGCGCCTGAAGCGCATTTGAAAGGCTCTTCAAACACCCGCTTTTAGGGCGTTTTAAGCGTAGTTAACATTATTAAAACCATGTTGAGAATAAGCAATCACGCAATTGTTATGTTGCTTGATCCCTAAGTGGACAACTTAATGTCTAATTCATTCAGGATCTACAACACAGATACTAGATGCTGTTGTAACTGTGCTGTTTTAGCAGAGTTACACAGGAAAAAATATTTAGGAGATAGATAATAATCTTTATTGCAAGATAGTGATTATATAGCTATTGTGAATCAATGGATAGCAGGAACATAATTGGTGATCACACGTCTGGATGGAAGAGGGGGTGGCTTGATCCTGATAATGAGTCAAGCGCCAAATTGAGGTATCCACTGTGAAGGATCATCATCTGTTCATGTTGATGGATTTGGTAATTTGATTTGACTTCCTAGTCTGGCTTTGGGTGACTGGATAATTGGATTGCGGGTCACAAACCCGCTTGGTTGGAACCTTGCTGGCGGGTCAAGCCTGCAGTTTTGATAATGCCAAGCTGCTTGCCCCTTTACAGAGTACTTTGGCCTCCCCTGCTCATCTTGAAGAAGGATGAAGGTCACCAAATTTCACATGAATAATTGACAGTTGAATTCCTTGACCAAAAAGTATTCTTATCCCTTGTCATGCATAAAAATGCCTTCTGCAGCTTGGAGGCTCTAAGTTCTTCTTAGCTATGGATTTGGTATCTGGCTACTGGCAAGTAGATCTATCTCCTGAGGATAGGCAAAAAGCTGTGCTTATCACCTCTTAAGGGCTGGTTGAGCCCACCCACATGCCTCAAGGGCTGTGCAACAACCCTTCTACATTCCAACATTCTATGGACTCAATACTTTATGAACTGAAGCTCTCTTGTGTCCTGGTGTATTTGGATGATATAACTGTCTTCAGCGCAACCTTTACTGATTGTTTGGCCCATCTAAAGAAAGTCTTTCTTAAGATTCAAGAAGTTGGCCTCAAATTAAAGCCATCTAAATGTGTTTTCTTCAAGAAACTCCTTGAATTCTTAGGCCATGAAGTAAAAAAATATGGGATCCAACCTATGATCAAGAAATTTGAGGCCATCAACAAAATGCTTCATCTACCAACCTCCATAAAGTAAAAGTATTTTTGGGCATGGTGGGTTATTCTAGACAGTTTATCCCCAACTTTTCCAATAATAGTGAGCCTCTAGTCCAATTGTTATGCAATGTCCCCTTCAAATGGACTGCTAGCCAACAGCAAGCCTTTAAAACTCTTAAAAAAAAGCTCAAAGTGGCTCCTATCTTGATGTACCCCAACTATGATAAGGAGTTTATCATTTACTCAGATGCTAGCAACCAAGCTATTTGAGCCATCCTTGCTCAATAAAACAATGAAGGAGTAGATCACCCTGTAGCATACACATCTTGTGTCATCAATAATCATAAAAGCTATAGTTTCACTGAGAAAGAGTGCCTTTCCCTACTAATTGCTGTTAAACAATTCTGATATCACGTTTATGGCACTCATTTCACTGTGGTCACTGACCACGCCTTGCTCAAGTGGCTGCAGCAGCTCAAGGAGCCTGAAGGACAATTAGCTAGATGGACCCTTTGTCTTAAGGGTTATTATTTCACTGTGTTACACTTCCCCAGAATCCAGCATCAGAATGCAGATGGATTATCTCAAATGCCTATCCTTGCTCTACACCCTTCAGAAGCAGACCAGTTGTATGAACTGATTAGGTATCCTTCTTCCTGGGAAAACGAGGCTGAGGAAATTTGATCTGCCCTGACTAAGATATGTGAGAACACCCTCACTTGTGACAATCAGCTCTTTAAGAAAGTTTGTGAATAATATCTACCCTATGTACACCCCAGTCTTTGACTTTTATTAGTGCTCCAAGCCCTCAAAGAGACTGGACATGGATGCATTGACAAGACCTATGAATGGCTCCAGAATAACTATTACTGGTAGAACCTCTGTCTGCTGATCTCTGATGTCATTGCTAGTTATCATGACTGTCAGCTAAAGCAAACCAGATCTGCATCACATAATTTTAAACTAGTTCCTCCACAGCACACCTTTTATACAGCCAGTATTGACGCTGTAGGACCTCTTCCTCTTTCACACTCAGGCTGTCAATTAATCTTGATTGCTGTTGATAATTTCAGAACGCGGGTAGAAGCTTGCCCTACCAAGGACATCACAGCTAAAACCACTGCTGCCTTCTTACTTCAGGATTTGTTTTATTGCCATGGTTGCCCTCAAGTGCTATTGCCAGATAATGAATATAACTTCAATAAAAAGTTAGTGACTTTTTTCATAGAAGCTTTGGGATCTCATCAATCCTTCTCAGCTCCATACAACCCTTCCACTGATGGGGCTGTGGAATGTGCTAATTCAACCTTAGTTTCCATCATGAAGAAACTAGCCTACTATGATGCTAAAGTTTAGGATCTATACCTACCACTGCCCTCTTTGTCTACTGTCTCAGTAGGCATTGTGTCTCTGGGTACTCTCCCTTTGCTATGTTGTATGGGCTTAAGGCCACTACTCTGTCACTTTTGGGGACCCCTACTCTCTTCTAAAAAAGCCATGGATTCTAATGCCCATATTAAGAACTTGGTCAACCACATAATTGACATGCAAGCCACTGCCTATAGCTCTGTGTACAAGACCAAGATGCTAGAGCTCTCTCATGATAATACCAGGCGCTCTCCTTTAACAGAGTTAAAAGTTGGTGACCACATCCTGTACTATCAACACAGAGTGGGAAGATGTGCTCATAAATTGGATACCTTATGGGTTGGACCATTAGAAGTTACTTTTAAACGTGGTTCAGAGTACACAGTGAAACTTCTCTCCAGTTGTTGTCTGTTTTCCCAAATACACACAAAGTTCCTCCACAAGTATCACCCCCTAAGACTAATCTAGAATAGGCAATGTTGTGAATTCCAATATTCACGGTCTTTTGATTTTGCCTTTTTTGGATTATTTTGTGGACAAATATCTCACTTTTGCCTTGCTCCTCAAAATGAGTCTGTTTCCAAACTGAGGAATTCAATTGTTTGGTTTCCTGATTCTGCGCAACTTACTTGCCCCACTCATTCTTGTGGCAAGTGATCCTATTGTCCTAGTATTGTTTTGTGGTAACCTAAACAATATATAATTCTTTTTCATATCACCAATTAAATTAAGTTCTATTCACATTTCTGTCTTTGTGTTTTCAAGTACTTTGGCACCTCTCTCTAGCCACACCTAGTAGAGATTTATTATTTAAGGCTACAAGGTAAACCAATAGACTTCCCTGAAACTAATAAAGACTTAGTAAAAATCCAATCCTAAGGTTAGGATTCCCTGTTGTGTGTCTGTGCCACGCATCAGAACACAACACTGGTACAAGTTCAGTTTAGAATGACCTCATCAGCCACACTGTCTACCTAATTAATGATCAACACTCACAGCCTTCTATTTAAGTAGAATAATTTCTTGTAATAAAGACAAGTTTATCCACATTTGTGTTGGCTTTTATCATTCTTCAAGCTTTTCCCTTCCTTTTTGCCAAAAGGAACTATTATTTATTAATCTAGGGAATTGAGGTATGCACTCTTAATTTTTCCTTGAAGGCTAATCCAATGCTAGCTTTGAACCTTGAAACCTTTATGATAAAGGTTTCCTGCTGTGTCCTCTTGGATGTTATCCCCAAGAGCCAAACACAGCAAAATGGTGCTCACTACAGGGGCTGCCAGCCCCTTGGTTACTCTGTTCCCCCGCACATTCTCTGGTCCTTCTCCTATTGTTACAAAAGTACCCAAATCTCCTCAGGTTCCAATCCCCCTCTTGAGGAGGATATTACTGACTTCCCAAAAACACCTATGGTAATGATATTATTGCCCGTGCTCTTGTGGGCTCATCTCCCAGGTTTCTTCTTGAACTATGAAAAAGCTTGCACTGCCGCTTGCTCCCTTGTCCATACTGGTATAATAGCCATGCATACAATTCCTGATCTCTGTCCTGATTACACCTCAGAAGACTTGGACTCCTTCCTGTTAGATTTGGCATCCCCCTAGTTTTATGGAATCAATGGAAACCATTGGTGTGCTGGTAAACCAGTTCATCCAGCCTATCTTGGCTCACCATCAACTATAGATGAGATCCCAGAATCAACTCTTGTCTTCTGTGGCGTCTGCAGTAACCAACAATCACGCTCAGAATATGACCTATCAATAATGGGAATACAGTCTCTTTGCCTGCATTTTGTATAATCAACTTGATTCATTGGCCTCCCAAGAATATCTGATCTCATTGTTGAACACACTTTGCTCCTCTCTCCCTGGGTATATTAGAGAGCAGTTGTGTGAGCTATATGATCATCATTCTGTTTGGCAAGGATAAATTGAATCCAACCTTCTAAGATACCAACAAGACTTTGAGACCTTAGTAGATGAGCTCAATCAGTTCCAAGAGCATACCAATGCTCAGCTAGAATTAGTGGGGTTTATTGTGGACAATTAGGGCCATAGATTACAATAATAATACAACATCTACAAGGCTATGTTGATCAATATGTTACACCAAGTTCAATTTTACATTGATGAAAAGGTGGCTGCTGCAGCTGGGCTGCCTCCCCATGAAGGTCTTACTCAACCTGAGGCTAAGATTTGGGAGGCCCTTATAGAGCTCAAGGAAGTCACCCACCAGCAGGCTTCTGCTTCCAATCTACTTATTGCTGAGCCTGTACTGGACTCTTGTATCATCATCCTTACGGATCAGTTGGCTACCCTATGAGGTGAGATTGTTTACCTATGTCAATGCCTCTCAGATCAAGACAACTCCTATGCTGAAGCCAGTGGTAATGGCAGAGAAGAAACTGATGAGGTACCTCCCCTTGACAATCACAGGTGCTGCTAAGGCTTAGAGGGGAAACCACGTATATATTGACCCTTGCTCTGGACAACTTGTCAGTGGTGACCAACAATGTTGTAGATAGGCAAGACACTTTAGAGCAAGGGGTTCAGAATCTCTCCTGCTTGTCAGAGACCATGAATGAGAATTTTTCCCTTTTGATACCCTAGTCCACTTCAATTTTTACTCAAGTCAAATGAAGTTTCAGGTACATTAGCAGTCCAAAATATTTGAATCAATGAGATTAAAGCTGCTGCATTCACAGCCAGAGACATTGGAGGCCATAACAGCTCTACCCTAGATACGTTAGAGGAAAGCCTTTGTCTTCTGTGGACTAGACAGCCTGCTTCCAAATATGAGTTTGAAGGGAACCCACATATTGTCAAAACAGCAGGCTCAACCTGTCAGCAAGATTACAAGTAAGCAGGTTTGTGACCCCCAATTCAATTATCCAGTCACTTGAAGCCAAGATAGTAAGTCAACTCAAATTTCTAAATACAAAATGAACAGAAGCTGATCCCCTACAGTTGATACTTTGTTTTGGCGCTTGACTCATTACAAGGATCATGCCACCCCCTTCATCATCCTACTGTTTGATCAACGCTATCATGTCCCTGATATCCACAATTCACAATTACTATACAATATGTATCTCTAAATAAATAATATTATCTAGTTTACAAATATTTTCCCCCTTGTAACTTTGCTAAAACAGCACAGTTACAACAATATCAATGTTTTAATCCGGGCAATAATAGTCAATTTACATCCTTATACATTGACCCCAATTATAAGCCAGCTTCAAGCAGATATTTTACCCCAATACCTCCACCATTACTGCTTTCCTGAAAATCTATGAAATGGCCATGTGGAGGGCTACTGATGACCTCAAAAAGGAGCATAGCATTACCTGCTTATATTCCACTTGCCAAAAGGTGATAGTTCCCAAACTCCTATTCATAGTCACCTGAGAGGATATGAAATACCTGCTTATCAAGAAATTCAGAGGAGACCTCATCTTAGAGGTTAAGAAGGATTCTTTTATTCATATTGCCTACAACCCAAAGGAAATATTGGCTGAGTTTACAGACTTCTTCTACATTGAAGGTCAACAACTCATCATCAGTTGCCAATTGACTCCCTGGGAAGTGTACACTACCTGCTCTAACGCCCTTAAAGTAAACCAACTCCTATGTTTACACTTTAAGTCACACAAAGTGTCTCTCAACTCTATGCAGAGTGTAAACCCCCTCCTGTAAGATATGTACCTGACTCATGATAGGACTGTGGTTTTCAAAATTAAGGATAATAACTCTGACACTACCTCTTGTACCTCCTGCATCATGACTCCTGTTCCAATGGACAACCCAAACAACAGAGTTGTCACAAATGCAACCAGATAGAGCACCATTTGCAATCTTGCACTAATCTGCATGTAGAAGGGTGTGATCCTAAGAAACAGGCAGGAAAAGTGAGGTCAGCTTAGAGGTGGAGTTTCTCTCTGATGACCAACCTCACTCATCTCCTCCTGATCCTCCCTCTGATGAAGAGCTACCTCCCTCTTCTGGCCCAACTATTCTTTATCTATTCCACAATCTCTTGAGTGATTCTGAACCCAAGGATTCTAACAATAATGACTCTGATAGTTATGGCTACTCAGTACTAGCTGTTCCTGAAACTGTGTCTGTTCTGTACAAACTTTATTACAGGAAAGCCATCACCACAACTTGCCCATCTCAAGCCAAGGACAAAGCTATGGTGACTTGTCCTTATCTTGCTCAAGCTCACCAGCCTCCCGTCTTAGCGGACTCCTCAGAGCAAACTGCTGAGTTAGCTGAGGCCCTCTTCCAGAATGTCTCTGTATCCCTTCTGTTACAAACTATTTAAAAGGAAATTCCTGCCTTGAAATTCATGTTGGCAAAGTGAGAAAAAGAGCTGGAAGATGCTCAAGATGTCCTGGAAGTCTTTCCCTCTTTTGGAAAAGATACTAACCGTGTAGAAGTATCCATCCAGAAATTTAAGACTAAAGATATCTTGGATACTGGCTCCCCTGTAAACATTGTGTTGTCCAAGTTGATGAAGAAGCTCAAATTAGCTCCCAATCTCAACTACACTCAATCTTATGAGACTACTGGTATGGCCCAAACCAGGGCTATTGGCGCTTAATCAGATCTGCAATTAGGTTTGGGAAACTTCTCATTGCCTCCCCTGCTGTTTTTCTAGAGAACAAAGGCTATGCTATTTTGATATGAACACAGTTCTTTCAAGAGTCTAATGGAATTTCAACCTTCAAGATAACTATCTGTCTCTCCTAGGATGTGAGGTCCCCTTAATCTTTGAGGAACCTCCAAGTATCTCTGGAAAAAGGCTTAAGGCATGTGTCCTCAAATATCCCACAAGCATCTTTTCTCTAAAGTACTAACCCACTCCTCCAATATTCACTCCCCTCTACTATATTGCCCTGCTAAAAAAGGTGCTCTACTACTTATCCCTGCCACCATCACTATCTCTCCTGGCTCTCAGGTGATCATTGACTCCCAGAAATCCTATGATTTGCTGAGAAATACCTCTTAGAGTTATACTCTCCTGAATCCCTAATTTTCAAAGAACCCTTTTTATGTCCTGGGATCTTAGACCAAACCCACAAGGGGCCTGTGCAACTATTGTTAGCCAACTTGACTGCTTTCCTCATTAAGGTCTTCAAAAGACAAGTCGTGGGGCATAATTACATCTTAGGAGCAGAGCAGTTGGCCTCTCTCTATCCTTTGGGACATTTAGCAACTTTAATCTACCAGAGGAGGATCCCCAAGTGCTCTCCTTGTTTACGGCTGTGATTTTTCTCAACTCTTGCCTATTCAGAAGAAGGTTGTACTTGATCTCTTAGATCAATTTAAGGACATTTTATCCTCTTTATCTAACAACTATGGATAAGCTAAGGGTTTAGTCCATCAAATTGATACAGGAGATGTACCTCTTTTCTTTGCCAGACCTTATAGACGTAGTCAAGTGGAAGATGCTCAAGTATTTAAAAAATTAAGGCAGCTCTTGGATACTGGATTGTTGGCCCTGTCTCAAAGCCCATGGGCCTCTTCTTTCTCTGATCCTCAAGAAGAAAAATGGAGGGCACTGGATTTTCATGGACTGCCAACGCCTTAACTCCCTTACCAAAAATGACTCATACCCTCTGTCTCAAATTGACAATGCCCTTAGGCAATTGGGAGGATCTAAGTTTTTCTCTGCAATGGACTTGGATTCTGGATACTGGCAAGTAGGCTGATCCCTTAAGGTCATGAGAAGGCCTCCTTATCATGTCTGAGGGACTCTTTGAACCAACCTGGATGCCCCAAGGGCTATGAAATGCACCTGCCACTTTCCAGCAAGCTATGGATTCCATCTTGCAAGATTTGAAGCTTCCCTGCATACTTTTATATCTAGATGGTATAGCAGTGTTAAGTTCTGCTTTTGCTGACCGCCTGGATCACCTCAGAGCTGTCTTCATCAAAATCTGCAACACTGACATAAAGCTCAAGCCCTACATTTGCAATTTCTTTAAAGAGCAGCTTAGATTATTGGGCAGATAGGTCACTCAGACTGGAAATTGACCCATGAACAATAAGGTTGGCGCCATTGACAAGATGCTTCCCCACCAATTTGCACAAAGTCCAAGTATTCCTGGGTATGATGGGGTATTATTGCCAGTCCATCCCTGATTTTGCGGAGCTGAGTAGCCTCTGGTCCAACTGCTCAAAAATTTCCCCTTTGAATGGACAGATAGTCAACAACAGTCATTTGAGGCTTCAAAAACCAAGCTCAAAGAGGCTCCTATTCTGGTCTACCCAGACTACAGCAAGGAGTATATCTTGTACACCAATGCCATTGAACTTACTTTGGGCGCAATTCAAGCTCATCATGATGATTAAGGCATAGATAGACTAGTGGTCTACTCCTCCTGCATGTTTAATAAGCATGAGAAGAATTATAGTGTTACTGAGAAAGAATGTTTAGCAGTTCTACACTCTGTTAAAAAGTTCCAACCCTATATCTATGTGACTCATTTTACTATAGTCACTGACTACTCCTCACTCAAGTGGCTACAGTAATTGAAGGAGCCTGAAGGTCAATTGGCGTGTTGAACTTTACACTTACAATGATATGACTTCACAGTGGTGCATAGACCTGGCGCTCAACACCAGAACACTGACGGGTTGTCCAGGATGCCCATACTTGCCATTCACCCTGCAGATGATGATCACCTGTACAAACTAATAGGCTACCCTAAAGCTTGGGCTACTGAGCCTGAAGAGATATATCTAGCCCTACAATCTCTGTCAAAGGAGACTGCCATTTGAGATAGACAGCTCTTCAAAAAGATTAACAATATGTTCCTACCTTACGTCCGCCCCAGCATGAGGATTGCCATTGTCCTTCAAGCCCACATTGACACTGGGCATGGATGCCTTGCTAAGACTCATGACTGGATAAGCAAGAGCTTCTACTGGGAAAACATGCAACTCCTTATCCTGTATGTCCTATTGTCTTGCCATACCTGTCAGCTATAGCACCCCTAGCCTTCTCAGCATGAGTTTAAGCCCATTACTCCAAAACATGCCTTCTGCACTATAAGCATTGCTGCTGTTGGCCCCCAACCCTGCTCTTGTGGTGCAATGCGCCATCTAGAGAGCGCCATTTTGAAGGACGCCATCTAGAAAAGATTTCTAGATGGCGTTGGGATTTACATCATCAAAATTAAAAAAGTTTAAAGAAATTATCAACCGGTTATTTTTGCATATCAGTTTCCAATCTGGCATCTAGAAAAACGTAATTTAGAAAATGCCATCACAAATTAAAATAAAAAGAGTGCTATCCAAATAAGATTTCTTGGGTATAGAAACACTTAATAAATACCCAAAAGTACACCATCTATAAAGACGGCATCTAGAAGTTGGGATCTGGAATTAAATAATAAATTATACTCCCATGTGATAAATCCAGGCCCTTCTCTTATTAACTGGGAATAGATAAAGATATTAATTTATGGCCACATATAATAAATCAACTCAAATTAACCCCACTTTGATAGTGCTATCTCCCTGTAACACAGCCATTAAAAAACCACTTTTAATATACTGGATTATTCCTTATTGTAGAAGGATCAGTAATATTTGGGTTTTGAATTTAAAAACATTCCATTTATGGTTTTATATATGCAAGGGTAGCGGCTCCATTAACTGGAGCTGCTAAAACAAGGTTGAGGACAGCGTAACTAAGACCTCAGCATCACCTGAAGGTTGGCACAACCAGTTTCCCCCTGTCAGGAATGCCCCTTCTGAAATTCCTGACAACAATTTAATTGTTGCATAGGAGAAGATTTTGCTCCTCCTTTAGGTCCTACTGGATCACCTAAAAGCCAAGTGTTAATAGGTAGAATTTGTTATTTGTTACCTTTAAATTTGGGCCGGGTTGGATTTCTGGATCCAGGACTGACAACAACAGGATTTGAACCTGGGTCCTCTTCTTGTTTATACGCTCTTTTGTTCAAAGGAACTATTAGTAAAATATTAAAGAAGATTTGGTTACCTTTTGAAGTTGATTCTAGCCAATCAGGTAATGTGATAACTCTTCCAATGGATCTTTTAAACAGTATTGATGAGGCTGATGATCACCTTGACTCTGTTTTTGCTCTGGCTTATCAGTTGGTCTCTGGTTCCTTTGCCAGTCCCTGCTCTTCTCCTCCTGGTCCCAGTGAGGGATAGATGGAGATCATCAGGGTTTGCTGTTCTTTGTGGGGTTCCTCAATTTTAACTTGGTTTAATTATGTGATATAGACATCCCTGGAGGAAAAGTTAACTGAGTTCCCCAAAATTAAGCTACACTGTCCCATATATCTCCAGCAGATCTATCAAATCTCCCCAGCCCTTTAACTTTCCCCAGCTATTTTTACTGTTACCATGCTGTATATAGCTGGTAAGGGTTATTCAATTATTTTGTTCAATAAATAAAGTCTACATTCACCCCAAGTGAATCATTGTCCATTTTAGCTTGACGTAAACCTCTTGTGACAGATCCAGGAAATTCATACTTGCTTTTTCATTATCCCAGTCTGACTCTTTTACAGTTTGACAGGGAATCCTTTATGTAAGCTTTGATGAGCTTGGATTCCGGGCAAGCAATCTTGGCGTTAAACTTGTCACCATCTGGTGATCACTTCCATGTTTTTTGCTTCCCATAGTTTTAGCTACAGACCAACTTTTTCATTCCATGGTAGTCTTATTTCAGTTAAAAGCCAAAAACACAAAGCATAAAAAGATTGAGGGGAAAGCAACTATTGTCACACATAAGTATCATTTTTTATTAATTACTATCATGTTTTCATTATATACCAATTGGGGTATATTTGACTGAAAACCCCTCTGGTTCCAGAATTACACCTGGATTCATATCACATGGTTTATGACATAACGGCTAATCCAATCCAGATCTTTACCAAAAAGATCTTCACACTCTTAACCTATAAGAATGTGCTCTAATGCATTCCAGAATCACCTGATTCTTTCTGTGGAAATGTATTGCTTTGGCTTGAAGCATTCCGGACTTCTGGCACCAAAAACCCTGTGGAATATATGTATTACTGATCCAAGCTATCCTTGTTCCAACTGGGAACCAGCTGATCAATCCTGAATGTATAGACACCAGTGTCTACATTTAACTATTTTTTCATTTAATGGTTTTTTGCGTTAAACCCCCATTAAAACACTTCAAAACCCAAACCAGGCGGCACCTTGCAAATCCATTAGGCAGTGCGGCGGCGCTTTTAGCCCAATGAATTTGCCAACACAGCGCTTTTAAACCACAATTTGGGGGTTTAATTTTGGCTAACCTTAATCAAACTTCTTGACACAGTCAAGGCAATTAAACAATATAACTAAATCCTGATTAATTATATTCTAAGCATATATTAATTAACCTTTCCAGTTAATTAATCCGTTTGAAGACAACAAGTCTTTACTTGACCCAGTCAAGTCCATTTTGGTCCTATAATTAAATCCTTATCAATCATATTCCAGGGTATCAATTAATTAACCTTCCCAGTTAATCAATCAGTTTAAGACATCTAGTCTCATAATCTGAACCGTTCAGATCATTCAGTACGGCCCTCAATTAGTACAGCCTAATTGATTCCTGGGTATCAATTACTACGCCAGAAAGTCTCTCCAAGGATAATCATATTGTTTTGAATTTTAACCTATGAAATTCAACACAATTCAACCTCTTGGTGAAACCACAGCCCAATGTGACTGTAGTACGGTCACGCCTCTTTTAACCCTAACCATGAGATTACCCAAGGCTTCTGTTATGGAGTCTCTTGGGTATAAATGGATCTTCTGGATGATCTTGTTGCAGGCTGTGCAGGCTATAATTTTGCTAGGTACACGTGCAAACTCTGGCACCTCCCCCAAGTCTCATTTCTTGGATAACTCCTGGCATTAGGAAATACCAGGAGTTTGGTATACCGCTACCCCTTGTCCCACAACCCACCTCAGAAGAATAACCTCAGAGCTACCAGTCTGATAACAAGCTCACCAACCCCCAGGGTTTATGCCCTTTGATATCAGCCTTCCTCTTGTGCTATTTAGGGGTGTACTTCTTCCTAGGACGTTTCAATCCAGTTTTAGGCCGGTATCACCTGTTTGGCAAACCATTCCCCCTTGGTATGGTGTGCTTGCCCGTGGGTTCTTGGGTACTGGACTAAATCCCTCTGCAACCATCCACCACCTTGAAAGATTACTTCCAAGTGAGTGGGTGCCTGAACCCGCATGGTTAAGGTAAAGAAGGCCAGATTGATTATGATTATCAACAAGCTGAAGATCCCGCATGGCCATGGGTCCCAGCTTTACCTCCAGGCCATCAAAAGCAAACCCGTTTTATTGAAGCATGCAGACCAGCAGGTCAAGTTTGCAACTGTCACTAAGGAGGGTTTGTCCCATTGCACCCAAGAAGGCCCCTGATCTGTCTCAAAGGCATCCCCAAGGCATTGCAAGGCTCTTGGGGCTAAAGCCTAATCCACTTCCTCCCCTAATAAATCTTTTCCCTTCAAATTTTTGATTTTCACTTTATCTTGAGTAGGCATATCTAATATAGGGTCAAAATCAGTACTGAAACATCCCATTTTTTGGGGGGGTGTTGGCTTTGGAGCAGTGCGGGCTATAGTTGATACTAGCCAGCCCCGCATTGTTATTGCAGATTTGGAACCTTTGGATTGTTTTGAGCCAGATGCTATGTCTTTCTTATCCTTCTTGAAGCTTTTTGGACGCCTATTGATCTTTAAGCCATCCCTTGCAGGTTAGCCAGGATTTTGACCCAGGGGTTCTGGATGGCCTCTTTCTAGACGGAATCCTCTGGATAGCGTTCACTAGATGGCACTTTCTAGATAGCCTATCCCACCCCTCAGCCCTGGGGGTTGATTTATCCTGGTAGCCCTGCATCTTCTAGCAAGTGGGTTCAGGCCAGGGCTAAAAATATATCACTTCCAGGACCACCCCTAGTTCCTTCATGCCATTCATCTTCTACCAGCACCAGTGCCTTCAAACCAACTCTCCAACAATGGGACCAGCTTTAACCTCAGGCTCATCACAGCTATTTCAAGGCAATGGTGCGCATCAATCCTTCTCCCCCCATACAATCCTTCAACCAATGGAGCTGTTGGATGTTGGAATATGTCCCTTGTATCAATTATGTGGAAGCTTACCCTATAAAAAGCAGCTGACTGGGTATATTTTCCTGCCTGTTGCCCTTACCGTCTGAGCAAGCATCAGGTAGCCGGGATCTCTTTTTACCCCGCCCTATGGCCGTTGGGCTACTACCCCTCAATCTTGGGTCCCCCTGATTGAAATCCATACCGCAACTAATCTTTAACCCCAAGTTAAAGAGTTGACTAACTGCAGCAGTGATACCCAAGCCCTGGCTTACTTGGCTGCCTATAAGGTCAAGGATCTAGAGTCGCCACCTGCCAGGGGTCCCGTCCTGGGCAGCCGGCTGGTTGCTTCCTGGGGTAACTCAGGCCAGGTTTTTGCGGGCCATGTCCACCACAGGAGGGGAGCTAGCTTGAAAAGGTAGGAGACAGGCTTTAACACCCAGGACCATAGGCCAGGACTATAGTGCCAATCATCCCTGCAAGGGTGATGTACACAACCCCAAACAGCTTACCAATATGGTCAATTGGGAGGCCAGGTGAGGAAGCAGGCATAGGGTTTGGGGTCACAGGGGGGGTTCCATGGGCAGGTTTTAAGCCAGATGGTTGAATTCCCCTCTGAACAACTTGGGGGTCAAGAATATCCACAGGCCTTGCCAGCCGTATCTAGCTGCAGATTGTATGCCAGCCAAAGGATCAAGTTCAAGGATCTTTTCCAGGGTGGAGTTGCTGCATTCAGATCTCAGAGGGTAGTCAGTAAAATGGACGGTCTAAAGGGGACACCCAGAGGACAGAAAATGCCAGCAGGGGGGCCAGGAGATCTTGAACTGGATTGGTAGATAGCAAATACAGAATAAGGCAATTGCTGCTGGAGCCAAAATAACATAACCTTTATTCAAAAATAGTGATAAGGTTTGAGCATAGGATCTATAGGCATATACAGCATCCCGGCTCCAAACCTAGCATTTCCCATAAGGGCTTCATCAAAATATTGGGGAAATGCGGCTGGGTGGCCAGGAGGCCTGGGTGCAGGAGCGGCAAAATGGCACCTGGTCTGGATGTTCTCTCATTGGTCAGAACGTCCCAATTGGTCATGTGATTTCCTTGATTTTTGGGTAGGATACGCCATTTCAAAAACGGCATCTCAAAATACGCCATCTTGAATTTTTGCTATCTCAATTTACTAGTAAAAACGCCATTTTGATTTACGGCATTTTGACTAAGAAAAAACAGTTTTAAAATTTTAGATTTTTTGAACTCCAAAAAACTACCCAAAAAATTCCCAAAAATAAAAATTCAAAAAAACATTTCTAGGCTTAAAAAAGCTTCAGAATTCCAAATCTGCAATAAAAAATGGGGTCAATAAGTAGCAACATAGTTGCGTAAAGCCCAAAAGTTAAAATAATCCCAAAAACAAACATTTTCATATATTTTAACTATAAACTATACTTTAAAATAAACATATATTTGTAGAAAATACCAAATAAAATTAAAATAATGATAAAAGTAAAGGAAATAATAGAGAAGATAGAGTGGTATTTATTGAGGAAGGATCATACATTGGTTGAAAGAGCAACTGAGATAGCTTGGAGATGCTCAAACTTGCTACCCTTGGGATAGTAGGCAAGGATCACCTTGCTAATCTCTGTATACTTTTTCACCGCTTTGGTTTGCTTGGGGGGATCATCCTTGGTCTTCATGCCTGTTTTAAAGAGGCGGGCGGAGATGGCTTGTTGAGTTTGAGATGCACCATAATTTTGTTGAACTTGGGCTTCTGAACCCAGACCCTTGTGGCAAATTGACTATGCCACCCTTCAAGAGAAGAGGTGGTCTTGATTAGGCCATCCTTCACCTGCTTAAAGCAGTTCCAATGGATTGATTCACCACCCTTTCTGATGTGGTGTGCTCCTTGAAACACTCCAACCCATCGAGTTTCAAAATACTCTATGAACAGAGCAAAGGCTGCCTGGTTGGCAATAATGTAGGGATGGCGGAGGAGGGCGTTGTAGAAGGCATTTTTCTCCTCCTTCTGCACAAGGGCAAGGGCAGCAAAGCAGTTGAACATGTCCTTTGCTTCCTTTATACCTTCAGTGTAGACCAGCTCATGAAGTGCAGAGCACTTTTGAAGGCGGCGGCAGAGTGCCTGCTGAAAGTGAAAGTAGCATCCCTGAGGGGAGCTCTTGAAGACTCTAACAAAAGCCTTGGCCTATGCCTGCTCAAAATCTACTACCGGGTATTCATGGTATGGAAGGCTTTCAGGATTTTCTTGATTGGGGTGGCTTCCTCTGACTGGGCCTTTTTCTTGTGACCTCTAGTCTCCTTTGGCTCATCTTCAATAGTTGGGAGGATCTCATCCAACTTGGCCTTTAATATTGTTAGAGCCCGGACATAAGTTTCCTGCTTCTTATTTAGGAGAAAAAAGAAGACCAGGGGAAGAACAAGATTGTCAACCTGCCCATGGAGATCTCAAAGCTGGCTAAAGAGCTTTGAGCAGGTTGAGAATGTTCCATCTGCAAGCCAGGTCTTGCATTTTAAAAGGTTGTGAAGATCCTGGGAGGTAGCAAATCAGATGATCTGCTCTGGGGCATGTTGCCCATCATTGTGAAGGAAGAATCTCTCTTCATGCTGTGAAATCTCTTGTCTTCAGTTAAAATCAACTGGTCAATTGATGTAGCACTGACGCCTTCAGTGCTCAGAGCATATCTCTGGTCAGTGAGATATCTCTGAAGTTTTGAGGCGCCACCAACAGTTGCCAGTTGGGTATCATTTAGATTAATGAGTGCATTGTTTAAAACCTCAGTTGCCATTTGGTCTTTGGTGGTTGGTATGACCTGGCAAAGAAACCAGCGGATCAGTTGATACAGTGGATTAAAGGGCTTGGCACATTCATGCCCAATAGTCAGGGCTTTAAAACAAGTGAACCCATAGGTGGTAAGTCTAGCTGGACAGCCAATGTTATCACATTTGAAGTGATGCTGATGGATGGGCTTCTTCTTGTTGTTGCAGCTGAAGCTGTAGCCCTTGTGGACAAAGCCAGCACCCCCTTTCTTTGTCATAATTGGATAGCTGACAGGGTATGTGGCGGGCACAGCAAATGTGCCATTTCTGTTGCATACATTGTGGATTGAGTTAAGATCCCAGAGCCCAATTGGCTCATCTGCAGGAGCACCAGGCTCAGGCTCCTGCTCTTCTTCATCCTCAGGCTCTGAAGTGGGGTCAGAATGGCAATTGAAGTTGAACAATTTCTCTTGAGGGTCTGACAGGGAGTAAACAAAAGGAGAATGGGGAGGGGTTGGGCTTGTTTCCTCAGGCTCTGGTGAGGGCGTAGGTGTCTTGGGAGGAGCTTTACCCCTAGCAGGCTGCTTTTTAGGGGTATTTTTGGCCTTTGGAGGAGTGATCTTGGACTTTGAGGCCTTTGAGGCCTTGGACGCAGCTTTGTTGATGGACTTTGGAGGCATCTAAAAGTGAATTAGTATCAAAATATGAGCATTTGGGGGGTTGTTTTTAAAGAGAAAAACACAAATGTTTTTAATATAAAATTATCAATTTTTTTACATAGAATTGTAAAGGAGATCTAAAAAATATATACTATCAAAATTTCAATGCTTTTTATCTTGTAAAAATATTTTTTTATTAGTAACGCAAGTATGCAAAACTTTGAGTTTTGACTGAAAACTTGCAGTCAAAATAGCGTTTTTGAAGTGACGTAATTGAGGTGCTGTAGCTCAAAAACATAGTGTTTTTGACCATTTTTTATATTAAATTAACAAATTTACGGTGGAGCCACCTCAACTGGGCCAAAGAGTAAAACTTGAATTTCTCAAAAACTAGCTTATACAACTGGGATTAAAAAGTACCCAGTTGTTTAGAGGAGATAAAAAATATATATTTGCAAATTTTCATATGTTTTCTTACGTTTTTTATTAATGTTAGTTTTGATGTGAAACTATAATTTTTGAAGAGTGGAAAGCAAGAATTGTGGTGGGGGAATTGATATAGCGTAGAATGGCGTCATATGTAATTTCCCCTTATTTTCCCCTATCCATTGTGCACATCAAATCAATTGGGTGATGTGAAACTCAGTGGAATTTGAAGTGACATAAATCAAAATGGCGTAATCACCCTCTTCCATATTGAAATCACTATTAAAAATATTTATTGATGAAACCTTTATCAATGTATCCATGTATAATAAATTTATAAATTACATATAACAAAACTGGTTTTTTTTACCCAGCAATGACAATCTCTAGAAGGACTATCATAGTGGTGTCTTTTTAGGTTGTTCCTTTTATAAGTGTCTTAGACTAATACTATAGGAACATCTTCTGGCACTATACCACAGGCTTTATTTTAGTCTGGGTATAAACTTATTTTAGTTTAAGATAGATGGCGTAATTCCAAATGACGTAAAGTCAAGATGGCGTAAACACGCCCCACACTAAGTGTTTTCATATGTAAATAAAGTTAGCAAAATAAGATTTAATTAATCTGACTCAAAGTGACGGAATTGAGATAGCGTAAATTTGAGATGCTGTATTATAAAAGTATATGTAAATTTTAACTATTTTATTGTTTATTTTATTTTTTTGTGATTCAAAATCACTAACGCAAAAAACGCCATCTCAAATTTAATTTGAGATGGCATTTTTCAAGATGCCGTTTTTGAAATGGTGTGTTGTACCAATTTTTGGCTGTGGTCACAAGGTCGGGCCCAAAGCCTGGGTTTCCCCTTGGCAGCTGTGTTTGATTGATTACTCAAGAGGACTTCAGGCTCATGAAGTGCCCGGGGCATCTTCTCTGTCTCCATTAGACAATTCAAGGAACTCCTCCTCGGGAACCATCATAATTGAACCTGTACTGGTATTCTGACTTTGGGACTTAGCAGGGGCTTCAGCTGGCAGGGGCTCAATCTCAGAAAAACCCAGGCGGGTGGGCTCTTGGTCCATGGGGCCAGCGGCCCGCAGGAATTCAGGTTCAGGGTTCAAATCCCGCCCTTGGGCCCGGGGTTTGAGGGGTAAGGAATTGTCAATCCTGACACCACTCTCCAATGCGTCCAGGGCCCCCCTTCTGTAATTCTGAGTGGGTGGCTTGGCCCTTGACTACCAGAATCACGCTAGTGGTTGAGCTCACCTGCTGGATCCCCCTGGGTTGCACCTCATGAGGCCACCTACAAGAAAGGCGTTGAGTGCACCATCAAGCTGCTGTTGTCTGGCCCTCCCTTTGCCTACGTTATGCCAAGCTCCTCCGCAAATATCAACTCCCTGTGACCAACCTGGAGGGGGATGTCAGGAATTGGGCCAGCCATGGTATTTTGGTCAGGCCTTCAGGTACTGACACTTGCAAAGGCTCGGCTGGATTGGCTTTGGGTCTCAGAGTATGTTTGCCTTCCTTGAGCGGGTTGGCATCAGTTTCCCCCTGTTCTGGATTACCCTACCTGCACCTGCCAGATCCTGGTACAAGTTCAGTTCAGAATGACCTCATCAGCCATGCTATTGGCCTAGTGAATGGCTAATGCTTGCTGTCTACTATTTAAGTTGAACTATTTTCCCTAACAAAGATAAGCTTATCCACGTCTGGGGTAACTGTTATAATCTCCAAGCTTGCCTTTCCTTTTTATAAAAGGAACTCTTCTTTATTTATTCCGGAAAATTGAGGTGCACATCCTAATTTTTTCCCTGAAGGCTAACCCAAGGATAGCTTGAACCCTCAACCCTTTCTCAATAAAAGATTTCTGCTGTGTCCTCCTGGATATTGTCCCCAAGATCCAAACATGACACATGGTGCTTCAAATGCTGAATCTTATACCTGTAGAGGGTACTATATTTATGGTGTTGCGCCTGAACCAATCATTGTCTGGTATTGGACTGGGGAATCCAACACTCCAATAGAATGGACAGGAAAGAGAACATATACTTTTTATTTGGGAATATTAAAACAATATGCTATCATGGGAAGCTACAAGATCACTTGGGGGTGGTGATGTGGTAGGGTCTGAATAAGGTTTGGGTTAGGGATGTCTTAGGTCAGTGCATGGGATTGAAAGGGCTCCTATTCAGGAGATGATGCGTGTAATTTGAAATTGGCCATGGGATACGCCATGCCGTTAGGTATGTTATAGGGAGCCTCTAGGGGCGCCCCCTGGTACTGTAAGATACGTTAGCGGGCAGGCGAGGTAATCCCAGTCGCAACCGTGGGATGGTGGGGGTTCAGATGGGCTATGATTTAGGTAGATGAAGGCAGGTTCTAGTCTGCCGTCTGTTCTGGGGCTAATATGGCATGGTTTCCAAGCAAGTTTGATCTGCACCGGTTTAACCCGGTTCAGCTCAACTGGAGGGCGGTACTTTCCAGATGTCATTGGGGTTGTTTGGGATACCTAAGCTCTGGATGTTTAATCGGTATATAGGGTTGAAAAGGGCTGGCTTGTGATTGGGGGTTAGATATAAGTGGCATGCTACTGGGTAACTGTCTTTAGAGAGGATCTGGTTGTTTGGTGGCTTGATCTGCAGCTGGAGATCTATGATCTTACTGTATCTGATATAGATGTTGAAATAGATACTGGGTTATGAAGCAATAAATCAAAAGGTCTAGCAATAGGGTGGATTCTAATATCACTCTACTTCTTGGTTGAAGGGCAGGGTTTGCTTTAGTATGAGCGGAGGGGTTATTTAGGAAGGGATAACTTAAAATTGTACAGTTTATTCTGGAGGTTGGTTTAATAAATCATGATAATGGATACATGCATCTAAATTTAATCAAGCTTTTAATATGAAGCAGAACTTGTAGGACCAGATGAATTAAAAACGGGTTCTTACTATCCAGTATCTGGCTGGAAGCGCCAGGTAGGCTTGGGATGCTAAAGCGTACGGAACGGGAGATCTAAATTCGACTGCAGCTCTTGAAGGAACTTCACGGCAAGTTCAAATGCCAGGTTGGTATAGTTCTGTAGAGTCTGGGTCATGGATTGGTGGCTGGGTTGGAATGGGGATCCCGTCAAGGGATTTTAAACTGGGAAGCATCTCGATAATCTTTGTCCGGTAAATGCTATCTCTTGACTCTAGAGATTTGAAGGGGTTGTCGTTAAAGTTCAGCATTTCGATGTTGAGACTCTTGCATTGCTTGAGTGGATTGAGTGAGCTGTACGAGAATAATACGTTAGATTGGAACGAAATGTTGGTCACAGTTGGTAAGTGAGTGCCTAGGCTATCGATAAAGTCTAGATGGACAATGTCGTTGTTGTTTAGGATAAGCGTGATGGGCTAAATTGGGTTAGAAGCATATGCATAGTTAAGTTACATCAATACCAAGCGAGCGGGCAATCCTAAATATGACGGTTGGGAATTTCGTGCTGGTCCACCGAGCACCAAAAGCTTGGATGTCGTTGTCAAGGAATCCCATGTCAGCATTCATCTGGCTCAGGTCCAGCAGACGCTGGCTGGGAAGATATCTTCGCTGAAGCAAATCTTTGATGGCTTTAACTTTATAAGCCCTGTTTAAAGTCTTTATTCCTTTGTGGGATGTATTTTGGTGTCGGATGATTAGCTATTTATAATCAGCGGGGCATTGTTTCTACTTACGCTTGAGCCTTGGAAGGTGATCCCTGATAATTCGACGATTGCTTTGGCCATGGCGTGGGTTTTAAGAGCGATTTCAACTCTGCTGTTGTATTTTTTGAACTGGATTTAGTGCGCATGTTCGTTTGCAAGGTTACTTTGTTTATTTCGAGAACTGAAGTGGAGGTGGCCACCAAGAAGTATAGGAGAGCCAAAGTTTGACCAGCGTAATCCCCAATCACCTTGCAAGGGTTATTTAAGACTTGTTGAACATGTGTGGATTACCGAAACTGCATGCATGTCCAAAATGTTTTTGTATGGAGGGAGGTTCATCCCTCTCCAGTACGGAGAACTTCAAGATATTTAATACATTTAAAGGTATATAGAGTACTTGCCTAGTTTTGCTTTGCAATTGCTTTTTATCGAAATACCGCTTGCCAGTAAATCTATTTCCTGCCATGCTGTCTGACGGGTTAGAGTTGTGGAGACCATCGCCACGACTCTGACTGGTGCTGTTTTTAAACATGTGCTGTTTGCGTATGACAAGTAAGAGAATGCATGTTTTGTTTATGCTTTTAAATAGACATTGATCTTTGTCAGATGTTGACAAAGGGCTGGTTGCTTACAGCCAAGGTTAGCTTTGTGATGCCAGCTGATTTCGGATGCAATTCTAGAATCCACCTTCAAGATCCCTTTGAGTTGGCTGGGCAATATGTCCATTGATGAACAAAAACATTGGTTGCATCTCAAGTGACAATGTCCATTTAATGAGTTGGGCTGAACTAAGATATCTGTTGGATAAATGGTTCTCTATCACTACCCTCTTAGATGGTTGTACCGATCAGGATCCTCTGCCGCTCGCTTGGGGGGTCGAATCCAGATCGGAGCAGCTTGAAAAGCTCGCCACCCCATCGGCGTAAATGTGACTTTCTGCACCGACCCAAAAACATTTTGCTTTAGAATTTATTAACCGGTGAAAGTAGAACAAAAGCCACTTTCATTACTTTTAAATCCTGAATACAGGAAAGATATGGCCGCAGCATTTCGTTCATAAACCAGTCCGGAATATACTCACTCAACCCTTAAATATCCAGACCGGGATCCATTGTCTACACGCTGCTCTCGCCCCACTCTGCTTACCTCTGGTACTTTCCAGCTAATAAACAATATTGAAAGATCACTTTTAAAGTTTACCGCCCTTGGTGAGCTTATGATTCGGAACAACAACCTTTTTTTAAACCCATAAACCAAGTTGTTCAGTGGTGGTTCATATGGCGTATTGCACCAACAGTTGGATGGGCTATTTGTAAATGGCATCCAATATTCCTAAGAAAAGACAAGGGTTCCTTTTATCAAAATGATGAGGTAGAGTAACATTTAACAACCCCTTTGATAGAAGGCGTATATTACTTGTATAATTTAAATGAACCTATTTTCCTGCAAAACGATGGTATACTATGTTATAACAAAAACATCTATGTTCATATTTTTTATTAACCCCCAAAATATGAATCCGCATGGTCAGTCGTTTGACTTGCCTGAAATAAATCGGTTTACTCGGAACCAAAGATACTTCATACTCAGGTTGCTATCAACAGACTACTTTAATAACAAATGTTATATTTCACCATGCAAGAATCTAGGGTTCTATAAGTAATCCAGGTCTCATTTCTAACAATACAACAGGGTTTATAGTCAAGTACATCCAAGAATGGATTCTCAGATAAAATCAAGCGCTACAGCTTGAGTTTCAAAAATCCTATTGTCAAAACAGCAGGGTCGACCCGCCAACAAGGTTCGGCCAAGCAGGTTCATGACCCACAATCCGACTTCCTGGTGACCCGTAGCCAAACAAGAAGTTGACTCAAATTCCCAGAATTAGCAACATGGCCAAATACTGATCCTGTGCGGTGGATGACTCAATTTAGCACTTGACTCATTACCAGGATCAAGCCACCCTCTAACCATCCAACCAATTGATCATCACAATCATATTCCTACTATCCACAAGTCACTCATGCTATATAATCCCAATATCCCAATAAAGATAATGATCTAGTCTTCAAATATTTTCCCCCTTGTAACTTTTCTAAAACAGCACAGGTATGACATTGTGTTGGTCACTTTTTTTAATTTTTTATTGCTTAAACATCTCTGGATCCTTTGCCCACGCCTCTGCTGTTGCAATCCCCTGTGGCTTAAATTGCAGGTCAGCAAGAACATCTTTCTGTACATTAAGGAGCCTGGTTGTAAGTTTGGTGGCAGTATTGGGTATCTTGCTCTTCACAGCCTGCACCGTAAGTTTGTTCAGTGTGTCACTTTCTAACCCCACCTCTTTAAGCTTGGCCTTCACCTTTTGATTAATCTCCTTAATCTTGGCCACTGCCATGTCCAGCTCATTGATCAGCGCCTCCTATTCCGCCATGCTTCCCTTGTGCATATCCCAACCCCTTTTATACCAATAAAAGCATCCCAATAGAATACATCCATTCTTTTCATATAATAGATATTTAATAACGAGATCAATGGATCTAATTATTGAATTTTTTGGTAGCCTTAGGTCATAATATTCCATCAATATCAACATTCTGTATATTGTTTGTATATATCCACCCCTCCCAGGTATTCTGAGTGCCATACTTTGTTAAAGTACATGTTTTTTCAAGTACACCCTAATTTGTTCTTAAATTAGGATACCAAATACAATCAAGCGTAAAGATTTATTCACCAAGATAATTGCTTTCACAGGTTATATGTAGACCATATGTCAAGATTTTGTGGCCTTGAGGAAAGATATTTATTATTCATTATAGTAGGGATGTTGCTACAGATTGTGTGAGGACAATCTTTGCTACCAATTGGGTCTAGGCGGGGCTACTGGCTGGCAGTATCCCAAGTTGGTAGGAGAAACCCCACAGGTCTGCAAGTAACCAACAGTGCATTCTACTTGGATACATATGACTACTAGGCGTTGGCTAGTTGTGATACAGCAATAGAGATCCTTTAGTCTCTATCTTCAAGGGTGAACATTCTGCTCAATCTCTGATCAGGAAAGCACCTTATATAGGGTGGAGACGCCCTCTTGCCAGATTATGATCTGCCGCTTCCAACTCTTACTAGTCAGACAATCTGTTCCCCAGACTGCTAGTTTCAGCCTTCAGAGTTAGGCAGCCATGCTGGTCTGGTATGGCACTTGAATAGATTACCAGACATCAGCTTATCTTAACAGCGTGCTGGCAGCATCTGGTTTGTAGTTTATGCACGTGCCAGTTTGGCTACCCTGGCAACTGGGTTTTTGCATCATGCATTATCCTTCTAAACAACCTTCCATATCAGTCATAGAATTCCAGGTGTCTACAAGCGCAAATGTTTGGCAGGAACCATCTTGCATCATTATCCTTGGGTATTTCATCTTATTGGCTGAGGGGCGTTCCGTGCTTGTGGTCAGGAACCATCAAGCTTGTCCAGCCAGGTTCAATCTGATGGGAGGATCAGGATCAGATCAGGTTTGATCTTCAGAGTAACACTAAGGGTACTGATTAACCAAGGCATGGGAGGAGATCAGCTGATTGTTCCTTTAAGTTATCCAGCTTCATGGCAACTGGTTGTCTTGATCAATCAGTAAGGGGAATAATAATCAGTCTATCCTATTATTCCAGAGTCCTGATATTCCCCCCGCTAGACTGGACCATATTTTCTTCACTTGCTCAAAGACCTTGTGCATATGGATAGCATGTCAAACTACTCCAATTATGCCAACAAGGCTGACGCCCAGCAGTACATTGTGGAGATGTCAGAGGAGGAGGAGAAGGCTTTCTACAACCTTTCTTTTCAGGCCAGACGGGTGGTGATCCAAGGGCTTTGAGATGGAGGCTCCAAATCAGCTTTTGCAGGGCTAGAAGACCCTTTCCAATTAGATGCTCAGGAGGACAGCAAGCAGTCAGGAGGGACTGACGCAGCTGCTTCCAGGAAGCGTCCTATAGAGGAGTCAGCAGAGGAGCCTTTGCCTAAGCAGGTTACTCAGGCTTCTAGCCAGGCCACTGAAGGGCGAGAAGTAGTTGTGACTCCAGCTTGGGATCCGTATGACGCCTTTGGGGGGACCCAAGAGCCTGTGTTTACCCAGTTTTGTTGGGGAGAGGAAGGATTTTCTGTAAAGAATCTGTTCCTGGGCGAGGACATAATCCCTCTGCTCCTTTATCTAGTGACACAGAAGCGTCCTGGGATGGATTTGAAGAAACAGATTCAGAATACAGCCAGTGGGTTCTATGCAGTGGAGGACTTGTCCTCTTGACAGGATGCCCTAAAAGAGTTAACTGATCCTCTAGCTGACCCAGCAACAGTTAGGGCCATAGGCATGCCGGTATTGGGATCCATCCTTGATTTTGGCCTTGATGTCATCAAAAGCTGGGTCTTCCCTCTGGATCCTTTTCCCAAGGTGTACAGTTCCTTGAGAGTTGAAAACTCTGATGCTTGAGATAGCCGCATTTGCAGGGCTACAAGCAGGGCCTGGGAGGCACTTCATTGTGGCAATAAGAAGCTGGCTCTTTGTGGGATGGCCTTGTGTGGTGACCTGCTCTTGATGCCAGATCTTTGTCTGCCTATGGGGACATTTGATGACATGGTGGCGCACTTAGAGAAGTATTGCAATAATATGGGGGCATCCAAGCTCCGTTGCCTCGTATCTATTGGCACATTTCCGACTTCATGCTTGACTGCATGGTTCTTTCTTGCTGTTTCCTGCTAGATGCTGGGCTTTGGCAATTGGACGCCCAGCAGGCGTCCATTCCTCTTCCGCTTGTCCAATATTTGCAACAGCCAATTGGAGTTTGTAGGGTGTGGCTGCAGGTTGCTACCTCATTTTTTGTTAGGGGCTGTACTTTCCCTTTTGTTCCTATTTGTAGTGTGACTCAGACTGGAAGACAATGACAGACTTCTTGGACCCAGGAAAGGGCAGTGGAGGGTCAAACTTCAGCAAGCCAGGATCCTAGCGACAATGATGAGGATAAAGAGGACAGAGACAAGGAAGAGGAGGGGAAAGAGGACCCCAAGTATTGAGAAGGTGACCCTTAGCTGTTCAATAAACACCCATGGTTACAATTATATTTCTAGTTTGTTGTATATAAATTGTAAGGGTTTAATTGTTGCCAATACTAGGCAAAGAAAAGAAAGGCTTAAGAAATCTGGCATGTGCTCAATTTATGAGTTGTCCATCTGCCAGATTCTTAATAGTATATGCCTCCTGTGAGGTTTTTTTGATAGCCTTGAAAGGACCCTTCCATAAGCTATTCAACTTATGGTATCAACCCACAACCTTGTTAGGCAACTGTGGCAAGTTTGACTCCCTGGTGATTGACTCCCTGGTACTTAACACTTTGTCAAGTACTAGGGAGTTGAGTGCCGCATATGTGAATCTATTAGTATTTTTGGCTTAACCAATTTTAAGCTAATTTTTACTAGTAATTTAGGGGGTTGAAACCAAAAACTAAGCTTAAATTTACTCAAACTCAACTCCGTTTAATAATTCAGTTAGCTAAAATACCAATTTAAGGGGAAATTTATAAGTAAATTTACTAATAGAAATGAAAACCCCTGTGTTTGACACTCTAAACCAAAAAGTGACCAGTTTGACACTTTTTAAGTCAAATTTTAATTTTATTAATAAAATACATATGCGCTTATATAAAATTTATTATTTACTATTATATTTTTATTATTAGTGTCCATAGTTGTTGATTAGGCTCCCAAACACCACTATACTGGATTTAGTGGCATAGATATTAATCAAATACCCCACTTGTTTTACATTATGACATTCCCGGGTTTTTGGATTAAGTGGTGCCACATAAATTAAGCCCAATTTATTAAGAGATTTCATATTTAATTTATAAAAAACTGAAACTTGACATCTTCTTTGTTTGACTCTATCCACTTGACACCCAATTGGTTTTGGATTTAACTAATCAAAGGCTCAGAATTAAGGCTAAATTAATATGTGACGCACTATGAGTGCCACTTGACACTCACCCACTTGACACTTTAACTTGGGGATTAGTACAGAGAGCTTCTTAACGTTTTAACTAACACTATGGTAAATAATTCACTCCCAGCTCCTAACAGCATACCCTAATCACTATTAAACACATTTCCAATCATTTATTTTTTAACTTATGTTGTATTTTTTTTAATTTTTGAGCATATGATACTGCCTTGCTTTTGGGTTAACTTTCAAACCCGTTTTAAATTTAAGCAAGTTTTATATGTAAAAAACATAGTAAATTTGATGTTTCTGCTCAACTCTGGCATACTGGACAGTGAGAATTCAGCTTTTCCCAGCTGATTGACAGTGTTGAACTTGACACTTTACTATGTTTTGAATTTTCAGCTCACAATAAAAAAATCCACATAATTATTTTTTTTATTTTTTGCACTTATAATCTACTACTTTTTCTGCTGCTCTCCATATAATTTTCATATATTTTTATTTTTAATTGTACTTTTACATTGATTTAGCACTAAGATGTTACGCTGAACCTAACATCTTTGATGCTTCATAATAAATTCACTTATTTTCTATGTTTTAACCCTTATATCTATACTTTGAGTTTCTATTTTGCTTCTATTTACTTTTTAATGTTTTTTTCTTGATAAAAAAAACTTTATTTTCATACTTTTTATTTAACTTTTACTTTGCTTAACCTCTGTGTTTCATATCTTTCACACTATTTTATTTACACAACTAAACTTTTCTTTAGACAAAATCAAACAAGAACAGCCAACAGCCCAAGCGCCAAGCCTCCAATGGCCCCAAAGAAACTGCCTCCACTCCCAAGCGTGCCAAGAAGCCTGCAAAGGCAAAGTCTCTAACCCTATCTCCTCCAACTCCATATCCTCCTACTCCTCCCCCCTCCCCCCTCATCTTCCACATCCCCTTCACTTTCCCCAAAAAATTCCTCCCCCAATAAATCTGATAGTGATCTTACTGACCACTCATTTTATCACTCAGAGGCTGACTCCAAGCCCACCAAGGAGCAATATACCAAGAAGTCAAAGGCTGCCAAGGAGCTCACCTCTTCTTCTGGTAAGAAAAAGGAGGCATCCAGGCAGGCCTTGAAGAACCCTTCCCCTCTTCCTCCTGAAGGCTCTTCCCCCCTCCCTCATCTGATCCCCAAGATGAGCCAGAGGAGTACTCCAAGAAGTTCAAAGCTTCTGGTCATGTGGCTTGGGATCCACTGGCCATCCACAATATCTGTAACGTGGACAGAGAGTTTAAAGTCCCCAAGCACTTCCCTGGTACTTCCCATTTATGTCTGTAAAGGGCGGCCCTGGCTATGTTGCTGACAATTATATCTTTAATTGCAGCAACCAAAAGCGGCAGATCAAAAGCAAGCACTTTGTCTGTGAGGATACACTTGCGGGGCCCAGCTAAACACCAAGGGCTGGGAGCAAGTAACAGCAGAGAAGAGGGAGCACACGTGTGAGCCCCCCAATCATCTTATAACCTGGATGTTAAAATGGTACCTGGTCCTGGTGATCCCAACATCCTCTCACCTCCAAGCATCTGATCTGGCTATTAAAGCCCTGCAGCACTTAAAACCCAACAATCTCAAGTTGGTGCCAACTCAAGAGCAGTTGGTTAAGTTCATAAGCAATAAGCAGATCACCACCAATCCCCCTCCCCCCAAGGCTTCAGACGTCCTCTCAGAGCTTACAATCACCCACAAGCTCAAGCAGCTTCTGAGTGGGGAGCGCTTCCTCCTCAATTACAATGGGCCCGCCGCCAAAGACTGCATAATCTGCTACTCAACTCAGCAGAACCTGATGGAGTTGAAAAGGGCTTCAACCTGGCTAGTTGATGGTACCTTTGCCACTTGCCCCTGGATGTTCAAGAAGCTCTGGATGATCCATGCCCAGATTGACATCCGGGTGATTCCACTTGCGTTCTTTCTTCTTCCTGGGGCCACTGAGGCCATTTACACATGTGTGTTCACAATCCTCTGCCAAGCAATTGCTCTCCTTCCTCCTGCCAACAATGAAGAATCCAAGAAGACCCCCCCACATCCGTGCCAACCCACCTGCCTCTGACAAGGACCAGGCCACCCTGGACTCAGAGGAAAAGGTGAGGCTAAGAGCTCTTGGGCCTCACGTGTGCATCATGGACTTTGAGCCTGCTCAGTTCAATGCATTTGAGCAGCTGTTCAGCAGGGAGGTGCAGGGGTGCCACTTCCACTTCCGCCAAGCAGTTGCTCGTAACATGCAGGCCCACACTGAGCTTAGTAGGTTGAGCCGGAGGAACACTTTGGACACCTGCAGATTTGTGCTGACACAATTCTGCGCCTTGGCTTTTTTAAAGCCAGAGCACACTGCTCAGGGGTTCAAGGTGCTCTCAAAGGATCCTTACATAGCAAAGCACCCAGAGTTCAAGCCTTTCCTTGAGTACTTCAAGCCCCAGTGGATTGGGTAGGTTGTCACGCAGAGGCAAGGCAAGGCCCACGCCAAGGCCAGCTGGAATGTGTACCAGGCAGCCGTCAACAGGGAGCTGAAGACCACTTCGGAATTAGAGGCTTATCACAAGCATCTTAAAGCCAACTTTGAACTTCATCCAAAGTTCAATAAGTTTTTCTCCCTCCTGCATCATGAGCAAGAGAAAAAAATCTCCAAGCTCTGAGATCTCTCCAACCGCGTCCCCCCACCAAGCCAACCACCCGCTGTACCCTCTTCACCAAGGCCATCCAGGGTGCAGCTAAGCGCAAGTATAAGGCCTCTGAGCTTAAGAAGCAGCTTGAGCTTATTTCCACTGCCCTCTTGTAAGGGGCTAAAATGAAACAGGGAAATTAGGATGAAGAATAAACTTGCTTGCTCAGTTATATGATTTTTACTTTTAACTTTTAACTTTTTAACTTTAATTTTTACTTATTAGTTTTGATCATTTAGTTTTTAGTTTTTTTTAATTCAATAAGATAGCAGTAATTATTCTATGTATGCATGGCAAGTTTGAGATGAATATTTATAGTTGATAGTAAGTGAAATATCTTAATTTTTGTTAATTTCCTAATAAAACATATGATATTCACAGTTGTACTTATATAAACCATACCAAATAAGTTTTAATATTTCTTCATATTTTTCATAACTGTATTTGTTGTGTTTGTGTTTATTTTTGGTTCATTGGAATTTTAATTTTTATAGTAATAAAAAATATTTTTATAATGAAGAGTGTAAACTACATAGTAAAATGAGAAATAATTGCTTTTTCTCCTTATTTTTTATTAATCAGGGTACTGTTTTTATTGCATTTTTGAGCTTTCTAGGATCACTTTAGTATACCATAGCTGTATAGCTTATTTTTATATTAAAAGTTTTCAGTACATCAAGATCTGTTAATTAAAAAAGTGTGGATTTCCAGTTGTCAATCAGGGCAAACGCTGAATTCTCACTTTACTATAGTGTTGACTACCAGGGAGTTGAGTTTAAGAGATTTGATCACCAGGGAGTCAAACTTACCACAGTTCCCCTTGTTGTGGTATGAAACGTGGCTTCCCACTTTGAATTTCATCAAAGGATGGCGCTTTTTGTTATTGGCTATCTGGCCTTTAGTTCTGGACAGGGAGGTTTCTGTGAAAGCTTTGGCTTGAAGCTTGATCAGCATCTTGGCTAACTTGGTTAGGTATTGCTGATAAGTAATGTCTTAAGGGTTGCCTATTGCAGAGTACAGGATTGGGGAATGGCAGGGTGACAACCATATACCAACTGGAAGGGCAAAAACCTTGTAGTGCTGTAGATTGAAATATTGTAGGCAAAGACCACATCAGGCAAACAGGTACCATTCTGAGATACGAGTATCTGCCATTTTCCTTAGAATAGAGACTAAAGTTCCATTCACTCTCTCAACCATACTGTTTGACTCAGGGTGATATGGAGTGGAGAGAAATCCCCTCACACCCATAAGCTTGTTCAGCTTGGGACTGACATTGGTGGTGAAATTGGTGCTGTTGTCTGTGAGGATGAACTGAGGACATCCATGCCAATGGATGATACGCTCTAAGATGAAGGTGGCTGTGGACTCAGCACTTACTCTCTGTAGTGGATTGGCTTGACCCTCTTGGTTAAGTGGTCAATGGCCACTATGATATATTGGAGGCGCCCTACGCACATTGGAAGCAGACCCACGACGTCTATGCTCACAGTGTGCCAAGCAAATTTTGGTTCTACTTTTTTGTATTGGTGGTGACCCACAAATGGTTTCTCATTCTGGCACTCAGAAAAGCAAGTAAGGGTCTCATTGACGTCAAACAACAGATACTCCCAATAGTAGTGGAGTTGTAGCTGGGCAACAGTCTTCCAGAATCCTCCATGGCCCACTGCCTTGTGGGTAGTGAGTATGATTTTGGGTCTGTCTGAAAGTTGAAGGAAAAATTACTTTTTACCTTTGTGATATTTATAGAGTTTGTTGTTCTCTACTCAACAGTCCTTTCTCATCTCCCTCAGGATAGCCTGGACTTCTTCTGGATCATTGTCAAAGGTGGCCTTTACCATCTTGCCATACATATAAGCCATTATTTTAGGGATTAGGCCATTTTCTAATGCACATACTGCTCAAGTCGCAGCATAACACAGTTCAATTTTGAAAAAGTAACTAATTAACATTTTATATTTAAAACATTAACAACTCAATGAAAAATTAATATTTTTTCACACTTTAAACTATCAGAATGAAGCTAAAAATCCTATCTTTTTATTGGTGTAAAATTTATAATATATATACTATACTCAATATTAAAGCAAAAGTACTTTAAAAGAGTATAATCCAGATTTTATTATATGATTATATCTAATGACATAAAGTAGATCACTTCAAAGCTAATAAATACTATTTTTTAATATACAACAGATTTTTTTATTTGACAAAATTAAAGATAAGATTGAGAGCTTTATTTTTGCATTTTATTTTATCTAAAGGCTCAATTTTTTAGGATTTTATAATAGTTTGAAGTTAGGGTGTTTTTATCACTGTTTAGATTGATTTTAAGGTTCAAGTGAGCTTTGAACCTCAAATTAAGCATTCTTTAAATGGAATTCTTTGATATTTTATCATTTTAAAAATATGCGGAAGAGTTACAATTAACTGAATACATCATTCAATTGATTTGCATTGATTACAAAGAGGATATGATGTAATAATAATGCTTAGCTGCTTCACATATATCACTTGTGCATGAAAACTGGGTATTTAAATAATTTCTGCAAACATAAATTCAAGTTCAAACTATAATAAAAGCTATCACACCATTTCTTTCAGAATAATGTCATTTAGCTTGGTATATAAGAGCTAAAGTACCACAAAGCTTCTAATCCAAAAGACCCCGTTCAAAGGCCATATTCTGATCATAACTACTCCAACATTAAGTCACATTTCAGAGATCTGACCTAATTACAGATTCAAAATAATACCATGTCCTCAGTTAAATTTACTTCTTCTATGCTACCCTTTTTTCCCTTGGGAGCTTCAACAAAAAGAGAGAGAATTGCAATGTTAAAAAAGACATTCCTCTTTATTGCTGATGATGATCTTGATAATTTCATCAAGCACTTCCTTACTCAAACTGAATTTGGGAAAGCTCAGTTCCTGCCAACTATTCAAAATCAAAAAGGCAATGAGTTCATTGAAAACTTAAAGGATCTCATGAAATCTTCTCCCCAAAAACATCTCCCAGCCTTGTGATCTCTGGTTACTTCCAGTTACTCTTTAAAAGAGCTTAATGATATGGGGTTTAATATAACCAAAAGGAGTTTGAATACTCAAGAAAAATAAATAAAAATAAAAATGTAAGCTTAAACAAAAAAAGCCAAAAAAATAATAACTATTCATTAAAAAAGAAATAACTAAAAAAAATTAAAAAATTGCTGGAGAATTCTTTTGAAACAAGCCAGTTTACAAAAAAAGTGCCTGAAAAAATGGGTCATCATTTTTCTTGTTATGCCTAAGCGCTAGATTTATCCTTTTATAACTTAATTGCATTATTCATATTCAAATTTTTTCAGAAAGCTTAAAATACAATCAAAAAATTCCAAAACTTTAATTGATCTTGGGCTTAAATGATTTTTTTTAAAAAATAGGGCATCAATTTTAGAATTGAAAATTGCAACTTATAGTATTACTGAAAATATCTTAAGTGCTACTACAAACTACAAACCAAAAATATTTATATTGAGTTGCATGGGAGAGTAATAGCAGCCCCAAAGCTATAAATGCTATTACCCTATCTTTGGCTCATCATAAATATTCTTTGTTTGTTTCAGAAAAAAAGGTTGTTGTTTTTGAAAGACTGATAACTCTATTTAAAATACACCCTCTAGTAAGCTGCCCTACTTCATGAACTTGCCCCAATACACTACTAGCATCTTCTGATATTTTTGTTTCTCTGGTATCATCACGTGATTTCAAATGATAATTTATCTCAGAATATTCTGAGAGACTTTCAAATGTTAAAGGTGAAGTATACAACTTCCCATCTTTCATCAAATATGAAAGATTAATGCGCAGATTTTTAACTTCAAGCTCTTTCCTTATAGGTTTAACTTTTCTCTCATAAATATAAAGGAATGACTTTTGAGAAATATTTGATCCTGATAGCGCTGATTTATATAATTATTTTCTTTTTCCTTCTTGCTCAAAAATATTTTTAATATTATTTTTGTTCTTAATATAAAGCTGATTTTCTTTCTCTTTTAATGTTTTTGATATTACACAAAAGTGACCATCAACATGCTTTTTCCATGACATTCTACAAAACAATTATATTTTATAGAACCTTTAATATATTTAGGTGCCTCTTTAAATAAGTAATATAAAAATTCATATGATCTAAAATGATTTCCATTATTAGTCCATACTTTTATATTTTTTATTTTTTTAAATCTATCTAATTTAAGAAATTTTATAAAACACTCACCTGAAAATAAAGAATTGTGTGATAATATTTGAGACAAAAAATCATGATATTCATATTTAATTTTATTGTTTTCCTTAAAAACTAATGCAAACCCTAATAATGAGATTGGTTTTTTTGAATAAAAACAATTATTGGTCTCAATTGGACCACCTCCAACCTTTGAGTTTTCTTTATAATTTATAACTATAACACAAGACTCATCATCTAATTCATTAATATCTTTTTTATATTCACAATCTTGAAGAACATAAAGGCTTGGTGCTGATTAATAGTCTTTAAGTCATTGTCTATAGATTCTGGTAATGGTAAGTTTTTACTTTCACATTCTTCCTTCTTTTTTCTAGTGAATTTTTTAAATTACATAATATTGCTTATATTGGTTTTTTTTTTACTTTTTATTATACTTTTAGGGATTAATTTATAGTAAGTAGAAATTGAAACTGAAATTTCATTTTTAATTTTCATATTTTCATATATTTCTTTTTTTGTTTTAAGTAGAGAGTTTTTAATTTCAGTTGAGTAATTACTCATCTCTTTTTCTATATCTTTATAAATTTTTTCAGGCACTTTTTTTGTAAACTGGCTTGTTTCAAAAGAATTTTCCAGCAATTTTTTAATTATTTTTTTAGTTATTTCTTTTTTTAATGAATAGTTATTATTTTTTGGCTTTTTTGACTAAACTTACATTTTTATTTTTATTTATTTTTTTTGAGTATTCAAACTCATTTTGGTTATATTAAACCCCATATCATTAAGCTCTTTTAAAGAGTAACTGGAAGTAACCAGAGATCACAAGGCTGGGAGATGTTTTTGGGGAGAAGATTCCATGAGATCCTTTAAGTTTTCAATGAACTCATTGCCTTTTTGATTTTGAATAGATGGCAGGAACTGAGCTTTCCCAAATTCAGTTTGAGTAAGGAAGTGCTTGACAAAATTATCAAGATCATCACCACCAATAAAGAGGAATGCCTTTTTTAACATTGCAATTCTCTCTCTTTTTGTTGAAGCTCCCAAGGAAAAAAGGGTAGCATGGCAGAAGTAAATTTAACTGAGGAAATGGTATTATTTTGAATCTGTAATTAGGTCAGATCTCTGAAATGTGACTTAATGTTGGAGTAGTTATGATCAGAATGTGGCCTTTGAATGGGGTCTTTTGAATTGGAAGCTTTGTGGTGCTTTAGCTCTTATATACCAAGCTAAATGACACCATTCTGAAAGAAATGGTGTGATAGCTTTTTTTATAGTTTGAACTTGAATTTATGTTTGAAGAATTAATTAAATACCCAGTTTTCATGCACAAGTGATATATGTGAAGCAGCTAAGCATTATTATTACATCATATCCTCTTTGTAATCAATGCAAATCAATTGAATGATGTATTCAGTTAATTGTAACTCTTCCGCATATTTTTAAAATGATAAAATATCAAAGAATTCCATTTAAAGAATGTTTAATTTGAGGTTCAAAGCTCACTTGAACCTTAAAATCAATCTAAACAGTGATAAAAACACCCTAACTTCAAACTATTATAAAATCCTAAAAAATTGAGCCTTTAGATAAAATAAAATGCAAAAATAAAGCTCTCAATCTTATCTTTAATTTTGTCAAATAAAAAAATCTGTTGTATATTAAAAAATAGTATTTATTAGCTTTGAAGTGATCTACTTTATATCATTAGATACAATCATATAATAAAATCTGGATTATACTCTTTTAAAGTACTTTTGCTTTAATATTGAGTATAGTATATATATTATAAATTTTACACCAATAAAAAGATAGGATTTTTAGCTTCATTCTGATAGTTTAAAGTGTGAAAAAATATTAATTTTTCATTGATTTGTTAATGTTTTAAATATAAAATGTTAATTAGTTACTTTTTCAAAATTGAACTGTGTTATGCTGCGACTTGAGCAGCATGTGTATTAGAAAATGGCCTAATCCCTAAAATAATGACCCAAATTTATAAAGATATAGAAAAAGAGATGAGTAATTACTCAACTGAAATTAAATACTCTCTACTTAAAACAAAAAAAGAAATATATGAAAATATGAAAATAAAAAATGAAATTTCAGTTTCAATTTCCACTTACTATAAATTAATTCCTAAAAATATAATAAAAAGTAAAAAACAAACTGATATGTGCAATATTTGTAATTTAAAAAATTCACTTGAAAAAAAGAAGGAAGAATGTGAAAGTAAAAACTTACCATTACCAGAATCTATAGACAATGACTTAAAGACTATTAATCAGCACCAAGACTTTTATGTTCATCAAAATTGTGAATATAAAAAAGATATTAATGAACTAGATGATGAGTCATGTGTTGTAGTTATAGATTATAAAGAAAACTTAAAGGTTGGAGGTGGTCCAATTGAGACCAATAATTGTTTTTATTCAAAAAAACCAATCTCATTCTTAGGGCTTGCATTAGTTTTTAAAGAAAACAATAAAATTAAATATGAATATCATGATTTTTTGTCTCAAATATTATCACATGATTCTTTATTTTCAGTTGAATGTCTAATTAGTCTTCTTAAATTAGATAGATTTAAAAAAATAAAAAATAAAAAGTATGGACGGATAATGGAAATCATTTAGATCATATGAATTTTTATATTACTTATTTAAAGAGGCACCTAAATATATTAAGGGTTCTATAAAATATAACCGTTTTGTTGAATGCTATGGAAAAAGCATTGTTGATGGTCACTTTGGTGTAATATTAAAAATTTTAAAGGAAAAAGAAAATGTACTTTATATTACCAACATTAATGGTCTAAAAAATATTTGTGAGAAAGAAGAAAGAAGAAAAGAATTATACAATTCAGCTTTAACTGGTTCAATTGTTTCCCAAAAAGCATTTTTTTATATTTTTGAAAGGAAATTTAGGCCTATAAAAAGAGAGCTTGAAGTTAAAAATCTGTGGATTAATCTTTCATATTTGATGAAAGATGGGAAATTATATACTTCACCTTTAACATTTGAAAGCTTCTCAGAATATTCTGAGATAAATTATCATTTGAAATCACATGATGATACCAGAGAAACAAAAATATCAGAAGATGCTAGTAGTGTATTGGGGCAAGTTCATGAAGTAGGGCAGCTTACTAGAGGGTGTAATTTAAATAGAGTTATCAGTCTTTCAAAAACAACAACCTTTTTTTCTGAAACAAACTAAGAATATTTATGATGAGCCAAAGATAGGGTAATAGCATTTATAGCTTTGGGGCTGTTATTACTCTCCCATGCAACTCATCATAAATATTTTTTGGTTTGTAGTAGCACTTAAGATCTTTTCAGTAGTGCTATAAGTTGTAATTTTCAATTATAAAATCAATGAATTATTTTTTAAAAAATCACCCAAGCCCAAGATCAATTAAATATTTGGGATTGTTTGTATTTTACTCTTTCTGAATAATTTGAATATGAATAATGTGATTAAGTTATAAAATAACCAATCTGGCGCCTAGACATAACAAGAAAAATAATGTCCCATATTGTCTGCCTGGGATGATACCAGTGCTAAAGTGGGAAGGCAGGACAGGCAGTTGGCATTCTGGTGACTAGCTCCAGGGTGATGGACTATCTTGTAGTCAAAGGCTTGGAGTTTCAGTGCCTATTGGGCAAGGCGTCCTTCAGGCTCCCAGAAATTCTGTAGCCAGCTGAGACTGGCATGATCTGTTACAACAGTGAAGTGTACGCCATGCAAGTACACCCTAAACTGCTTATAGGTGTATATCACGGCAAGGCATTCTCTTTCCGTGATGGTGTAGTTTTGTTCATGGAAATTAATAGACCTGCTGGTGCAGGCAACAGGATGCTCAGCTCCTTTGTTGTTGAGCTGAGATAGCACTGCTCCTAGTGTTGAAAATGATGCGTCTGTGTGGACAATGAAGGGCTTGCTGAAATCCAGATACATCATAACTGGGCTGGACAAAAGACTGGTTCTAAGAGAATCAAAGGCAGTCTGGCATGCTGTTATCCATTCAAAGGTAGTTCTGTCTTTAAGGAGATTGAACAGTGGCTTGCCAGTGCAGGAGATGTTTGGGATAAAGCATCAGTAGTAGCCAACCATTCCTATGAAGACTTGTATGTCTCTTTTGCTCTCTGGTTGCTTCATATTTGTGATTGCTTCAACTTTTACTGGTTGAGGGCAAAGACCAGTTGTATCCACAATAAAGCCAAGGTATTTAAACTGATCTTTAAAGAAATGGCACTTTTGAGGCTTTATCTTTAGATTAGCGTCAGCCAGGTGTTTGAACAAAGCCTCTAAGTGATTCAGATGTTCATTAAATGTCCTGGAAAATATGTTAATATCATCCAAATATACCAGAACACAGGACAGCTTAAGGTCACCAAGGATCAAATCCATGGCTCTCTGGAACATAACTTGGGCGTTACACAGACCCTGAGGCATGTGTGTTGGCTGGAATAACCCTTGAGAGGTTATTATTGCGCACTTCTCCTGTTCCTTGGGCAGCAACTCAATTTGCCAATAACCAGATATTAGATCCATGGCAGAGAAATACTTGGCTCCACCTAGACGGTCAAGGGCATCATCAATCCATGGGAGAGGATACAAATTCTTCTTGGTTATCAGGTTGAGCCAACAGTAATCAATCACAACCCTATTGCTACTGTCTTTCTTCTTAACTATGAGCATAGGAGATGCCCAAGGGCTCTTAGATGGCAGAATCATGCCTCTATCCAAGAGCTCCTTAATCTCCTTGCTCACTACCTCTTTGATGGCTTTACACCCTCTAATAGGACAGAGGCAAATAGGTTTTTAGTCACTGGTGTCAATGTGATGGGTGACATCAGTGGCGCATCCAAGATAAAAATCATCTTCTGCAAAAATACATCAGTATTTTTTGAAAAGTGCGCTGGCCTTCTTGCGTTCTTCTTCTCCCAAGGAGGATAGGTTGGCTAAAGGAGTGGTTGCATAAGCAGAGGCTTCTACTTGGTCTGGAAGTCCCATGTTAGAGAAATTACCTATGCAATGGAATTCCTATATCTCTATGACAGGGAGGAGGTGAACAAAAAGCAACTACCTGATGCTTCTTGATCTTCAGGTCAAATTCCTGTAGGTTAGCCAATAGAACATGAATCTCCTGTTCCCCAGGAATGATAATTCCGGGGGCAACATATGGTTCAAAACAGGAGTGGCTCCAAGGCTGATGGATTTCACTGTAGAGCCCTTCAGGTATATCTAGGTTAACCCAGAATTGATGACCATCTGGGTGCTGCTCTATAGTGTGAAGGTTGACCTCAGTTGAAGGGGAATGCATTTGTGCTGCTTTATCTGTGTAGGCAACCACTTGCCCTTCTTTCCTTTGATTTTGTAAGGTATTGCTACTACTCTGTCCTTGTAAGCCAGGTGAATGCTCTTGGTCTCCTTTGGTTGCATCTTCTCCTTGGAGTAGTACAACAGGATTGTCTTACTGAGCAGTGTCAGTGTGTCCACTTCCATGTCTATCTTAACCCCATACTTGCAAAGAAATGCTGTCCCAATCAGTATATCATAGTTTTGACTGGGTAGAATCACAGCTGGCAAAGAGACCACAATTAAACCAAACAGCAACTGCCATAAATAACTCATTCCACAAGTTGACTTACTGAATGTCAAAAAATATAGACATTCAGTAAGTTGACATTATTTTGGTATTTATCCGCTGGAATTGGGCATTTCCAAAACTAAGCTAATTTTTCATAGTGAATTATTGAGTCAGAATTGCACAATTAAAAAGGAACAGACATAATGTCAACACTATTTAAACAAAGGCTTAATTTTAAACCAAAAAACTAATATAATTTACTATGAAAAGGTAAGTTTCTTTGTACTTTTACATTAAGGTTGACTACAGTAAGTAATATCTGGATGTTGACCCCAAATAAGAATCCATAAATTTCTTAATAAAATACACAATATTCTAAAAATAACTACTTTTTATATTTCATAATACTGTTTTATTAAATATATTAAGATAAACATTGAACAAAGCCATATGCCAACCTTCAGAGCATTCTTTGTATTATTTAGATATTTACTGTTATTTTAAAATCACTGGATAAACTATAGCTAATTTCCAGAGTTCCACTTAAGCCAAAACACATATGTTAAAACTAGAATTTATATATGTAATTATAATGTCAACTTTGTGTCAAATTGACATGTTGCCTAAATTGCAACAAAGGGGTTTGGATAAGCAAACAAAGTGACATAATTTAAGCAAGATTTAAGAGGAGAGTTGATATAAAAGAACACTGACTGCCTGAATGTTGACACCTTCACTTATTTATTAGTAAAACACCACCATTTAACAAAAAGCACACATACTATGGTATGGTAATTCAGGCCAAAGTACCCAGGGCTTTACTTTAGACTTCCCTCTACAATCCCTAAAATTTAATTTTCATAAGTTACATATACAACTCTTTAATTTTTTAAAATTTAAAAATAATCAATTTTAGCCTTAAAAAACCAACTCTGGAAAATATTACCCAAGCTTTATAAGTGATTTACATAGTGTTTTTCCACTTTAATGCTGACTGTCAGTATTTCAACATCAAAATTAAAGTGTTTTTTTATGCTGACAAACCAAATTAAATATTTTTGACTACTGTGACTACTAGAATGTTGACTTTTTATTTAAACATGGATTTTTTCTATTCTTTACTAATAAACTAGCTCTAAAATTACTTTCCATACTTCTATAAACTATTTACTTAATAATAAAATTTAAAACAAGTGATTGCTATTTAATTTTATTCATGTTTCACATGATTATTCTTACTTTGTGAACTATACTCTAATTATTGTAGGAAAAATCTTCCAAGAAGCCACAAAATAACCCCAAGTCAACCAAGAAAGTACCCAAAGCCTCTGGAAAAGCTCAAAGTCCCTACCCCAACAAAAAACAGCCAAAGAGCCCTCAACAAAACAGAAGACAAAGGAGAAGACCCCAGACCCTGAAAGCAAAGAGCCCTCCCCTGACCCCTCCTCTTCTCCAAGCTGGTACCAATCAGAAGGAGATGAGGTTCCAATCAAATAAGCAAAGAAGAAAGAAGATACCCAAGATTCCAGAACCCCAGTCAAGCCCAGATTAATCAAGCTCAAAGGAATCAAGCCCCAAGGAATCAAGCTCATCCCAGTCCAGAAAGCGCAAGAATCCAACTCCAGATAATTCCCCTCCACTGCCCAACAAATCTGCACCTCCTTCCTCCTAATCAAGTATCAATATAGAAGATCCTGATGATTACCTGTCTGACTATCATCAAGCACCAATTGGCCCATGGGATCCCCTAAAGGTTCACAATATATCTAACATCAAAGGAGAGTTTAAGCTCCCAAAGAAGTTCCCTCAGTTTTTCCCTCTAATGTCTGTCAAAGGAGGTGCAAGTTTAGTCTGTGATGGCTATTTTTTCAATTGCAACAATCAGAAGAGAGCAGGAAGAAAAAAGCGTTATGTATGTGAAGATAGAAGCTGTGCTGCTAGTATCAATACAGAAGGATGGGATAAAGTCACTAGTGAAAAAGGAGAGCACACATGCAATGCTCCAATAAATCTTATTGCAAAGCTTCTAAAGTGATACCTCTACCAAATGATCCCAGTCTCCAAAGATTTCAAGACTTCTGATCTGGAAGTTAAGGCCACCACACACCTAAGTAATGAGAACCTGAAGCTCATCCCTGACCGCAACCAGTTAGTGAAGTACATATGTGATAAACGCCGTGACCTAGTCCCCCATAAGAAATCAGCCATGGTTCAAGGAGAGTTAGTCTTGACAGAAGAGTTAAAGATGTTCAATGGTGATGAGGTATTCCTTTTACATGATGATGGTCCTACAGCAGAGGCAATAATTATATGCTATGCTACACAACAGAACCTGGAGCAGTTGAGGGATTCAGAGACCTGGTTATGTGACAGTACCTTTGCAGTATGCCCCCGCCTTTTTTACCAACTATGGGTTGTACATTCCCTTATTAAAGGCAAGGTGCTCCCATTTGCCTAATTTCTGCTTCCTGGGGCAACAGAAGAGATCTACACAAGGGCCTTTAAAATCCTTCAGGAGGGCATCAAAGCCCTACCCAGTAATAGAAAGAGTCCCCCTGGCCATAACACTAGAGCCAATCCAGATGATGATGAAAAGGATGAAGTCACCCTTGCTGCAGAACAAGAAGCTCAAGATAAAGCACTTGGCCCCTCAACTATAATCATGGACTATGAAACTGCCCAGTATAACGCTTTTGTAAACACTTTTGATGGAGAGGTCCAGGGGTGTTTTTTCCGTTATTTACAGGCTGTCAACAGGCAACTAACGGGTCTAGCTGAGCTCAGCAAGCTCCACCATCTAGATACATCAGGAAAGTGCAAGTTCTTAATTCAGCTGTTTGTAGCACTAGCCTTTGTAAAGCCAGAGCATACTGTACAAGCCTTTGAGCTCCTATGCCAGGATCCATATGCCAAGAAACATGATGGTTCCTTCTACCCTTTAATTGAATATTATGAACCACAGTGGATTTGACGTAAGGTCACTAAGCGCCGGAGCAAGCCCAGAGCCAAAGCCAACTGGAACTGCTATCAGGAAGTTCTTAAGGATGAGATGATAACTACTTCATCTTTGGAGGTATGGTATAATCATATCAAGTCCTCCTTTGGAATCAAGCCCAGATACAACACCTTCTATGAGCACCTCAAAGTCCAACAGGGGAAGACTGCTGCATCCATCAGAGATATTCAGAACTGCCCATCTAAGAAGAAGAGAACCACCAAAGAGAAACAGTATCAAGAGAAGACCAAGGAACCTGTCAAGGCCAAGTATAAGCTTCCAGAGATTGGGGAATACATCAAGAAGATTGCCACAGTTCTTAATGGTAACCAGGTGATCACAGTCTAGCTTTCAATTAAATTTATTGAGTATTGCCTAATTTTTTATATAGTTCTTATATATTAAGTATAATATTTTTAAATGAATATTTATTCTAAATAACTCATTAATAGTTTATGATACTAAGTTTATAAAATCATTGATTTTCTATTGATAGTTTTATGCTTTAGACTGTATTACATGGCCTATATTGGTATTTTATTAGTAAATTGTATGTTTTTTGTAGTTATCAATATAGAAAAAACTTTATATTACTGTTTCTGATTGTTATATTTTGCTATACTATGTAACTTTTTATTTAGTATATTTTTGTGTATTGGATTTTTTTGTTTGTTTAAGTGGGAAAAAATTTATTATAGTAAAGATAGCTAATTTCATAGTAAAATAAATTAAAAGTGTATTTTTATGAATTTTTTTAATATTCATGTACAATTTTTTATGGACTTTTTAATATCTATGTTTTCACATTACCCTAAAAAGTATCTTAAAGCTTAATTTTTATTAAGTAAAATGTTCAGGAAACAGGTTTCTGCTTATTAAAAAAGTGTCAACATTCAGTAGTCTGCATGAGTTAAAACTTAATTCTGACTTTTCAATGCTGTCAACATTAAAGTATTTTTAATTCTGATTATCAACATATATTAAGTTGACTTGCAAAATGAGTTAATTCTGGTGGTTGCCAACCAAACCTCATTGGCAACAAACTGTATGCTCTAACTGAAGTGGTGGTGTGAATCCCGGCAGTACCATAGACTTTGGAATGGGCCATGTCTGGAGCCAAACCCAGCCTTTTCACCAGGAGGGTTGAGACTATGTTAATTGGGGCCCTGCTATATATAATGGCCCACACTTTTACCTTATTTACAGAAATATCAGAATAAGTACATTCTGTGTAAGATTCAGATTTAAGATTTAATAAATGGATACCCAGAGGTCCTGGGGTATTGAATTATTGGCAGAGACTTTGGCCAATCTCAGGAAAGTTGGCTTCTATAGTTTCTAGTGGCATGAAGAACTGTACACCTTTCAGTGGTGGCAGGTTGCTGGACAAGTTTGGGTAAGAACCAGTACATACCTCCTGAACTTGAGCAGTGTAGGGCTTGGAGACAGTCTCTATTGTGTTGGCGTCAATTTTCCTGGGGCGGCCTCTCCCTTGGGTGGGGATTGCATACAGGTCATCTGCTACTAGCTTATGGATATAGTCCTCCTCAATGTCATTCCCTGCCCCAAAGGGCAGGCTTCTTGAGATAATTAATTTATTTCTCAGTTTTTACTTATGTTTTGGGTTATTTATCAATATCCAAAATTTAGGTTAAATTGTTAATAATTTAGTATTTTAAAGTACTTACCTTTGTTTCTTTGTGATTTGCATTCAAATTGTTGTTTTTGTCACCTCTCTGACCACCAATTCTTAATTTAAATATATTTCTACTTTAAGTTATATATTTTCATACACATTAACTTCTAAACTCCTGCTTGTATCATTGCCGCTTCCCCAGTTTTACCAGCAGATCTGTGTAGAGTACTGGCTTCTGTTTCTCTTTTTTCTTACCTCTGGTTCTCCAAAATTCCCCAGTGGCTCCTCTTCTTAGCTGCTTCCTCCCTAGTGATTATTGTCAACAGAAAAGGCTTTCTTACTATAAATAAAGAGCTTTTAAATAGTAGGCTTTAAGCCGAAACTCTAAGTGATTTCTTCCCCTTCAATCTTTTCCAAATTTAACTTGAGATCTTAATTTTTAATAATTTATACATTTTTATTAGCTTCATTTCAAAGTTTAGTTTTTCCTTTCTTTTAAAACAGATGGAACTTGTAAGGCAACAAGCCTTAGGCTTTTTGTATCCATTGTTTTCCCTTAAAAAGTGTTCAATAGTTATATGTACCAATTTGCGGATGGAGAATATCCTAATATTGACATTCCCTTAGTTACAAATTTTTCACTATTAAATACTTTGTTTTATCTTATTTGCTTAGGGTTTTTACACTCAATCACTCCTTTTGTAACACAATATAGGTTTTTAGCAGAGTTCTGTAAGATTATCTTACAGACAGTTCCTACGTTTCTATATATTTTAAATTTGAATCCTAATGCCTTGCACGCCCTAGTTTATAACCTTGCACCATTATGGGCAAGACCTTACACTCAAAGTCTTTCTCTGATAATAATAGGTTAGAAAGGGGCTGGCTAATGGTTGTGGGAACGCCTGGTTTTGTTGCCTGGGAAGGTGTTGTCTCCATGCTGGTAGGCAAGGGGTCAGTTTTGCTGACCTCAGGGGGCTGACTGGCTGTTTCTTGATCAGAGTTCTTTGGAATGTGAAGGGGATTGGCGGAACTAGTACATTCCATTACTGGCCTACCTTCCCTTTTCCCTGGTCTGTAGGCTTTGCTACTGTGACCACATTGACAGAAGGAGGACTGGGCTTTCCCCTTGACATTCTGCCGCAAAGTGGCCCTATTTTCCACACTTATTGCAGTTATCAGAATTTTGATTGGATTTATTTTCTCCTTTGGACTTATCTATGTCAGGTGTGGAATTGGTAGGCTTAGAGTTTGGGATTGCTCTTTAAAGCTGCTATAACTTTTACCTGATTGTCCCTTGTTTGGGGCCTTGAACTGCAAACCAAGTCTGCTGAGATAGCTAGTAATCTTCTGCATGTCATTGAACTGGTTGAGAACTTGAAACATCACGTTGGAAAGCTCACAGTAGAGTTGTAAGGCTCTGCTCATGGTGATGCGGCAATCAAGATTGGAAAGTACCCCAGATTTAAGGAGAATCTTTGCCTCATAGTAGAATTGATTGGAAAAGTTGGAGATAGTCTCATATTTCTTGAAGGAGATATTGCTAAACTCCGCCTTTCTGGCCTGGAGTTTAGTCTTACCGCCAAATTTGTTGATGACTGCCTGTTTGGCTTCTGCATATGACCACTCTTTTTGAGTTAGATGTGGTATAATGACATCCAAGCTGGTGGAGTCCAGGACATTGATGAGAGTGGTGGCCTTCATATGGTCTGATGAACCTCTCATAGACATCTCAAATAGCTGTACAAACGTCCTAATGTTCTCATTACAATTAAATTTAGGCAAGTTCAATGGTTTAAACTTATGGTCAGGTACCAAGGTCTCCTCATAGGAGTGACCACTGGTCTTCTGGCAGGGATAGAGAGAAGCCTAGTGGAGGTCATTGGCGTGAGAGGAGGCAGTGCCGTGGCTCCCGTGAGCACATTTTGTATGTACTGAGAGCCATTACTTTTGCACTTGGAACCTACTTCATGGAAATAATAAGGGGAGGAAGTTTTTTGCCTTTCCAAAGAAGAGGCAGGAAGGGGTGACAGTCCTTGTGTTGCAATAAAGTTTTCAGGCTTGCCTGCTAACGTATCTTACAATACACAGGGGGCGCTCAATGAGTTGCCCCTTGACGTATCTAACAACATGAACTAATCTGATGGCAATATCAAATGGTGGGTACTTTATCCTAATTAGGAGCACTACCAATTTGACTTGCTGATCCCCGCACAATTTATTCCTTGGCTTTGAACCTTACATGGAACTTCCCACTATGCCACCCCCTTGTGGCCTTGTGGCTTTCCCCATATGGTATATTAATCACAATATTCTACAATAAACAATACCTTATTCTTATTATTCTGTCCTTTCTATTAGACTGTTGTCTTCCCCAATTCCAAATACTGAATCCTTGTTGGTTTAGTTGCAACAGTGGTAGCAGCGGTAGGTTTACAACCTACCTAAAACAAAATTCCCCCCAAGAAAGGACAGACTACGGGCCATATGGCTACTCCCCAACAAGAGACCTTCCTACCAATCCCCAAGGGGGACATCCCCAACGGGTACGTCATCTATCAAGATCAGCTAGTTCTCATCAGCGTGTACAATTGGCTCCGTCTTGGACAGCATGACGCCAGCGTCACCCCGCCCCAGTCAGACCTGTCCCAGCGCATGCTCAACCTTCAGCTAGAATCCTTTGCTGGTGGTGTCAAAGGGGCTGACATCATCAGTTGGCTCCAATATACTGAAACCCGCCTTTGCATCTAGCAGTTCCCTGAGCCCATGTGGGTTGACACTGCGTCTGGTTGCCTCACGGGGCCCGCTGCTGTGTGGTTCACCAAATGGGCCAGTCAAGAACTTGACGTTACCTGGGCGGCATTCCAAGATGCCGCCAAGTCCTGCTACAGTAAAAACCTTCTCCCTCATTGTTGTGGGAACTCCTCTTCTAGAAATCAAACAAACTGGTTCCATTCCTGATTACCTTGCCGCCTGGCAACAAGCTCTTGCTGCTGCCCCCAAAGCTGTGACCAACAGAAATGCAATGTTACTCACTCTCATCATCAATGGGTTAAAACCTCATATCTGCAAGTGGGTCCCTGTAGGTTGCTGCACCTCCATCAATGACTGCTACAAGGCCATTGTGGAGGCTAACAACCAGGCCTCAATGGGCTTCAGCCGTACCAGTGACGCTTCATCCCAACCATGTACCTTACCTGACAATGGCCACAATCAAGTAGGCTGCCGCCAGCCCTGTCAGCAGGATAATGGGACTAAACACCCCTGCAAGAAGGAGCTTCAGATAGCGCAAATTGAGGATCAGGGAAAAGCCTGGGGGTTGTAGCAACAAGAGGCCTTGCAACCCCACCTGACCCATCCTCTCAGTCCCTGCTCGCAAAAAATTCCTGTGACTACAACATTCACAAAGTCAAAACCCTGGACGTCTTTAAAGTCCACAGTTACAACCCTGTATTGCAAGCAATTCACTCCTCAAATAAAGTAATACACTTGTCCTATCCCTTCCGTTTCTGTGGGAACACCCACAAATTACTGGTAGATACCAGGGCCAATCACACTATGGTGGACCAGGCGTTTGCCAACTCTCAGCAATTAGACTGAGTGCCCAGCAGGTTCAAAGCAGTACAAGTAGCTGACTCCCACAGAGTTGTCATCACCCACAAGACAGTACCCTTCTCTGTGAGAATGGGGAACGTCCAGGTTAAGCTCTCTGGGCCAATCATGGCAGGACTCAGCCACAACATTTTTGCTGGTCTCAACTGGCTTTGGCACAACTGTCCCTACATCAATTGGGATACCTCTGTCATCATCCTCAACAGAAATGGGATGGGGTTCCAGATTTACCCTGTGAAAAGGAGCAAGTTGCTCCATGATACTGTGTTTTTCAGAATAACAGAGACAGGATTGTACAATTTCAAGGGGGGAAACTAGACTTTAACCAATGCTCAGTCAAAGTTATCTGCGCTGAACTGTCTGTGGTTCCTCCCCTGACCACCTCACCACCACCAGCGCTTGCTGCACTCCTCAAGGAGTACAAGGGCGTATTCAGTGAGACACTTGAACAACTACCTCCTCCCTGGGAAATCCAGCATGCTGTACAACTTCAAGAATTGTTAACTAAAGCACGGCCATTATACTGTCTTATACCAAAGGAAGATGAAACCCTCTGCCAACACCTTGTGGACGCGCTTGATAAGGGCTTCATTTGCCCCTTGCTCTCTCCATATGGGGCAGCTGTCTTCTTTGTAGCTAAGAAGGACAAGTCCCTTTGCCTGATCACAGACTACTGCGCCCTAAATGAGGTGACAGTTAAGAACAAGTACCCCCTGCCGCTGATTGACAACCTGTTTGATACACTTGCAGGTGTGAAGGTCTTTAGAAAAATTAATCTCACTGCAGGGTACAACTGGGTCCGCATTGCACCAGGGAATGAGGCAAAAACTGCCTTCCACGTGCGCTACAGGTTGTTTGAGTGTTGTGTCATGAACTTTTGAATGACCAACACTCCCTCCACCTTTGCCATGTTGATGAACAAAGCATTTGAGGACCTGATTGGAAAGTGTTTGGTTGTGTACCTTGATGACATTATTGTCTTCATTCAAGATCAAACCACACACCTCCAACACCTCTGTGCTGTCCTTGTTACCCTTTAGAAAACCCAGCTAAAAGCTAAACCCTCCAAATGCAAGTTTCTCAAGTTGGAGCTTTTATTCCTTGGGCACACCATCTCTGCCCAACAGATAAAGCCCAACCCTGCCAAAATTAAGGCAATCACCAGCATACCGCCCCCCACTGATGTGGGCCAGGTGTGGACATTCCTAGGCATGGTCATCTACATACACAAGTTCATTCCCAATTGTGGGGAACTAATTGCACCTCTCACTGAGCTCCACATACCAAACAGCGCTTCCATTGGACCCCCTCAGAGATCAAGCCTTTGAGACGTTGAAGCAAAGGCTAACAACAGCACCAGTACTGCAGTTTCCCAATTGAAACCAACAGTATGAACTCAAGACCAATGCCTCTGACTGGGCCATAGGGGGCGTGCTAAGGGTAGAAACTGACAATGGCGTCTTCCTCCCTGTGGCATATGAGTGCAGGAAACTTACTGACTCAGAACAACACTACCCCATCCATGATAAAGAATTGGCAGCCATTGTACACTGCGTTGAGAAGTGGCGCTGCTACCTGGAAGGAGCTACCTTCTCATACCGCGTTCTAATAGACCACAAGTTGTTCCAGTACTTCAACATGCAGTCCCACTTGACACGCCAACAAGCAGGATGGGTTGAGCGTCTATCCCCCTATCAGTTGCGCATCAAGTACAAGCCTGGAAAGGAACTTGTCACAGATGAGGCTCTTTCCCAACTCTATGTAGCGTTCATCACTGGAGACAATGGTTTGGATCCAGATTGGCCCATGCTTTACCTCCGCCCTGAGGCAACTTGCTACAAAGGACTTACTTGGACACCATCTCCAAGTTGAAGGACAACAAAATTCAGTTCACCACTGATGCTGGTAACTTCTGTTGCCAGGCAGAGACAGGTGAGAAGACGCCTTATATTCCTACCACACAGCAAGAGGATACCATATTAAACTACCACCGCACCTTGGGTCACATCAGAGGACACAACCTCTTTGAAATCATGAAGCGTAAGTTTTGATGGCCCTGCATGTGCCAAGAAATCTTGGAACTCCTTAAAACATGTGTGTTGTACAAAAAGAACACATTGTTGTAACTGTGCTGTTTTAGCAGAGTTACATGGGGAAAAATATTTAGAAGATAGATAATAATCTTTATTGTGAGATAGTGATTATATAGCTATAGTGAATCAATGGATAGCAGGAACATGATTGGTGATCACACAGCTGGATGTAAGAGGGGGTGGCTTGATCCTGATAATGAGTCAAGCGCCAAATTGAGATATCCACCGTGAAGGATCATCATCTGTTTGATTTGATAGATTTAGTAATTCAAGTTGACTTCCCAGTCTGGCTTCAAGTGACCGGGTAATTGGATTGCAGGTCACAAACCTGCTTGGTTGGGACCTTGCTGGTGGGTTGAGCCTGCGGTTTCAACACCCCCCGGCTGAAGGTCAGCCTCTTCTGGAGGCAGGTTGTCAGGGATGTTGTCGGGAGCCCGGGCGCCATATTGAACCAGTTATTGTTTGGTGGTAGGCAGGGAAGTTTCTTGTTGTTTCTGTCTTGCTTTGCAGAGTTGTAGGCGGTTGTGGTGTAAGGTCTTGTTTTGCTTGCGTTTCCTGAGCCCTTGCACAAGGTAAGTGGTATTGTTGTTTACCTTTATAATGATTGCTGGCCCTACTTTTTTGGGGTGTAGCTTGTTTTTGTCAACATTCATGACCCAGACTTTGTCCCCAACTTCATGTCTTTGATGGATGGGAATGAAGGTCTTTTGTAAGTGTTCCTTTTCTTTGGCTGCTTGTTTGCTGTTGGCCTCTATTACTTAAGGATCTGAGCAAGGGGGGACTTGACTTGGAATTTCCAGTTTGGGTCCTGTCAATGCTTGAATGATATTTGGCTGTGTGCCGTATACCAGTTCAAATGGGCTTTTCCTGGTGGATCTGTTCACTCAGGTTTGGCACACAAGTAACACAGTTGGTAGCTGCTTGTACCAGTCTTCAGGTCTCCCAGCAGTGAGTTTGGCTAGGGCTTGCACAAGGCTACCATTAAGCTGCTCTACGCGTTCATTGGCCTGTGGGTGGTATGGTGTTGTGACAGTGTGTTTGACCCCATTTTTGGCAAGGTACATGTTGGTGTTTTTGGAGGTCAATTCTTTGCCCCCATTGTTTATCAGGAGTTCTGGCTTTCTGAACCTGCTGATTATTTCCTTGCCAATGAATTGTCGGACGTTGTTACCGGTGTGCATTTTCACCGCTTAGGCTACTGGCCACCTTGTTGCAAAATTGATGGCTGTGATGATGTATTTTTTGTTGTTGTGTTTTCCTGGCATGGGGCCCACAATGTCAAGAGCCCATACCTTGAACGGTAGTTGGGTTTGAATGGGGAGTACAGACTTAGGCGGGGTTTTGCTTTTGGCAAACTTTTTGCAGACCTCACACTGTTCTAGCACTTCCTGGACATTGCGGTATAAGGTTGCCACCAGGCTTTATGCTTTAGGAATTTATATAGATTCCGGCTCTTGGTATGTCCAAGATCTCTGTGGTAGCAAAGAATGGTATCAACTTGTTGATGTGTGGGGATGTAGGGGATAGTTGTGACATCTAACATCTTTCTGTGAAGAGTCCTGTATACATCAGCAAAGAGGTGTTCATTCTTGATGACCGTCTCTTTGATGATATTGGTTGTGCTTGCAGGGAACCCTTTGTCTTTTGTACGGAGCACTAGGAGAGGCCAGTCTGGGTCAAGCCCATTCTCTCCCCTAGAAGCGCAGACATACAGGCGGGACAGGGCGTCTGCCATGGCAAGTTTGGCCCTGGGCTTATATTGGATGAGAATGTTAAATCTTTCTAAGATTTCCATCCACTGCGCTTGGCAACGTGACAGATTTGCTTGTGTCTTGAAATAGATGAGCAACTTATGATTGGTTAGTGCTGTGAATTTTTCCTGCTGTTTCAGGTAACAGCACCATTTGATTAGGCAGTGTACAATGGCCAACAGTTCTTTGTTGTGGATTGGGTATTGACACTTGCCATCTGTCAGTTTGCGCAACTTGTATGCTACGGGCAGGAAATCACCATCACTATTCTTAATTTGTAGTACTCCCCCAATGGATGCATCTGAAGCGTTGGTTTCCATCTGGTATTCCCTGTCTTGTTTGGGGTATTGTAAGATGGGCGCTGTTGTGAGCTTTTCCTTGAGACATCTAAAACAGAGGTCACGTTGGGGGATCCATACAAACTTGGACTTGACACCTGTTATGGCAGACAAGGGGGCGGTCAAGACGCCGCAGTTGGGTATGAAGCGCTGTACATAGGCTACCATTCCCAAGAAAGTGCGGAGTTCTGATTTGTCCTTGTGAGGTGGCATTTTGCAGATGGCTTGTATCTTCTGGCTGTTGGGTTTGATGCCGTCTTTTGAGACTATATGTCCCAAGAAGGGTAGTTGCTCTTGGAAGAACTGACATTTGGAGGGCTTGGCCAACAGTTTGTGTTGTGCCAGGGTTTCAAAGTCTTCCTCCAGATCTTTGTGGTGATGTTCCACCAAGGGGCTGTAGACAATAATATTGTCCAGGTATACTAGTGTGTGTTTGCCTATGTGTGGCGCAAACACTTTGTTCATGAAGGTTACAAAGGTGGACAGGGCATTGGTCAAGCCAAAGTTGAGTAGCACACATTTGTAGGAACCGTACTTAGTGCGGAAAGCTGTCTTGGGGATGTCTTGCTCCTTGATGATAATCTGGCTGTAGCCTGCAGTTAGATCAATCTTGGAGAAGACAGAGGCTCCTCCCAAGGCGTCAAAGATATTGTCAATTAATGGTAATGGGTAATGTTTCTTAATGGTGACTTTGTTTAAGGCGCAGTAGTCTGTGACCAGGCGTAAGGTACCGTCCTTTTTAGCCACAAAGAATACAGCAGCCCCAAAGGGAGACTGTGAGGGGCAGATAAGTCCTTTTTCCAGTGCCTCCTTGAGATAGGCGCGCAGGGCGCTGTCCTTATTTGGGGTCAGCCTGTAAATGGGGTGTGCCTTAGGTATGGCCCCCTTGAGTTGGATTGAGTGTTGGATATGTTTCTCAGGGGGTAGCCCAGGTAACGCCTCCTTGAAGATTTCTGGGTGCTGGGCCACAATGTTGCAATCTTGCGGTGTGGAGGTGTCCTGGTGGTCCTTGAAGTGTATGGTTTCATACTGGCAAGAGTCCCAGTCAATTGCTTTCAGGCTTTCCTTCTTGTCCAAAGTCTCTGTGATGCGTACAAAGACGTGGTCTTGTAGGAGTTGGTCTACAGAGTCTGGGTAGATTTGGTGGTTGACACCTTCACACTTGATGGTCAATACTGAGATTGCCCAGTCCATCTGGGGGTTGTTTTTCCGTAACCAGTCTAATCCCAGTACAATGTCAAACTTAGGGAAGTCAATGACAGGACCTTGGATGGTGGAGTGGAGGTTTTCAAGCATGACAGAGAAGGGGGCAGTTTCTTTTGTCACGGCAATGTGATGTTCATCAGCCAGAACCACGTTTTTAATCTGCAAAGGATTAGTGGCCAGCTTGAATTTATCCACAAAGCTGCTGTTGACTAAGATTCAATCTGCGCCTGAGTCCAAGAGTGCTGAGCCTGTGTAACTGCAAAAGCGGAAAGGGTAACACATCAATTTATTGGGATTTCTGGCAATGGTGTATAGTACCAGGTCTTCCAAGGGTACTTGAATCATTGGGCATTGGTCCACATCCTTGGGCCGGTATTCATTGTTGGGCAAGTCAGGAGTTGCGTGGGGAGAGCTTGGCTTGCTTAGTGCTCTCCCCTGGCTTTTCCCTCATCTTGGTTGCCTTGGGTGGTGGTAACACAGAAATGGGTACAATTTGATTGGCCGTTATTTCCATTCCCATTCCCATTCAAACCCGTGGGCTTGTGGTTGTTGTTGTTGCCGTTGCCTCCAGTAGGTGGTCAAGAGGAGGGCCCGCCTGGATGGGAGTCCTTGGGTCTTTCTTGTTTCCCAGTCTGTGCCTTGTTCAGAGCGTTGGATGTTTGTTCTGCTTTTTCCGCTTCACGGTACAGGCTTTGCAGGTTGGTAACCTGGTCCAGGTTCACATGTCTCATCACGTGCAACTTGAGAGTGTCATAGTACATGAGGTGTGTTGCTGGGGTGTCAAAGGCCATGTTGGATGGGGCACAGAGACAGAGTTCCTTGTAGGCACGGGTGAGTTCTTTAACAGTTCCTGTCTGGGTCAGGTTCTTTACTTGGTGTATGATCATGAGTGCTGTATCCTTAAGCACAAATCTCGCCAAGAAGTCCTGTTTGAAGGTGTCCCAGTTCTTGTCAGTGTGCTCTTTGTGCCACTTGTCACACCAGGTGCCAGAGTCTTGGGTCAGGCAAATGGAAATCTCTGTGATCCAGAATTGCTGTGGGCATTCCATCTGGGCCAGCTTGCTTTGGGCGGACTGGATCCATGCGGCAGCATTGTTGCCGTTGGCCCCTGCAAAGGGCTCCAAAGCGGCGCTGTGAAGACTTTGTGCAACATAGGCGGGCACGGTGGTTTTGTCAGCTGGTTGTGGCATTGAGGAAGGCGCCTGAAAGAACCCTTGGGCAGACAGGGCGTTGAAAGCGGGTAGCGGGATCACCGTGTTTTGGTAGAGAACAAAACCATCAGGTATCTCGGTACCAGGGGTATACAGAGTCCAGTCGGGCGGGAGGCCAGACATGATTCTGTTGAGGATTTGTTGGCCGCAGCGTGTGCGGGCAACAGGCAGAATTTTTCAAGATAAGATAGGATGGAAAACCTACCTGTGCTACCAATATTGTAACTGTGCTGTTTTAGAAGAGTTACACGGGGAAAAATATTTAGAAGATAGATAATAATCTTTATTGTGAGATAGTGATTATATAGCTATTGTGAATCAATGGATAGCAGGAACATGATTGGTGATCACACAGCTGGATGTAAGAGGGGGTGGCTTGATCCTGATAATGAGTCAAGCGCCAAATCAAGATATCCACCGTGAAGGATCATCATCTGTTTGAGTTGATAGATTTGGTAATTCAAGTTGACTTCCTAGTCTGGCTTCAAGTGACTGGGTAATTGGATTGCAGGTCACAAACCCGCTTGGTTGGAACCTTGCTGGTGGGTCAAGCCTGCGGTTTTGACAACATCTAAGCCTGCCCCTCCCAAGTCTGTCCTGCCCATCAAAGCCATGGAATCTGTCAAAAAGTGGGCCATTGACATTGTTGGACCTCTCCCCAAAGACAGACTATGCAAAAGTACATCATTACAGCCATGGACTACTTCACTTGCTGGCCTTTGGCCTGGGCAACAATCAACCACACTGCCACCACCATCACCATCACCTGCTTCATTGGCAAGGGAATTGTGGCTTGCTTTAGGCGACCCAAGCGTCTCATCACAGATGGCGGGCCCAAACTTGTTGGACACGTTGTGAAGGCATACTGCGTCAAGAACGCGCTCCAACATATAGTCACAACCCCCTACCACCTGCAAGCCAACAGATGTGTGGAACGGCTAAATGGCTCCCTGGTTCAACTGATTGTCAAGCTCTCACAGGAGCACCCCAATACTGTGTGGTCTAGACACCTGCTCACTGCTCTACTTATCCTGCAAGCAAGAATCAACAGGGGCACAGGGTTCAGCCCTAGTACCCTGGCCTTTGGGACGCCTGACAGTCTGATAGGGGTTAAACAGGGAAAGCTACGGTCCAAGGTTTCTGACAAGCCTCCCCTAGTAACAACTCCATTTCTAGACCAATGGTGTGCTAAAGCCCAGGAAATCAAACATAAGCGGAATGCAGAAGGGACAAAGCACCTCAAAGCTAGATACGCCGTAGGTGACCCTGTCTACACCCTCAATCCTAATTCTGCCAAGTTGGAGCCCAACCACCTAGGGCCCTTCAAGATAGCTGCAGTCTATGACAATCACACTTATCAACTTTAAGATGCCCAAGGAAACACCAGAAGCTTCCTCATGATTGCTTGCGCCCCTGCTAACGTATCTTACAATACACAGGGGGCGCTCAATGAGTTGCCCCTTGACGTATCTAACAACATGAACTAATCTGATGGCAATATCAAATGGTGGGTACTTTATCCTAATTAGGAGCACTACCAATTTGACTTGCTGATCCCCGCACAATTTATTCCTTGGCTTTGAACCTTACATGGAACTTCCCACTATGCCACCCCCTTGTGGCCTTGTGGCTTTCTCCATATGGTATATTAATCACAATATTCTACAATAAATGATACCTTATTCTTATTATTCTGTCCTTTCTATTGGACTGTTGTCTTCCCCAATTCCAAATACTGAATCCTTGTTGGTTAAGTTGCAACACTTGGCCAGAGCTGCTACTTCCTGCTCCATTTGCCTGAGTCTTGAGCTTGCTTAGTCTTGTAGCAAACTTAAGTTCCATCTCTTTCCTAGCTGTACATTCTTTTAACAGCTTCTCCAGTAGGTTGCTGTGGTTTTCCTCCAGCATAAGAACCATAAAGATGAGCATATCATGATGTTGCTTATCCTTCATGTGGCTTTCCTCCAGATGAGCAACCTGTTCACAAGCGGTCTCAAGATCCTCATACAGCAATCTGGCAAGTTCCCATACACTTTCAATAGTTTCTCAAAGGTTGTTTTTGTTGTCCACATAGGCATTGTGGTACAGGCAACAGTTGTGGGAGTCTGAGGCAAGTTCTTGAGCAACTATGCCCAGAGGGGTAGGCCCCTTCCGTTTCTCATGCCATCAAGCTTACCTGCCAACTTGTTTACGTAAGCCACCAGCTTGTTGTATTGATTGGTACTTCTATCTTTGGCATTGTCCAGCATACCGCAGAAGGCTTCTTTGTCAGACACCCTTTCACTCTGGATTGGATGCTGAGCTAACTTGTTGACCCTACAGGTCAGGCTGATACAGTGGGTTGTCACATCAGTGATCCACTGCAGAGTTATGCCAGTGCTCTCAAAGCAATTGGCAGCAATATTTCCAACCTGGGAATTGAACTTCTGCACAATTTCATCCACTCTGAAGTGGGCATGATTGGTGGTATCAAACAGATTTCTTAAGATACCCTGCAAGTAATCAAAGCTGGTTTTCAGCTTATTGATTGTAGCCAAGTAAGCTTCCTAAAATTTGTTTTGGCTAGCCCCCAGCTCAGTGAGTTCCAAGTTTTGTCTTGCAACAAGTTGCTGCAAGTGCTTTATGCTCAGATGAACAAAGTAAGAATGGAAGTCTTTGACTTTCCCCTTCTCCTTGTTCAATAACTGGCTAATCTGCATGCTGTTTGCCTCCTGATACTGGCAATATGCAGTCCAGAGGCCGTCAGCATTAAGATTGTAGCTGAACAGAGTGAATTCTGTCTCCTGTTGGGCCCCCTCATGTTGTAAACCGTGAAGGAGTGCGCCTAGCATAGCACGGACCTCTTCTAAGGAATACTGGTAAGGTTGGTGCAGTCCTGGAACGTTGGCAGGTTCCAAGTGGAGGCAGTTGTCTTGGAGCTCAACAGCCCGGTGTGGAGTAATAGCCAAGCGGAGACTAGTGTCCATGCATCCCCCCATACTTATCAACAAAGCTGGGGCAGGGAAGAGCAAGGCAGCACCTTGACTTGACACTGATGGCAGCTCGTTTTTGTAGTGAGCACCACTGTCATGATTTTGTGGTCTTGAGGAAAGATCTTTATTATTCACTATAGTAGAGATGTTGATATAGATTATATGAAGACAATCTTTGCTACTGATTGGGTCTAGGCGGGGCTACAGCCTGGCAGTATCCCAAGTCCATAGGAGAAAACACATGGGTCTGCAAGTAAACAACAGTGTGTTCTACTTGGATACATCTGGGACATTATTTTTCTTGTTATGCCTAGGCGCCAGATTGGTTATTTTATAACTTAATCACATTATTCATATTCAAATTATTCAGAAAGAGTAAAATATAATCAATCCCAAATATTTAATTGATCTTGGGCTTGGGTGATTTTTTAAAAAATAATTCATTGATTTTATAATTGAAAATTGCAACTTATAGTACTACTGAAAATATCTTAAGTGCTACTACAAACCAAAAATATTTATGATGAGTTGCATGGGAGAGTAATAGCAGCCCCAAAGCTATAAATGCTATTACCCTATCTTTGGCTCATCATAAATATTCTTAGTTTGTTTCAGAAAAAAAGGTTGTTGTTTTTGAAAGACTGATAACTCTATTTAAAATACACCCTCTAGTAAGCTGCCCTACTTCATGAACTTGCCCCAATACACTACTAGCATCTTCTGATATTTTTGTTTCTCTGGTATCATCACGTGATTTCAAATGATAAAATATCTCAGAATATTCTGAGAAGCTTTCAAATGTTAAAGGTGAAGTATATAACTTCCCATCTTTCATCAAATATGAAAGATTAATGCGCAGATTTTTAACTTCAAGCTCTCTTTTTATAGGCCTAAATTTCCTTTCATAAATATAAAAAAATGCTTTTTGGGAAACAATTGAACCAGTTAAAGATGAATTGTATAATTCTTTTCTTCTTTCTTCTTTCTCACAAATATTTTTTAGATCATTAATGTTGTTAATATAAAGTACATTTTCTTTTTCCTTTAAAATTTTTGATATTACACCAAAGTGACCATCAACAATGCTTTTTCCATGGCATTCAACAAAACGGTTATATTTTATGGAACCCTTAATATATTTAGGTGCCTCTTTAAATAAGTAATATAAAAATTCATATGATCTAAAATGATTTCCATTATCTGTCCATATTTTATATTTTTTATTTTTTTAAATCTATCTAATTTAAGAAGACTTATTAGACATTCACCTGAAAATAAAGAATCATGTGATAATATTTGAGACAAAAATCATGATATTCATATTTAATTTTATTGTTTTCTTTAAAAACTAATGCAAACCCTAATAATGAGATTGGTTTTTTTGAATAAAAACAATTATTGGTCTCAATTGGACCACCTCCAACCTTTAAGTTTTCTTTATAATCTATAACTACAACACAAGACTCATCATCTAGTTCATTAATATCTTTTTTATATTCACAATTTTGATGAACATAAAAGTCTTGGTGCTGATTAATAGTCTTTAAGTCATTGTCTATAGTTTCTGGTAATGGTAAGTTTTTACTTTCACATTCTTCCTTCTTTTTTTCTAGTGAATTTTTTAAATTACAAATATTGCACATATCGGTTTGTTTTTTACTTTTTATTATATTTTTAGGGATTAATTTATAGTAAGTGGAAATTGAAACTGAAATTTCATTTTTTATTTTCATATTTTCATATATTTCTTTTTTTGTTTTAAGTAGAGAGTATTTAATTTCAGTTGAGTAATTACTCATCTCTTTTTCTATATCTTTATAAATTTTTTCAGGCACTTTTTTTGTAAACTGGCTTGTTTCAAAAGAATTTTCCAGCAATTTTTTAATTATTTTTTTAGTTATTTCTTTTTTTAATGAATAGTTATTATTTTTTTGGCTTTTTTTGTTTAAGCTTACATTTTTATTTTTATTTATTTTTCTTGAGTATTCAAACTCACTTTTGGTTATATTAAACCCCATATCATTAAGCTCTTTTAAAGAGTAACTGGAAGTAACCAGAGATCGCAAGGCTGGGAGATGTTTTTGGGGAGAAGATTTCATGAGATCCTTTAAGTTTTCAATGAACTCATTGCCTTTTTGATTTTGAATAGTTGGCAGGAACTGAGCTTTCCCAAATTCAGTTTGAGTAAGGAAGTGCTTGATGAAATTATCAAGATCATCACCAGCAATAAAGAGGAATGCCTTTTTTAACATTGCAATTCTCTCTCTTTTTGTTGAAGCTCCCAAGGAAAAAAAGGATAGCATGGAAGAAGTAAATTTAACTGAGGACATGGTAGTATTTTGAATCTGTAATTAGGTCAGATCTTTGATGTGTGCCTTAATGATGGAGTAGTTATGATCAGAATGTGGTCTTTGAATTGGGTTATTTGGATTAGAAGCTTTGTGGTACTTTAGCTCTTATATACCAAGCTAAATGACACCATTCTGAAAGAAATGGTGTGATAGCTTTTATTATAGTTTGAACTTGAATTTATGTTTGCAGAAATTAATTAAATACCCAGTTTTCATGCACAAGTGATATATGTGAAGCAGCTAAGCATTATTATTACATCATATCCTCTTTGTAATCAATGCAAATCAATTAAAATGATGTATTCAGTTAATTGTAACTCTTCCGCATATTTTTAAAATGATAAAATATTAAAGAATTCCATTTAATGAATGCTCAATTTGAGGTTCGAAGCTCACTTGAACCTTAAAATCAATCTAAACAGTGATAAAAACATCCTAACTTCAAACTATCATAAAATCCTAGAGAATTGAGCTTTTTAAATAAAATAAAATGCGAAAATAAAGCTCTCAATCTTATCTTTAATTTCGTCAAATAAAAAACATCTGTTGTGTATTCAAAAAAGAGTATTTATTAGCTTTGAAGTGATCTACTTTATATCATTAGATATAATCATATAATAAAATCTGGATTATGCTCTTTTAAATTACTTTTGCTTTAATATTGAGCATAGTATACATATTAAAATTTTTACACCAATAAAAAGATAAGATTCTTAGCTTCATTTTGATAGTTTACAGTGTGAAAAAATATTAATTTTTCATTGAGTTATTAATGTTTTAAATATAAATTGTGTAATTAGTTACTTTTTCAAAATCGAACTGTGTTATGCTGCGACTTGAGCAGCATGTGCATTAGAAAATGGCCTAATCTCTAAAATAATGACCCATCTGTTTACTAGGTGTTGGCTAGTAGTGATACAACAATAGAGATCCTTTAATCTCTATCTTCAAGGGTGAATATTCTACTCAATATCTAATCAGGAGAGCACCTTATATAGGGTGGATAAGCCCTATTGCCAGATTATAATCTGCCGCTTCCAACTATTACTAGTCAGTCTATCTGTTCCCTAGACTGCTAGTTTCATCCCCCAGAGTTAGGCAGCCATGCTGGTCTGGCATGACGCTTCAATAGATTACCAGACCTCAGCTTATCTTAACAGTATACTGGCAGCATCTGGTTTTTAGTTTATGCATGTACAAGTTTGGTTACCCTGTCAACTGGGTTTTTGAACATGCATTATTCTTCTAAATGACCTTCTATATTGGTCATAGAATTTGAGGTGTCTACAAGCACAAATGTTTGGCGTGAACCATCTTGCATTATTATCCTTGGGCATTCCATCTTATTGGCTGAGGGGTGTTCTGTGCTTGTGGTCAGGAATCATCAAGCTTGTTCAATCAGGTTTGATCTAATGGGAGGATCAGTATCGGATCAGGATCAATCTTTGGAGTAATACTAAGGGTATTGATTAACTGAGGCATGGGAAAAGATCAGCTGATTATTCCTTTAATTTATCCAGCTTTATGGCAGCTGGTTGTCCTGATCAATCAGTAAGGAGAATAATGCTCAAGTCTATCATATTATTCCAGAGTTCTGACACCATACATCTCTGAGTGTATATGTAGTGAGATGGATTATTTTTTAGCTATGCCATTTATTCCTATTACAAATTTCGTGACTGTGCTGTTTTAGAAGAGTTACAAGGGGAAAATATTTAGAGGATAGATAATAATCTTTATTGTGAGATAGTGATTATATAGCTATTGTGAATCAATGGATAGAAGGAACATTATTGGTGATCACACAGCTGGATGAAAGAGGGGGTGACTTGATCCTGTTAATGAGTCAAGCGCCAAATTGAGGTATCCACTGTGAGGGATCATCATTTGTTCATGTTGATTGATTTGGTAATCCGAGTTTACTTCCGGGTCTGGCTTTGAGTGACCGGGTAATTGGATTGCGGGTCACAAACCCGCTTGGTTAGAACCTTGCTGGCGGGTTTGACACAAATTTAATGTTTTCATAGGGCTACAATAAAGTGAGCTTAGAAAACTGAGTGCCATGAACCAGACAATTATAATTGGCATTAGTGTTCAGTTGTCTTTGACACTTGGCTCAGCCAAGACATGCCTCAGTCAGTGAGCCTAGTTTAACTTAATGAATTTTGCCAGCTGAAAAAACATGTCAATTTTTGCAAATTGACCCGCAAGCTTGTGATCAATCTAGCCCCCAGACACTAGCTTTTATGGTACTAGATCAACCACAAGTTGGCATGCTAATTGGCAAACAAAGACAGGGCTTATTTTCAACAGGCTTATTTTACCAAGTATAACTCTGGGCAATAACCAAGGCGTGTCTTGGCTGAGCCAAGCATTAAAGACAACAAAGATCAACGCCAACTCTGATTGGCTGGTCCATGGCACCTGTAGGGGTTTAAATTGATTTGATTGTAATGCTACAAAAGCATTCAATTTATAATAGGAATAAATAGAGTTAATAAATATAATGCAGCTGGATTTAACTTGTGACATTATTAAAACCAATTGTCACTATAATTAAGTTTAAAATATATATTTCCATAATAAAATACATACAAGTTAAAACAACCTATCTTATACAAATAAAAAACTGTTTGGGGCAAGGTTTCTTTGGCAAAATGTGGGAGTGGAGGGAGAAAACTAGTTTTGGGACTGGGTTGTGGGGAAACTTATTTGGCTGGAGGGGTTGGTTCTGGTCAACTGGGAGGATTGGATGGGGACTAGGGCGGCTGGAGGACCCAGTGGGAATTGAGTGCCTTTATGGGCTTGGATAAATCAACGGTACATTACACCATACTATTTTTAAGGGAGAACATTGATTGGCTTGTACACTGCGGACTGGCAAGGGGTAGCTTTGGATCCTTTGATGATTGGCTACTTCTGTGGGCGTTCAGGGCCATTTTGGTGAACATGTCAGCAACCTTATGACAGGGGGAAAGAACATTTTGGTTTTGAGTTGCACCAAACACCTGGCTGAAGGTTGTAGGTTTGTGCTCTTGGATTTTGGCTCTAATGTTGAAGAACAACAACACATCCCCCAGGGGTAGATTGGCATGACCAGCAGGGAAAATTGAGATGGTGTGGCCGCCTACTTGATCTTCTTGGAGGCCACTTCAGCACACTCCGTTTGATAGCTCAGGAAAATACTAAGTTTGGAATTGGCTGAGATCCAGGTGACAAACAGGTCAGAGAGAAATTTTCTGTACCAGTACCCTTTGGTTTAACTGGATGTAATTTGGTAGAATAAAGTCCCTTTTGGGGAAGCTGCTAGGAGTTCACTAATGATAATGTCCTTTTTCCCCTTCTTTTTACCCTTGGGGGCATTCTTTTTTCAAACAAATCATAATCCTGGACTTGTAATCACAATTTATAATAGGCTATAAAAATGACATTATCTGAAATACTGGACAGGCAGCGGGTGATTGTGGCACCAATCACAGGTTTATAGGACAAATCAGAGCCACATGCCAACTTATCAGCTGGCTGATTAGTTAGAGCCAGAACACTAACAGCAATCCCATACATCCAGAGCTGCGCTGTGCGGCTGACAATAAATATGCCCTGGATCCCAATTAGGTGATGGACCTTAGTCAATTGGAGGTATGGGAAATGTTGCAGAAGGTCAAGTATGAAGGGATACACCTCCTTGATCTGGGAGTCAACCTGCTTCTTTGGCTTCCTGGCCAGCTTAGTACCACCTCTCTTCAAAAGAGCCTGGAACTCATGCTTAATCACTGCCTCAGTAAATTGAAGCCAATTGGCTATTTTGGCAAAACTAACACCATTCTGATTGATGCTCATAATCTTCTCTATCACCTCAATGGTTATTATTTGACGTTTTTGGTGGGCTTGAGGAATAAGGGTACCTGGATTAGGTAGGGCTTGCTCTGAATGGCCTGAATTCTCAAACACTGGTTGGATTGGGTTAGAGGGGGCTACAGTTGTCCAGTCTCCAAAATGATGCAAAGGCGCAGTTTGGGTCTGGTCTTGGGGAGCACCATATTGGCTATCAGAAAAGCCATCTGTGGATGGGCCTGGTGACACATACAACTCAGCCTCTTCACAACTTGCATTAAATTGGGTGTACACAGGAAATGCGGTGAAAGTGCTCCTTAGCTCAGCAGCCTGAGCTTAGAGTAGCGCCTGGTACTGCTCATTGACGACGTCAAAGTTTTCTTCACTTGAAAATCATACTAACAAAAACCAATAAAAATTCTATTAAAAATAAAAAAGCAAAGCATTTCTGAAAATTAATTTTATTTATGTATGTGTTCCTTTTTGAGATATTCTCTCAGACATAAATGGCCAAATTTAGAAGCACATAAATTGAAAATATTATGTAGTTCCCTGAATAGATTTTGTTGGATTCACTGCTGAAATCTATTATTTCCAATTTGAGTCCCAAAAATAATCAATGTTTTAAAAAGAATGAGTTTTTTTGTGTTTGAGCTCATCTTTCAGGGAACCAACCCTGATTGGCTGGCTTGCTAGTGTTTGGGAACTGGCGGGTTGCAGACTGGGTGAGCAGAGCCCACCAAAGGATTGGTGCTAACTTAATACGGTAGGACATTGACTTGCCCACCCACAACCACAGACCAGCGGCGGGAACAATAGTGTCTATTACTCCTGTGAGATTAATATATACAATTCCAAAAAGCTTGTTGGTATGATCCAGTGGGAGCTTGGCGGAGGAGGCAGGCATTGGTTTGAGGGTGACAGGTGGTTCCATGTCCATTTGGTAAGCAGGAAGGAAGTTGTATTTATCTCTGAACAGGCAGGGTTTGGTAACATACCAAGGGCCTTCTCAGTTGTATCTGGTTAACTTGGTAGTTCTGGCCAAGGGATCCCAGGCTAGTATGTTGTTGGCAGTATATTCCTTGTACTCAGGCTTTCAGGGGTACTCTGTGAAATGGACAGGACTAAAGGGGGCACCTGGTGGGCAGTACGTAGCTGGCAGGGGGCAGACAATCTTGGGGTTAACTGGAAGATGGCAAGAATAAAATACGGCAATAGTTGGAGAAACCAATATCTCATAACCTTTATTTAAAAATGACAATGGGGGTTGATCTTGGCCTGGCAGGTATTTATACCACGCTGCCAGGCTTCACTACCTGGTTGGGTTTTCTGGGCTTGATCGGGTTGGCATCAGGTGTCTCAGATGGCAGTGTGGCACTTGGCACTGGCAATTTGCCACTGGCTGCTTTGGGGTGAAAAGACTTCAAATCCTTCTGTTTATCAATTCAGGTATTGGGTGCCTCTTTGGGTTCAGTGCCTTCCCTGGGACTTTGGGGGAGTTCAGAATAACTTTCAGGGAGAAATTTGTCTATTTCACTGGGCAAACTGCCGGTGTCAGGCGTTGGCACCTCAGGGAAATTCCCGGCATCTTGCACTGGCAGTTTGCTTGCAGAATCCTGCAGGGCAGCTAAGGGTTTGGGTCCTGGAGGGCTAGCAGCAACTTCATCAATTAGTAGTGGGTTATTGCGTTCCCAGCCTATGAGTCTGGCAGTCTGCAAAGGGTTTTGTCCAGGGTTTGACTCTGATTCCGTATTTTGAGATTTAGGAGCATCCAAATTGTCATTCCTGACATTATCTCCTTCTTTCCCCAAAATTTCCCCTTTCAGGGCCTTCTTCTCAAGGTATTTTTGGATGGCCTGTTTGGCATTGGTTAGGTTGCTCAAGGGTTCCCAGGTGCTTTCTTCCAGGGGATAGCCTGACCACTTGACGTAGTACTGGGGGGTCTTGTAGTGGACCTTGTTGCTGTGGATGTACTCAACTTTGTACTCAATTGAGTGGTCCTTCTGGATTGGCGGGGGGCTTGACTTGATCTTCTGGTGGGGAAGGGAGTTTCTGTCTTTTTTTAAACAGCAGGGCACAATGGAACACGTTATGGATCTTCCACGTGGGAGGTAGGTCTAACTTGAAGGCAACTTCTCCAATGAGCTTGGTGATCTTGTGTGGTCTGCTTCTTCTGTGAGCTAGTTTTCTTCAAGGCACATGCAGGGGCACGTTACAGGAATCCAAATAGACCTTGTCTCCAACTTGGATGGGTTTACCAGGGGTCTTTTTTCAATCAGCAAAGGCCTTGTATGTCTGTACTACGTGGTTCAGGTTTGCTAGGTATATAGTTTGGGTGTCGTGGATCTTTTCAATCCAGGTGCGTCCAGATGGGTTGGTTTCCTTGTTTCCAATGCTAGGGTCCCATGTGAGGTCAAACCTGTAGTTGGCTTTGAAAGGGGACATTCCAGTAGATGCATGGTCTTTGCTTTTGTAGGCGTACTGTGCAATGGGTAGCATCTTGTCCCAGTTATCTTGGTCGGCGTTGGCATAGCATTGTAGGTACTATTCAAGTATTTGGTTCACTTGTTCAGTCTGGCCGTTGGTCTGTGGGTGGTAGGAGGTTGATACGCAGCACTTTACCCCCAAATCCTTCATCACCTGATCCCAGTAGTTGGAGGTGAATTGTGGTCCTCTTTCAATGATTATTTCTGCCAGAGTATCATGTTGGGTTAGGATGCGGTTGTGGAAATGTCTAGTTGTCTCTGCAGCAGTGCAGTGGGTGGTGGTAGGGACAAAATAGGACATTTTAGTGAATCTATCTACCATGACTAGGATTGCATTGAACAAATTAAAAGGGGGAATTTCCACAATATAATCCATTGAAACAGACTGCCAGGGTCCCGCTGGTATGTCTAGTGGTCTTAGCAAGCCTTCAGGTCTGGATCTACGGGGTTTGGTTCTTCCACATGTCTCACAGCCTTTGATGTAGGAAGCCACGTCTTTATCCAGTTGGGGCCAAGCATAATTCTTCTTGATTCCTTGGATTGTCTTGAGTCTGCCAGGGTGGCCGGCCATCTCTGAGTTGTGATAGTCTATGAGTACTTTGATCCTTGTTTCACCTTCTGGTACGTAGATCTGGTTGTGTAATAGCAGGGTGGTTCCTTTCAATGAGAATCCCTTCTTGTAGTGTTGGCTATCTGGATCTGAGGTCAAGTTGGCAATGAGTTCCGCTGAATACTTGTCTAATTTCTAAGCCTCAATTATGTCAGGATTACGGGCCATGATCTTCATGAACATCAGTTGGATGCCTAGGCTGGCAGGGTCAAGGAGTACATGGGTGTTGTGGTCTTTGGTCTCAGCTGTGGTGGGAATCATATCTGCTCTTCTGCTCAGTGCGTCAGGTACTATGCTGACTTTCCCAGGTTTGTAGTCAATTGTCAGGGTGTAGTTGGCCAGCTCTAGATCCCATCTGGCCTGTCTCTGGTTCAACTGTCTGGGTTTAAAAAAGTAAACCAAGTTCTTGTGGTCAGTTAGGACTTTTACTGGGAATTCAGTGCCACATAGGTGCCGGCGCCAGTGTTTCAAGGTCTTCATTATTGCAAGCATATCCTTGTTGTAGATTGGGTAGTTTCCTTCAGCAGGCAGCATCTTCTTGGAATAATATGCTACAGGATGTAGCATACTATCCCCTCCTTCCTGAAGAAGGACCCCTCCCACTGCAAAGTCAGACGTGTTGGTTTCTAGTACAAATGGCTTGGAGGGATCTGGCATGACCAGGACGGGGCAGAGATGAAGGCAAGTTTCAAGGTACCAAAGGCAGTGGTACACTCCAGAGTCCAGGCAAAGGGGACCTTGTCAGAGCAAAGGCGGGTCAGGGGAAGAGTAATGTGAGAAAAAAATTTGATGAAATCTCTGCAATAATTTGCCAGGCCCAAGAAACTTCTCACATCCTTCCTGCTTTTGGGCACCGGCCAAGACGTTATTGCTTCTACTTTGTCTTGTGCCATGGCAAAGCCGCCAGCCTTCACTATGTATCCCAGGAATTCAACCTCAGACTAAAATAATTCACACTTCTTGAGCTTAGCGTGTAAATTAGCTTGGGAGAGTTTCTCCAATATGAAGTCCAGGTGGCGCAGGTGTTCCTTGTGAGACTTTCTGTAGATGAGGATGTTGTCCAGATATGCCACACAGAAGCGGTCAATGTATTCCCCTAGGACGGTGTTGATCATCCTTTGGAAGGTGCTGGGGGCGTTGCAGAGGCCAAAGGGCATCACCAGGTACTTGTACAGCCCATATTGGGTTTTGAAGGAAGTCTTGTACTCATCTCCATCCTTGATTTGGATTTGGTTGAACACATCTTGGAGGTCAATTTTTGAGTACACCTGGGCTCCAGTCAGTACATTACAGAGGTCTTTGGCATTGGGGATGGGGTAACGGTTCTTCACCGTGATGTTGTTCAGTTTTTGGTAATTCACACATGGGCACATCCCACCATCTTTTTTTCCTACAGACAGCATGGGTGACAAGCAGGGGGGCTTTGACACTCAGATTAAACCCTTTTTTGTCATATCTTCCAGGTATGCTTTCAAGGCTACTTGTTTGCGGTGGTTGCAGCTGTAGATAGGGCCGTGGTGAGGTTGAGTCCCTGGTAGTAGGTATATGGTGTGTTTGTAGATTGAATAGCTGGGTAGTTTTGTGACTGCTTCTTCACTAAACACATGGTTCCATCTCTGTAGGTGAGTGGGCAGTATTCCAACGCTAGGTTCTATCTTCATAGCCAAGAGTTTGTTGGTAGGGGTTTGGCCATGGCTCATGCAAAAGGGGACAGTGTTGCAAGATTCAGGTCGGCCCATTGTGGTGGTTTGTTTGCAATAGTTCAGGATCAGGCCATGTTTATTGGACCAGGAGTTGCCCAGTATAAGGGGGTGGGGTAATCTGTGTAAGAGGATCAGGGACAACGGGTACACATTATGTCCAATTGTCAACAGGAGTTCTTTTTCACACTCATAGCCAGTGTCCAGAGAGCTGCTTCCCATGACTACTTGTAGGCTACTCTCTGAAGCTGTCATGCCTAGTTCATTTGCCAGGCTGGTGTCAATGAAGCTTTCATCAGCTCCTGTATCAATAAAAGCTTTGATCTGGCGCTTGTTCCCCAATAGTTCTATGGTCACTTGGATGAATTTGTAATACTGGGAATAAGTGTTTATTTGCACCAGTGAGACTGGGGCAGTGTTCTTCTTAGGGCAGGCTCTGGTCAAGTGGCCCGCCTTGTGGCAGTGGAAACAGAGTCCTTTGCGATAGTGTTTTTGGAGCTCTTTGGGTGTCATTCCTGTTCTTTTGGGGGTTGGTGCTCGGGTTTGGCGGGTCTGGGAGAGGTCAGCATTCTCTTGGTTCATGCTAAGGCCCTTGCACAGGGGAACCAGATTGTCTAGGCTGAGGGTGGGCAGATGGTGCTTCAACAAGTCCTTCATTGCTAGTTTAATTCCCTTTTGGAAGATGATGGCTGCCAGTTTGTCTTCCAGTTGGGTGCAAGTCTTTAGTTTGAGAAATTTGTCAATGTAATCTTGGATGGGACAGGCGCCCTGCTGGATTTCTAACAAGGAGTTCAGGGTGTAGTATCTGGTGTCGCGGTCTTCCCCTGTGGCCATCAGTTCAGCTTCAAACTTGGCATAGTCTAGGCAAATTCCACGTCTTCAGCAGTGGCTTTGCCAAACCAGTCAAGGGCATCTCCTGATAGCATGGCGGCTACTCCAAGTACCTTTTTGATGTCACTGAAATAGGATGGGGCATTGGCTTGAAAATGTAGTTAGAGCACTGGCATGGCGCGGCGGGCCTCTTTGAGAGTGAGTTTTCCCATCTGGGGCATCTCCACTTTGGTGAGGGATTGGTTGACTATCACATTCTGAACCTAAGAGAAGGGTCCTTTGGCGGTTTGGCAGCGGGGTTGGAGTTGTTGGGGTTGTCTGGGGTCACGTTTGTATTCTTCCATGCGGAAGAGATCAGGTTCTTAGTCATCATAAATGTGTAATAAGTGATTATCATTACAAAAAACATACAAGATGCCCCAGAGAATCAAAATCTTGGGGCTCAGTGTACTAGGTTTAAAATAGATTATCATAATGTCAGAGAACCAACCCTGATTGGCCGGCTTGCTAGTGTTTGGGAACTGGCGGGTTGCAGACTGGGTGGGCAGAGCCCACCAAAGGATTGATGCTAACTTAATGAGGTAGAACATTGACTTGCCCACCCACAACCACAGACCAGCGGTGGGAACAATAGTGTCTATTACTCCCGTGAGAGTAATATATACAATTCCAAAAAGCTTGTTGGTATGGTCCAGTGGGAGCTTGGCGGCAGAGGCAGGTATTTGTTTGGGGGTGACAGGTGGTTCCATGTCCATTTGGTAGGCGGGAAGGAAGTTTTATTTGTCTCTGAACAGGCAGGGTTTGGTAACGTACCAAGGGCCTTCTTGGTTGTATCTGGTTAACTCTGTAGTTCTGGCCAAGGGATCCCAGGCTAGTATGTTGTTGGCAGTATATTCCTTGTACTCAGGCTTTCAGGGGTACTCTGTGAAATGGACAGGACTAAAGGGGGCACCTGGCAGGCAGTACGTAGCTGGCAGGCTGGCAGGGGGCAGACAATCTTGGGGTTAACTGGAAGATGACAAGAATAAAATATGGCAATAGTTGGGGAAACCAATATCTCATAACCTTTATTTAAAAATGACAATGAGGGTTGATCTTGGCCTGGCAGGTATTTATACCACACTGCCAGGCTTCACTACCTGGTTGGGTTTTCTGGGTTCGGGTGGGTTGGCATTGGGTGTCTCAGATGGCAGTGTGGCGCTCGGCACTGGCGGTTTGCCACTGGCCGCTTTGAGGTGAAAAGACTTCAAATCCTTCTGTTTATCAATTTGGGTATTGGGTACCTCTTTGGGTTCAGTGCCTTCCCCGGGACTTTGGGGGAGTTCAGAATAACTTTCAGGGAGAAATTTGTCATTCCTGACATCATCACTTTTGTGACTGAACCTTATTTGTCCTCTGTTTGTATCATTTTCATTAAATAATCATTGTCACATTTGATGTAGACTGCCTCATAATGTGGCTGGCTTGTGTTTTTTGAATATGGTTGCTTTTTTGCTATTATGTTTTTTATTTGATTTTAATTTTTTGTGTGATTGATATTTTTTGTAATATAGACCTAGATAAATAGAAGATTTATTGAGTAAATTGATCTTCGACTGGTTCCAGTTGAAATTTGTTGTGCCTGAACTGATTTGTTATGAACTGAACCATTCTTGTTTATCTAACAGGTTGTAAAACTACTGTAGGTACAGCTTGTTAAAGGTAGAATAAAGTTTATGGAAGGGTAAGTCTTGTTATCTTTGAGAGCTCTGGAAGAGGATGTGTGAGGTTATATTTTTTGGTTCAATGGTAGAGCTCCACGACATCAAATGTAAATACTAAATTAAATCTCACTTTTTGAATCGATATGATTAAAATCATGAAGCTCTATCAATGAATGATATTGGAATAAAAATTTGTAGCTTAATTGGGTATTTGCAATGAAATTTGATGAGTATATCCATGCCACACATTACATGGTTTGTTTTTATTGGCAGGCTGAAAAATGTACTCTAGCATGGCATTTATAAGAGGATGATGGTTGACATAAAGTTGTTTCGCTGTGGTGAGTCTATAAAGGAAGTTGCATAGCTGGTGAGTGATGAAATGTAGGCTCTAGAGGTCGGATTTTTCTGACTCTTCAAAGCTGTTGATGACATCCTGCACGGAGCTGAGAGATCGGAAGCCGGCGGCTTGATTCAGTCTCTCTACGAGCTCGCGTTCGCGGTTCTGCACGTGATGCACCTCTCTGGGGTTGTAGTTGTTATCCCGTATGAATTCCTTGGTGAGGTTTCCTGGCACTTTAAGTAGGGGGAATTCATTGGGTTCGGTGGCAGCAATGGAGAGGCTGCTCTGCAGCGCAACGCGGCTGAGGGCGGAGTTGATATTATTAGTCTCGAAGTTGCGGGCCGTGAAGGGATTGGCTGACAGGATGGTGTTTGCCGATGCACGTATGCGCTGGGGGGTTCTGCGAGTGGTGATGACTCGAGGGTATGATGGGTAAGTGTAGCAGTAGAAGCCGTTTCTGGTTTGAAGTGTATCCCGAACAGTGGCGCCTAAGCCAGTCAGGCGATCCTCGCTACTGGCGCGGGTTCCAAAGCGGCTGCCTTCGTAGGGAGAGTTGGGATGACGCTGCTGCCACTTTTCCCAGACGAGGTCAACGAATGCGTGATGCAAGAAGAACAATGGGTCGTTGGGACTGTACATGTAGGAAAAGTCGCCTATGCGGCCGCCAATTGCGTTGTGGGGACGGCCATGTTTGATCTCAAACTGCATTGCGAAGGAAGAGAATTGATTCGTGTTAATGTCAAGAAGAATGGATTCTGGAGAGGAGAAGGAGCTCAGTCGGTTACCATTGTTGTAGTCCCGGCGCAGGCAATGGCGGTCGGGGTAGCTCATCTGCCAATCAGCAAATGCCCCATCGCGCACGCATCGGTTGGAGCCAACCCCGTTGCCTCCCATGATGCGGCCACTTAGCACTGGGCTGCGGTGAGGCTCGCTAGCATCCAAACTCCAGTCCCAGTATGGTAGCATGACATTGGGGTTGATGCGCTGTAGTTCAATCTCAAACAGTCGGATAAAGTAGCGGTGCCAGGGCAAAAAGGCTGGGCTCGAGTGTACGCCGTGAGCATTGTTGTTGTGGATGTATGTGAAATACTCATATACCGACATGCTTTGAAATCCAGGCTTTCTTGTCTGATGCATCTGGTTGACAGCATCCGTGAACTCACGGAGCTCGCCTTCGCTCAGCTCACGGATCTCCTTGCGGACACGCAGCTGTGAGCACTGTGCATTAATCACACCAGTAAAAACAAGAAGGCTAATCAACTTCATGCTCAACTATACTCCGCTTCGCTTACTTTTAACTTTTACATTTATTTTTGATATTCATTAATTTAATATAATTTAATTTAATTTAATATAATTTAAAATAATATAATATAATATAATATAATTTATATAACTTTAAATAATTTAATTTAATCCATCGCTAGCAAAGCCAAATCAATCTTACGATCATCCTGTCATTTCTTCCACGAATCATGCGATCGTCCCCGAGCGACATTAAAACTTTTTTAAAATGGGAACAATTTTATTTGAGTTCAAAGACGGCGGTGAGCGACATTACAGCTATGATATTCCACGATGATCTTTTAAAGTTTAAGCTAAACCTACCCTTTTAAATCAAGAAAAGAATTTATTTGGTTGTTCACTAAACATTATATCTGTTATCAGTACAGGATCAAGCCTTATCTCCTCTCTTCATCATTGGTACACCGAACTTTTCAGAGCTGGTGAGATGCATGAACCAAAGTCGCGCATAGAAAAAAATATAAGTGATGTAATTTTTTAAGTAGCACCAGAGGACAAGCTGTAAATATTTTTAATGTGACACAGCAAACAAGAGCAAAAAGTATAGCCACACTTGAAGCTAATGATATTTAATTGAATAAAAGAACATATCAAAGCTGTGCATGGATATTCCAGATTCCAAACAGCACTTGGATATATATCATTCATACATAAAAAGCATACTAAGAACACAGGATCATCAAATGGAGAGTACACAAAAGTTGCACATACAGCAACCAACCCCAGGCAAACAACAATGTACTTTCACTTTATTTTGATTGAAATCAAGCCCTAAAAAGGAAAGGGGATATCCACAGCCAATCCACTCATTTTTGTTTAGGAAACCAGGATATCAAACATTAAAACCAGCTTCCAAATTAGATCATTCAGATATCAGGTAAAGCTTTTATAATAAATTTCAGTTCATACCAATCACACAAACATAAATATATTTATCAGGGATCCAATCTTGGGCGGCCGGCCCATTATTTTCAGGGATTACTCAGGCCAGGTTTTTTGCGGGTAGAGCCCACCAAAAGAGAGGAGCTAACTTAAAGAGGTAGGAAAAGGACTTCCTCACCTAGGACCATGGGCCAGTGGCCAGGATTATAGTGTCAATCACCCCTGTGAGGGTGATGTACACAATCCCAAACAGCTTGCCAGAATGGTTGGTTGGGAGGTCAGGTGAGGAAGCGGGCATAGGTTTTGGTGTCGCGGGCAGTTCTATGGGCAAGTCATAAGCAGGGAGATAGTGAATTTTCCTCTGAACAACCTGGGTGTTGAAAATATCTACAGGCCTTGTTGGTTGTATCTAACTGCAGATTGTATGCAGGCCAAAGGGTCAAGTTTGAGTATCTTTTCTGGGGTGTAGCCCTTGTATTCAGATTTCAGAGGGTAGTCAGTAAAATGGGCGGGTCTGAAGGGTACACCAGGAGGACAGAAATCTGCGGGTGGAGTGGCAGGAGGACCAGAGGATCTTGTACTAATTTGATAGATGGCAAAGACAAAATAAGGCAGTAGCTGTGTAAGCCAAATTAACATAATCCTTATTCAAAAATGGTGACAGGTTTGGAGTGTGGGGTCCTTGGGTCTATATAGCACCCCACCTTGTCAGGAAGCCAGTTGTAGGTAGAGGCCTTGGGTGGCTCAGGGTGAGGTACGGCTGAGCTGGCGGGTAGGGCCCACCATAGAATGGGTGCTAACTTGATAATATAAGATACAGATTGCCCGAGTAAAGACCAGGGTCCAGAGTTGGGGACCATGAAATCTACCATTTCTGTCAAAGTAATGTAGAGTACTCCAAACAGTTGGGTAGAGGTGGTCTTGGCTGCGGCGGTGGGTTCCAACGGGCGGTCTGGTTGTGGTGTTAAAGAAGGAGTCATAGTAATAAAGTAGGCAGGCAGGTAATTGTACTTGTCTTTGAACAGTAAGGGCAGGATCTCAACCCTCTTTCCTTTGTGTCCTATGTACTTGGTACTTCTAGTCCTTGCCAAAGGGTCGGCAATGAGGATGGTTTCCAAGTCATACTCTGAATAGGCCGGGTTGGGGGGTATTCAGTAAAATGCACAGGTCTAAAGGGGGCTCCTGGGGGACGATATAATGCCTGGGACAATTTGGCAGGTTGGTCTTGGGGGAGGGCGGCGGCCTGGTGGTCTATTGACTGGAATTAAGACGGAAGATCACTAAGACTAGATAGGGTAAGATTTGTTTGAACCAAAGGTTCATAAAACTTTATTATCAAAAATGACGATGAGGGTTTTGCCGTACCGCCAGGATTTTTATACCCTGGGACTTTGCTTCTTTGATTTTTGCAGTGTTCAGGTTTGCAGACAAGGACTGGCGGGGTGTGGGTCTTGGCTTGGGGTCTCGAGGGCGGCAGATCCAGGTTGTGCTTGTTCTGGAAATTGGAAAGGCGACGCTTTGTTTTGCCACCACTGTTCACTATGTCACCTGAGTAGTCCAATTGCACTACCCCTTCTGGGTGGGAGACTAGCAGTTGCTGGTGGCCATTGGCAAGGTTAAAAATAGGTTTTGTCTTAACCTCCTTAAGGCAAGTTGCAACCTCTGCATAGGTTTAGGTCTTTGGTGGCCCAAGGTTGGCATCAATCTGATGACTATTTGGGGAATTGTCTCTGGGGGGCTGGCGGGTCTCGGAGTAACTCGTTAACTCGGGTTTGCAATTTAACAAGCAGGTGGTCCCCTGTCCACTTTGTGTGACTCGAGTGATCTTTGGAGGGTCCTCTGTAGTAGTCTGGCGGAACGCAGAGTAATTTACCAATTTGAGCCCGTCTTTTAACGGATTGGCAGGTCCTGGACTGGTCTCCTGGGAACCAGGGTTTAACTCTTGGGTTTTCAATACAAGTATTGAAATGTCATTCATGACACACCTCCAAACTTAATATTTTTTGGGGGGTTTCTTCAGGGTATTAGGAAATGTGGGTGTGGTGGATCTGGGTGCTTAGTTTCAAAGGCAGCAAAATGGCACTCAGCCCAGGAGTTATTTCATTAGTCAAAGATCTCAAATTGGTAACTTGATTATCTTGCTCTAGGGTTGTGGTCATGAGGTTGGGCCACAGGCCTGTGCCTTCTTCTGGGGGTGGCTCTTGATTGTCCACTGGTGTAGCCTTCAAACTCATGAAGCTAATGGTTGGTGTTTTGTTGCCTCCATTAGGCACCTTGATTAAACCCTTATTTGGCGGGATGATTGCCCATGTTTGGCTGGCCTCATTGTTTGGACAATCTCTTTTAACCTCAGCTTGCGGGGGCTTGACCCCAGAAAACGTGGGTGGGTGGGCTCTTGGTCCATGGGGCCAGCACCCTGCAGGAATTCAGGTTCAGGGTTTGAATCCTGCTCTAAGGCCTGGGTTTCAAGGGGGACAATTGACATTCCTGAAAATATTTCTCTTTTATTAAGATTTCACTTCATCTCTAAAATGATTTTTGCAAGTGATAGCAATTTTTCAAATATTGACACTCAGTACCAAGAGCTTATAGAAGCCAACCACTAAGAGCAAGGGTATAATACATCTGGTGTATACACCTAAGACTCTAACTATACAGGAGGATAAAGAGCTATATGTTATTGCAATTGAAACTGGTGACTTGTTGTTTGGACATCACATAGAGACCATTGCTGACCAGGGCAATCACCATAGCTGTGTATATAAAAACACTGGAACCAATCCACCTTTGGCCAATAAAGCCCTCATTTCACTGAAAAATCCACTCAACCATCATCTACCTTTTCTCAGTAAACAGACCCAAGCTCAACATCAAAGAATGATCAAACAGCTTCCCAATAAGATTGTCCAGGAGGTCACAGCCTTGAACCCATGTGGGCTGGACTTTCAAGAAATTGCTGAATGCCTTTGGGTTTCCAAGGCAACTATTATGAAGGAGCTAAATACATTACACAGGTGTGGAAACACCATCAAGGTGAAGCCTGTAAGTTGTATTAAGGTATCCTAACGTACAGAGACTTATCTTAGCATGCTGTTGCTACTGTAAAATGACCCTGACATCAGACTCCCCCAGGTCAGATACTAACAAGAGCACATGATGTTTGGTTATCCAAGTGGATGGTTCAGGTATGGATGAATGGTGCTGTCATCTTGGTGTGACTATCATCTAATCATTTTGGAATGAGTGGATCAAGTCTGCAAATACACCATACAATCCAGGATTTTTTGTGTTTTCTAGATGACTCCTCACATCAATAAGTGCCAATGTAGTTTAATATCCTATCACAAACTGGCTACAACTTTCCAGGATTATGGCCAAAAAAGTCCACAATGATGTGAGTGATAAAAAAGAACCATGGGCTGAATTCTTTGGGCATCTTTGGCAGTTTCTCTGATGGGACTGCATTCTATTGGGCTTTGGCAAATTATGTTGGCAGGAGCAGGTACATGCCCGCCATGGAGGCCAGTCTGGGGATATGGAAGTCAACAGAAGCTAACTGCATGGCCCACTTGACCCATTAAAAGGAGGACAACCAAGTTGCAAACAGTTTATTTAAGAAGCAGGATTATAGCTCTCTATATACCCACCAGGCCATGTGGAGTTTCATCTTTATAATATTTTTTTCACAATACTGGCAGTATAATGCAAATAATGGATCCAAAGGACATAGCTCTACTATTGGACTTGAATGACAATGATGGCCGGTTTTCCCAGAAGGGTTTCACTTATCTTTTCTCTTGGTTGGTATTAAATGTGTTGAATACAGGGAACAGCTGCTGCAGCCCTTTACAGCCCCTCCGTTTCTCTGCTCTACTTACCCTCACTCCACCCATGGCAGAGGAGAAGAATGCAGCAAGTGTTGTTGAAAATGGGCTTTCAGCTTCTTACATGAAGTAACTTTATAACTTGTTGAGATAAACAGAAATATACTAGCCTAAAGCAAAATCAGTTTGGTCCAGAAAAAAGATGAAATGATTTTTCTTGAAGGTCAATCCTAAACAGCAAAATCACCGCCCAACCAGGTGCCAATTACAAAAATGGTCAAGCACACACCAAAATAAAGTTGGACTTACAATCCTAAAATGGGACAGCCAGCAAAAGAGATCCAGATTTTAAACAGAGTTGAACAGGTCACATTCCAGAAGCAATGTGGGTCAACCATATACTGATCATTCAAAAAGTCCATTAGAATCAAAGAAAAAACTGGTTTGGTTGCAAAAGTGGTTTTTTAAAATATGGAACAGCACATTCTCTGGCAATCTGCATTGTATATAATGCTCAAATAGAGATAGGGTCTTCTGAGAGTGAATCCACCAAAGTTTGTTCAGGAAACTAAAGCATTGATTCAAATTTATGAGCCTCTAAATTGACCAATTGGTTCATAGAGAGTGACTTAAATAAAAGTGCTGGATTCAATAAAGCTAATACTTTGGCAACATTTTAGTTTTTGATTTAAAGGGACATATTACTTTTTGTTTTAGAACTACTTATACAAGTGACAAGGACTTTGATATTATAGAGGAGCACAGCCAGGAGCAACTCCAAGCCTAGGTTCTTGATCAAATGCCTGCAGATACTATAGGCCCAATTACACCTAAAAACTCAACTCAAGCCATGAGAAGAAAGAGCTGCTTTTTTCACCTGGCTCAGCTATGGGATCTTTCTTTGACACCATCCATTAGATAACCCAAGATCAGACCCAGCCTCTTTCTACACACATTAGGAAACTAGAGCTCCTTTGCCCCTTTCACTTCAATCTGATAATCTTAGGATAATCTAGGCCAATCAGTTACATTCAACCCCAATATGGGTACCAGCATGGCAAGTGTGCCTTCAAAGCAACAGCTTTTGACCAATGATTTTCTTGAGGAGATGATGAATCTCAACATTAGTGGCATGATCCTTAAAGAAATTTCCACACATATTAGACTTTCTTAGTCAACACTTAGACAGGAATTTTGGTCTGTGATAAAGATAGATAAATTGGGGATTGCAAAGAAACAGAAGAAGTTATCTGAGTTACAGCTCTAGGATGACTATCTAATCATGGTTAGCCTCCTAAAAAAAGTTGCATACTCCCAAATGACTAAGGTCAGACCACAAATTGGGCTCCATGACATGTTTATCACCAGTGCATCACGCAAATATGGATGCAATGACTTGCTGTTGGCATCCTGGCTCTGACCCATTTTGAGGGTGGCAATGGGAATCATGAAAATTACTTCCCTTACAACACTGAAATTGATATCATTGTAAACCAATACCCATCTAATATTTCTAATGGTCCCATGCTTTTATCTTATTATAAAATAGAACCCTCTCTCAAGGATTACAAAATAGCTGAAAAACACCCCAGAGGGTAAAAAAGTAAGAGCAGGGCACATCCATTGATGCATTTTTAGCAGTTTTCACAAGAGAGAAATTTTCCAAAAAAACTTCAACTGATCACACTAATAGTTAGACACAGATAACTTCCCAGGGATGTACTCAGTATCAGGAGCTTGTCCAATGTAAATTTCTGGGTACTCCTGATTCATTAAACGGAATACAGATTTATGTCCCTTGAGAAGATCAAAAAAGAATATAATGCATCCATATTTCTAATTGACCATACAGATATTCACTTGACTGGTATATTATTCTACAGTATTGGTATTATAGTCAGAGAGAGACTTCAAGACTTTCAACCAGGTGATTCTTGATGCCTATGAAGACAAACTAATATTTATACACCATAAAGTTGAAAAGATCTTTATCAATCTAGCTCTCTATGTTTATAATAGTAGCAAAGAATCCAAAGATAAAAAATTACCATCATAAAAGTCCCATTTATAAAATTCAATCAAAGTGATTCCCAAACAGGAGTGCAATGTCATACCCCTGCCAATTTCTCCAGAAAATTGCAGTCATTTACTTGTCCCTAGTTACCCCAGATGCCACACTCCCCAGGCAACCACATACCTTCCAATCCAGCACCACACCTCTACTCAGACCGCTAGTTTGAAAATTAGTATTATGTGCCCTCTGTCTCCCTCCATATTGATTTAAATAAACCACTCCCACAATAAAACTTATTTTCATATAGTTATACAGTGCAATTTACTAATTTTTTTAAACTATTGATAATGCATTAAATACAAGGAAATACTTAATGGCAATTTATTTTATTGATCTGTACTTTATACAGATGATTTTATTTATATTTTTATATTCACTTATATTTTATTTGATAGCAAAATTCAATTCATTCAATTAATTAAGATGATAAAGGAACAGCTAATCAAATATGCTTTATTCTTATTACTGGCATTGATAATTGGCTATGAAAAATTGAATCCATCAGTTTTTTACACAGTTTAAATTTTAAATTAAGCCTGTCAACTAAAATATGATGGATTTTGTGATCCACATTGATACACTAATCTGTAGAAAATCTAGTACCAGATAAGCCAGTAGTTAGGTGCTAGATTTTCCACAATTTGGTGTGCCAATTGGTCCACAAAGAAGGTTGTATTCTGGTACATTTTCTTTTATTTTCTAATTTAAAAAGGTCATAATAAACCAAATATGTGCTTTTTTAGCCACTTGTCAAACCAGTAGAAAAATAAGAGTGTGATCTGATTGGCTATTTCTTTGTACTTTTATTTTACTGAATGTACTTGATTTCACATCTAACTGAAAGCAATTAAAATAAAAATAGTAAAGTAATTTACTGCAACAAAGGGGTTATATGGAGCACTTCAAATGTGCATTCACGCATACTCATGATGTTAACAACACAACAAATATGCTGGCAGTAAAGACAAGGCATCAACAAAAATCATATGAAGGAAAAATAAATATAATAATAGTATTAAAGAAACAAAAAATGAATAAAAAATAACAAAATACTGTACAATTTAATGAGGAATCAGGATTTTTCTACAAGGAGAAAAATAAAAGTATTTGGTTATATTGTTTTATTGGTAAAAATGATTTAAATGTGTTGTTAATATGTAATATGGCATAATTGAATACATCAATCAGATAGCTTAGCAAGGGGGTGGCTAAAATTAAATAATTTAACCAAAAAGTCAGGTATAAGCTCAAGGAGGTGGTTCTTGGCAATGAAAAAATAAAAAAGATTGTTATAACAACAATCAAGAATAACCTCCACAAGGCAACAAAAACTGATCATCCACCTACAAAACATATAGAAGGATGTACTTTAAGACCTTCAATTCAAATCCACAGGGATTTGAAAATTCTGATGTGTGGACAAAGGACATCAAAGTTTTTGAGCAGCTTAAGCCCAGGAAGCTCCTAATAACAACTCCTGAAGAAGCACAGCCTGTGATTGATAAGCAAAAAGAGCTAGTTTTATTAAAAGGGACTGACAGAAAAGAAAAAGGAATAGATAAAAATTAATAAAAACAAAAATAATGATACTTTTTATTCAGGTGGATTAGATAGGAAGATTGCCTTATGGTTAAAGACATATGCCCTGGAGACTTTCTATGGGAACTATGTGGAGCATGACAGGTGTCAGCTGGATCTTACCCTGACTATGCAAGAGTCCCTAGTTAAAAAATTGAATAAAGTGTATGTAATTCCCCAAAGGCATCTGGTTGAGATCTATCCAAGTAAAGGTTATTTTAATTGAAGAGTTGTGGCACTCAATGAGGCTCCTATATCAAATTGAAGCCTTTTCCCTGGTCTCAAAATTCAAGATGCCCTTTATCTTGGGAATCTGAACCTGTATATAGTCAATTCCATACAAGGACTTGCATAGGTGGAGCACAGACATGAGGAGCTCCAGTTTTTATACCCAAATTAGTATATAATCACATACCTAATCAACAATTTTTAAATTGATGTTTGAACTTACTGTCATGGCATCAACAGAAATTTTGAAGAAAAAGTGTCTTAGCTATATTTGAGGCAACCTGGTGCAAGAAAAAACAGGGGTGCCCCACAATGGCAAAGACCTTTGGGACAACATCCCAAAAAACAAATTAGTACACTATATAATAACTTTTTGTGAGCTCTCATCCATGTTTGTCAGTCAGAGACTCCATTTATTTACCTTGGTTTTTCATCCTTGTGGGTATTAAGAATGAGGTTCATGATGTGCTAGGGGTGTTGCCAAACTAGAAAAACCTTTCCAGTATCTATGCAGAAAGAAATTGGCTTTTGGTTAAAGCTCAATTGAGCATGTTATCCAGGATACAGTGATCCTGGCAGCCATCTAAAGAATGCTTTCTCCACCTGAAAAACTCTTCTTACCAAATTAGATCACACTGTTGCCTTTTGCAAGCTTCCAGAATTTTTTATGAAGTGGGTTTCACACCAAATATGCCCTGGTCATTGCCATCTCCACTGCACTTCAGAGAAAAGCTCTGAAGATCCATTGTTACCACTCCTAATAAATCCATATTCCCTTACTAAATTTGTTTATGTTTTTATTTTTTGATTAATCTTATTTTTTAAAGTTTATTAATATATCTTATGTGTGTTTTTTATTTTGTTAATTTATATTAATATAAAAGTCTGGTTGAATTCTTAATGGTTATGTCTATACTGTAAATTCAGAACCTGAACATAAAAATGCGGGATTGTCAAATCCTTGATCCAAATTTTGAATCACTTTTGTGGGATAGCCTTTTTTAATTAAATTGTTTTTTTTTATTATTTATTTGAATTTTTAAATATGCAGGAACTCATAGACACTTTGCAAAGTTCAAGTCAAATTGCATATTTCCAATGGTCAAAATTAATTAACTGGAATCAGATTTGAAGCGTTCAAATCCATCAACCATTTTCATTAAGTTTACTATGTTTTTTGGAATTGCGGGATTGTCAAATCCAAGAACCAAATTTCAAATCACTTTTGAATGCCACTAGTAAACTCAAACAATAATTGCGGGAACTGGAATCCAAATTTAATGTACAGTAAGTAACTAGTACAAATCAACCCAAATCAAGAAGCTCCATTCTGGATAAAATCAAATGAAAAATCCAATCTCAACAGCCATGTTTAGACATAAAATTAAGTGAAATTAAAAATTGTCTAAACTGGAAATGATGCAATATTCTGCACTTTAAATCACTAATATAGCGGCCATAAACCCATATAATGATATATGAGCTACCCTCCTGATGACGCAGAAATTTTTTAAAAGTTTTTTGGCTCCTGGCTACGCCGGGGGCCATAAAACTTCTTTTTGAGGAAGGAGATGGAAAAGATAAACCATTAGTTTACTAACTATGTATTCATGTATTGCTACTAAGGATGCTTGATTACAGTAGATTTTAAAAAACACTAATAATAAAGTAGAATTATATATTACAATCTATCTTATCACGCTGTCTTTCCTTTGGTGTATTGATAATGTGCTTGCAATTAATTAGACAGTTTCACCTCCAGTTGCCTTAGCAATAGGAAATCAAGCCGCCTCCCCAAGACCAACTGGTCTTGGGGAGGCGGCTTGATTTCCTATTGCCAAGGCAACTGGAGGTGAAACTGTCTAATTAATTGCAAGCACATTATCAATACACCAAAGGAAAGACAGCGTGATAAGATAGATTGTAATATATAATTCTACTTTATTATTAGTGTTTTTTAAAATCTACTGTAATCAAGCATCTAAATTTTAGCCATCCTAAAATGGAATAGGTTGATTTTTGAGAATGCCTATGATTCCTAAAAGAATAAGCACAAATTCACTCTATATCCTTTAACATCCTTTTTGAGACACTCATAAATTATATTTATTTCAAATTCACCGCAATTATGATTTGAAGCTTGGTTCTTGGATTTGACAATCCTGCAATTTCAGATTTGTTAATTTTTACATGATGTCTATGATTTGATTGAAATACAGGAAATCTCAAATTGTACATTAGAATCCTGCATTTTTGATTCATGTATCCCGCATTTGTTTGCTGAGTTTTGTCTTTTGTTAGTTGAGTTATCTGCTCAAGAGATTCAAAATTTGCCAATTTAAATAAACCAAAAAAAATCAAAATAAATAGTTGATTATATTAAATATTTTATTTTTCACTCAGCTGAGTTACCCGCAAAAGTGATTTGAAATTTGGACCAAGGATTTGACAATCCTGCATTTTTACGTTCAGGTTCTGAATTTACAGTAACTTTCATTTGATTTGATAATTTCTAATGAAGTTGATGTCTAATTGCTGATAAAATAAATAGTACATACTTATATAAATCTATAATAAAAAAGCAAAGCCAACTGTTTAAATGTTGGCTGTTTAGCAATACTATCAGGGATATATGGATCATAGTGGGCATTGAACTTTGACATTGTCTCAGCTGAAAGGGTGTGGTCCCCAACTTGAAGCAAATCAAACAAGGTATCAGGCCCAGTTGGGGTTCCTTGCTTGACAGCTTGCTTGGGCCACCTAAATACCTCTTTTAATGGGTTTAGGAATGATGAATATTCAGGAAGAAATAAGAGGTATATAGATCAGTTAGCCTATTACTGTTGGCCAATTTTTATGCCTGTATCAATAATTGTGAATTTCTTGATAAAATCTGCCACCTTATGAAGCCCAACATTATCCAGTACAATAATGTTGATGAACCTCAGGCTAGTGCTCCTAAGATGCTCTTGTACTAATTGGAGAAATGATAGGAAGATCCTGCTATTATGGGATTATTCAATAATTTGATACATCTCAATCCCTTTTGGACAAAGTAGAGCCACCATGGAATAGGCTGTAGTTCAGACTGACACTCATCAATATACTGCATCTTTGACACCTTTGGACACATAGCTGTATGCATTGTGCATGAAAGACACAAAGGACAATTCATCAATATAGTAGAATTTCACTGTGCCATTATCCTTTAGTGTGATGTACATCTTGGTGTATTTATGACAGGCCTTGATGTTCATTGGGCTATTCTGGCTGTATGTAGATACCCCAAGTTTTCTCCATGAGAATCTCAATCCTCTAATCACACAATTAAAAAATGAAATTGAGGCCTCAAATCCAAAAACAGATTTAACCATTACCTGTATATTTTCCACTTATAGATGACAATTTCAGTTAATCCACTTCTTGATTGCCCAGATGTGCTCCTTTTTCAGGATGGTTGACTTCTGCTTGGATTTCTTCATAATGAGAACTTTGCCAGTTTTCAGGAACGCACTATACAGCATTTGTGCTGATTTTTCCTATACACTAACGGTTGCTGTGGCCTTCTTGTAGTCCTGAGTTTCCTTGATAAGGTTGATAAGATTTTAATGTGTAGAGTTTGGAATAATCTCATGCTTGGTTTTTTGCAGTAGACAACAGCTCATCAGGTTCTGCCAGGGCATAGGCACCAGGCTGTAAATGCAGCAACCTTTTTGAGCACCTTCTGCTCCTTCACTGTTTGATAATACTGTAGCTCTTTGTTGTTTTCTTTCCCTTTGCTATCACTAACATAAGGCTTGTAGGTGGTATCCAGAACAGGATTTACACTCTCTATAAGACCTGCAAGGATATCATTGTGGTGATACATTGGGTTGTATACCAATGTCACCCTCCCAATGGTGGTGGTGTTTACTGTTCTGGTAGTGGGGGGCTGGGTGTGTTTCCTAGACAGCTTTGGTACTCTTGGATTAATACTAGCTGCTTTTTTACTCTGGGTGAACTGGGTTTTTTCTTGTGTCTTTATGGCTTTGGTTTTACTCCCTGTCTCAGAGCTACTCCCACCTTTGCCTCCTTTACAACAGCTGCTCTGTTCTTTGACCCACAAGGGTGTCCACATTCACAGCATACTCTTTTGGCTCATTGGCTCTGCTGCTGTGATGTGTCCTGTCAGACATCAGATTGCCCTGGACAGTCAGCTGGCCTCCCTAGAGGTGAAAACCTCCACAGCTTGGGAATCCACACAAAGTATCTTCCAGGGCTAGAAAACCCCCCTTTCAACTAGCAAATGGCCCGGAATTTGAGAGGCACACAAGCCTCAAATCCCTGGCTTTGGTCCTATTATCATTTTGGGCCACTCATCTATTGAGAAATGGTACATTGGGAGAACAATTGTTTGCTTGCGCAATCAGACAACCAATTACTTGCAAGATCTATAAATAACTATGGCACCTTGACATGCTGCAGTTCAAGAAAGGCTCATGTTATAGCAACTAATGAGCTTCCATACCTTGGTCCAAGTATGCAAATTCTGGTGAAAATCAGCAGTTAAAATGAGATTAATGCCATCAGCTCTCTGGTGGCACAAAAGGCCATAGAACTACCAGTAAGTATAAGTAGTGAGGAGGAGAAGCCCTCCTCCCTGTTGACATCTTCAAATTAAACAATTTTATGCTCAGGATTCATTATTTTCTTGCAAGAACTATCTACTTTTGCACCAATATAACTATTCTTTTTGCATTTATTCATAACTCCACTACACTTTGCCACCCACATATCTGCTCCCTCCTGGCCACCAAGAGTGATCATTTTGCCCTCCATGCTGGAGATTTCTCCTACTTCTTCCTGCCAACTGTGCCTCCTGCCCAGTACTTCAGTAAGTTAGGGTTTGTCTATATCACACTATTGGGGCTGGCCAATCAGGTTGTGTCCCATACTGGGAGTTGGTGTTCCCTAGCTACTGCAATCAACTATCTGGTCAGAATTGCAACTATTGTGTACTTGGCCTTCCAGGCCTGGCCTGCCTCCCCTGTGGGAGTCCAGCCGGACTCTGGTATGGGCCATGACATGTCTGTTTTGGTATAAAAATAAAATAAAATAAATCACTTTAACTACATAATTTATTTGTCTAAATATAGTAACACAAAAGCTTTCAGTCACTACTCTTTACTTCACATTAGGCCTTAAAATTTCTATATTAATTATTTTTTTTGTAAATTTGTACTTTTAACTGTATGTATTAATAAATCTAATTTCCTTTATGATTTTAATCTAAAAACTGATACTCAGAATATTTATTTCTATTTTTTGTTCTAGATTGTATATCTTAATTAGGTTGAACTGGTAACAGTATTATAGATTTATTCATTTGTTTTGATATTTGATATTTTTGTTTTCTGTTTCAGTTGCTATTGGGATTGGTTGTTGGATCAGGTTTTTCACTGTAGTGACTGGGTTCATTTTGTTCTTAAGAATCATAGAAAAATAGTAGCTTTGTTTTGTGACTGAAATGATTTTTTTGGTGATTGGAATATTTGCTGTTGAAGCATCATTCATTTGTTCTCTGTTTACATCATCCATTGTGTATCTTGACATTTTTGTCAATTAGTACACATTTTCTGTGGAATTAGCTTCTATTTCTATCAAAAAAATGTTGAAATTTGTTTTGTGACTGAACCGTTTTTGCTTATCTCAACAAATTACAAAACTACTGTGAAACAATGTTAATAACTCATAAAATATTACATTGGGCGCCTAGGCATAACAAAAAATAGTAGCCCATTTCTTAAGAAGCGTGAAATATTTATAAAGGATCTTAGAGAAAATACCAACTTTTAATGAAGGTATTTAACCTTTAAACACCAAATAACTTTATTGTGGTTGAACCAAAAGATGCTTATCGATCTTCGAAAATCTTTTCTCTGTTTTTCCACGAAAACTTCAAACAACACCCCAGATTTAATTATATTCAGTTGGTTTGACATGTTAAACAAAAGCTCGTTTAAAAATGGCTATAAGGTTTAGCCTTGATGGTATACTTTAAAGAGAAAATGGGGTTAGGCAAGTCAGAAGCTACTATTTTTAAATGCTTGTTCTGAATTTTAATATTCACTTTGGCGGTAGACAAAGGGCAAAATTTGATTAAATAGCACACAGTCTGCCTGGTTAAGTATGGCGTCAGGAGAAAGCCCGTTTGAAAACATATCATAAAAATGAAAAAACAGATATGAATCTATCCAATTAATCAACTTATAGGAAGGCCCCATTTCATGGCCTCCGTTTACCACAAGACCCCAAAGCATCTGGAGGGACAAAATCAGTGTTTGGAGTTGATTAGAAACCTTCATGGCTGAGGGTTTGATTGTAACAGAAAGCCCCGCGTATACTTCAAGCAGGGTATTATCAGTCCTATTGCAAAGAAAGACATAAGTTGCAACAAACCCTTTAAGCACACTGGAACTGAGTCCAATAGGAGAAAGCTGCTCGCCTAGATAGCGTAACATAAGGACAAGTGCGACATGATGGATAGAGCAAGAGTAAAGCGGAACATAGTCGGCAAGCTCTAAAGAAGGCATATCAGGTGGGTTAGCCTGAAGAAAGGCTAAGAGTAGCCAAAAACGTCCTCGGTAATTAACACGAGCCTCCTCAGAACTTCTATGTATAACTTGGAATAAAGCTTGGAATGGTGCCATCTTTTCTTTGGTCAGTTCAAGGTCTGCACGTGACAAAGAAGACGCTCTACACTCCAAGTTGCTCATGGGGATGATGTCTTGGAAAGACTTATTTGAATCAGGTAAACCTATCAGGGCCCAAAAAAGAGTTCTGAGAGGAGCAGAAACCACCCAACTAGAACTTGCTGCCCCAACGTCTTCAATCAAGGGTAAGCCCCAAAATCGGGAATGAATAACAATATCCATTGCTTGGAAGCCTAAAATCCCGTTTTTATAAAGAGTAAAGAGCTTTCTGGCCATAAGCTCGTCAACATGAGGGTTGTTGAGTGTATCTTGGAAATACAGTTCGTTGATCTGATAGCTTAAACAAGAAGAATATACAAGATCCATAATTGAAGGAGGAAAACCTAGTTTTTGCTGGACATTTGAGAGGGCCTGAGCTGAATCTTTATCCTTGAGAGTTTTGAAAAATTCTACCAGCTTGTGGTTGTTCACGAGATTGCGAGATGATAGACCTCTCCTGTAAGGGAATCCTTGGAGCTTGAAAGATACTTGCTTCATTATCTCATTATAAGATTCTCCGGTAATATCATTGCCAATAAGACTAGCTAGTAGAGGAAAATGGATTGGATTGATTTTTAAATGCTCACATACTTTGGGATTGAAATACAAGCTGATTTCGAATTGAGGCTTTGTATGATCAATGCTGGCCTTTGCTGTCAAGTAATGGGTATAGTTGGCTAAAGCTTCTACAGTAGATCTAGAAGCAGAAAACGAAGTCATAAACAAAAAACCACGGGGTATAGTGTAAATAATAAAGTCGGAATCATTGCTTATGATGGCAGCGTCAAATCTTTTGGCATAGAAGGCTGAAGGCTGGTCTGCTTCATCGTGAGCCATGATTATTGATTGATTCATTTCTTTAAGGGTGTCTAAGAAAAGACTGTGGGCGAGGATAGGGAGGAACTTAGCCTGGGAATCTCTAGTATCTCCTCGGCTCTGCCCATATTCAAGCTTTTCTAATTTTGGAAGAAGCATCTTTGCTGATTCTAGCTTCTGCCTAATTCTAGCGCAGCGGGTAAAGACCTTGGAATCTGGGAGGGGACCGTCTAGGACCCATAAAACCCATGACTCATCTATTGTTTTTATAGGGATTTCACCCTTAACAGGAAAGTCTACGACAGGGTCTCTAAATTGACCATCCCACCCGATAGAGAGATTTAAAAGAATTATGTAAGCTCTGATATAAGCTTTTAACATTGCGTAATCTCCCGAAAAGGTCCAGTCAGAGTACATAAAACAGACATGATGAATAAAACTTGGGGCATCAACAATCAACCGTCTAGGACACACGCCCTTTTTACTCAAGGCGGGAGTAAAAATACTGTAATCCGGCTTGAATCCTGTTCTATCGAGATAAGATATCAAACTTTTAACACCCATCTCTGTTAAGAGCTATATGCATAATAGTATTGAAATACAAATTGATTTTTGCACCCAGCCATTGTTTTCAAACTATTGAGACAACTTTGGATGTGGTGTGAAAAGAGCTCTTGATTTCTATTCAAAAACAACTTTGGCTTCCGAGGCACTTTAAATCGACAAATTTACCTATTCACTTTAATTTGGATGTAAGTTACATCGACCCGTTTAAGTAGCTCCTTAAATAAAGCAAACAACGAAATCCCAAGGAAAACTGATTGTCGTAACTAAAATTTAAATGTCTCACATCGATTTACTCTTGCCGCTTTTATGATGTTACTAGGGTAGGACACGGCATCTCGATTTACGCTATCTCGATTTTATAGTAAAAACGCCATTTCGATTTATGGCATCGCGACCAAGAAAAACAAGTTTTAAATTTTTTTAGATTTTTTGAACTCCAAAAATAACCCAAAAAATTCTCAAAAAATAAAATTCAAAAAACATTTCTAGGCTTAAAAAACCTCGGAATTTCAAATCTGCAATAAAAAATGGGGTTAATTTGTAGCAACATAGCTGTGTAAAGCCCAAAAGTTAAAATATATGAAAATAGTTATTTTTGGGATTATTTTAACTATAAACCATGCTTTAAAATAAACATATATTTGTACCAAATACCAAATAAAATTAAAATAATGATAAAAGTAAAGGAAATAATAGAGAAGATAGAGTGGTGTTTATTGAGGAAGGATCATACATTGGTTGAAAGAACAACTGAGATAGCTTGGAGATGCTCAAGCTTGCTATCCTTGGGATAGTAGGCAAGGACCACCTTGCTGATTTCAGTATACTTTTTCACCGCTTTGGTCTGCTTAGGGGGATCACCCTTGGTCTTCATACCAGTCTTAAAGAGGTGGGCAGAGATGGCCTGCTGGGTTTTTAAGTGCACTATTATCTTATTGAATTTGGGCTTATGAACCCAGACCCTTGTGGCAAATTGACTATGCCACCCTTCAAGAGAAGAGATGGTCTTGATTAGGCCATCCTTCACCTGCTTAAAGCAGTTCCACTGGATTGATTCACTGCCCTTTCTGATGTGGCATGCTCCTTGAAACACTCCAACCCATTGAGTTTCATAATACTCTATGAATGAAGCAAAGGCTGCCTGGTTGGCAAGGATATAAGGATGATGGAGGAGGGTGTTGTAAAAGGCATTTGTCTCCTTCTTTCTCATAAGGGAAAGAACAGCAAAGCAATTAAAAACGTCCTTGGCTTCTTTAGTGCCTTCAGAGTTTATCAGCTCATGAAGTTCAGAGCACTTTTGGAGGCGGTGGCAGAGTGCCTGCTGGAAGTGGAAGTAGCATCCCTGAGAGGAGCTCTTGAAGACTCAAATGAAGGCATTTGCCTGAGCCTGTTCAAAATCCACTACCAGATATTCATGGTAGGGAAGGCTCTCTGGCTGCTTTTTGGTTGGGGTGGCTTCCTCTTCCTGTGACTGGGCCTTCTTCTTGTGCCCTCTAGTTTTCTTTGGCTCCTCTTCAATGGTTGAGAGAATTTCATCCAACTTGGCCTTCAAAATTGTAAGAGCACAGACATAAGTTTCCTGCCTCTTGTTGGGAAGGAAGTAAAAGACCAGGGGAAATACCAGATTTCTAACCTGCCCAAGGATGTTCCAAAGCTGGTTAAATAGCTTTGGGAAGGTGGAGAAAGTTCCATCTGCAAGCCAGGTCTTGCATTTTAACAGGTTGTGCAGATCCTGTGTGGTGGCAAAGCAAATGATGCACTCAGGCACATGTTGGCCATTGTTGTGGAGAAGGAATCTCTCCTCATGACAAGATAGTTTTTGTTCCTCTGTAAGGATCAATTGGTAAATGGAGCTTGCACTGATGCCTTCAGTGCTCAGAGCATATCTCTGATCAGTGAGATATCTCTGCAATTTTGAGGCACCACCAACAGTGGCAAGTTGGGTATCATTTAAATTAAGGAGGGCATCATTAACGACCTCAGTGGCAGTTTGATCCTTGGTGGTTGGGATCACCTGGTGAAGAAACCAGCAGATAAGTTGATAAAGTGGGTCAAAAGGCTTGGCACAGTCATGGTTGACAGTTAGGGCTTTAAATCTAGTGAACCCATAAGTGATGAGCCTTGCTGGGCACCCAACGTTATCACATTTATAGTGATGTTGGCAGATGGGTTTCTTTTCTTCATTACAGCTGAAGCTGTACCCCTTGTAGACAAAGCCAGCACCCCCTTTCTTAGTCATGATGGGGCAGCTGGCTGGATATGTTGTGGGAATAGCAAAAATGCATTTTAATTGTATATATTGTGGATGGTGTTAAGATCCCAGTACTTAATTTGATCATCTGCAGGAGCACTAGGCTCAGGCTCCTGCTCCTCTTCCTCTTCAGGCTCTGAGGTAGGATCAGAGTGGCAATTGAAGTTGAATAACTTCTCTTGGGGGTCTGAGGGGGAGTACACAAATAGAGAGTGGGTAGGGGTAGGACTGTTTCCCTCTGGTTCAGGTGATGGAGTTGGGGTCTTGGGGGAGCTTTGGCCTTAGAAGGCTGCTTCTTTGGGGTAATCTTGGCCTTGGGAGGAGGGATCTTAGACTTTGAGGCCTTGGGCCCAGCTTTAGTGGTAGGCTTGGGAGGCATCTAAAAGTGAATTAGTATCAAAATATGAGCAATTTGGGGGTTGTTTTTAAAGAGAAAATGAGAATCTTTGAAATATAAAAGTAGTCATTTTTTACATAGAATTGTAAAGAAGATCAAAAAAATAATAACATCAAATTTCAATGTTTTTTGTTTTGTAAAAATTAATTTTTTTATTAGTAATGCAAGTATGCAAAACTTTGAGTTTTGACTGAAAACTTGCAGTCAAAATGGCGTTTTTGAAGTGACGTAATTGAGGTGGCGTAGCTCAAAAACATAGTGTTCTTGACCATTTTTATATTAAATTAACAAAATTCTAGTGGAGCTACCTCAACTGGGCCAAAGAGTAAAACTTGAATATTTAAAAAACTAGCTTATACAACTGGTGTTAAAAAGTACCCAGTTGTTTAGAGGAGACCAAAAAATATATAATTGCAAAGTTTCAGTCAATTTCTTATATTTTTTATTAATATGGTAATTGACGTGAATATGTACTTTTGAAAAGTGGAAAGCAAGAATTGCGGTGGGAGAATCAATATAGCGTAGCCTGGTGTCATATGCAATTTCCCCTTATTTTCCCCTATCCATTGTGTGCATCAAATCAATTGGGTGATATGAAACTTGGTGGAATTTGAAGTGAAATAAATTGAAATGGTGTAATCACCCCCTTCAATTTAAAATCACTATTAAAATATTTTGTTAAGAGATTTCTTATCAATGTATCCATGTATATATAAGCTATAAATTACATATAATGTCAAGTTTATACTTCTGGGAAGTATAATAAACGGAAGAAGGGGAAGATTTAAGAAGAGAATGATGCTTTATTGAATATGAATATATAGTAATATATAGTATCATGACAAGCCACATACTTTCCATATACATCATGGGGGTCATAGGGCTTATTTGAGTAATGTTCCTCTTGAGTCACAAGGCTTAATCAAGTTGTGTTCCATTTAGGACCATGGATTGAGTGATCCCTGTCATAGATGATTGACTGATAATGGTGCCACCAGTTTATTACCTGGCCGGTGGACCATTTGGTGAGCCATTTGGTGATCTACTTGGGGTGTTAATTCCCTTAGAGGGAGTAATCAAAGATGTTGCAACATCTTCCCCTGGGGTACTGGAAGGCGGAGCCTTGGGGATTTTCTTAAGAGAGTCAGGGATGCGTGCCTGGTATTGATCCAGTTTGGCATTGGAAACAGGGAGTCTGGATTTTCATTGAGCTGTTCTTGCTTTGCACAGGAAGAGGCGGTTGTGGTGCATACGTTTCAGTTCAGTTTGAGCTCCAATTCCTTTGATGAGATAGGTGTTGTTGGGCTTGACTTCCATGACAACGCCTGGCCCACAAAATCCTGGGTCCAGCTTGTGTTGATCATGATTGACAACCCAGATTTTGTCCCCAACTTGGAATCTCTCTTGTTGTAATGAGATGGCTTCCCTTTCAACCCTTTGGTGTTCCATCTCCTCTTGGTCTTTTCTGGCACACTGTACGTTAGTGTCACTGTTGTCTGGCACCTTTTTGGGCAGAGGTAATTGTGGTCCTGCGGCTGTACTGTAAAGTTCTGTGGCCCACCTTTGGCCCTAGATCAGGATTTATTTCCCAGACCATCAAAAAAAGTGGCCCGCGTGCAGGCAAAACCCCTCCAAAACCTGGAGGACTTGGCTCACACGGTAGACAAACGCTTTGTGTTGGCCTTCCCAGCCAAAGTTCTCATTTCCCCTTTGGAGTCCCCTCCAACTGCGGAGGAGACATTAATTTGGTTGGATTGCTTGTTGTCCTGGTGTTGCCCGGTCCTGAAACAATTAGAAAACCAACAAAAAAATGCAGGCCACATGAAGTTGGAAAGGTCAAATCTGCGGCCCGGGGAAATTGGGTACCAAAACCCGCGACCAGAGGTGTCCCAGGTAGCTAATTCCTCCGGCCTGGGAGTCCCCCGGCCCAAAACAATTTGGGTCATTATTTTTCTTGTTATGCCTAGGCGCCAGATTTATCCTTTTATAACTTAATTGCATTATTCATATTCAAATTATTCAGAAAGCTTAAAATACAATCAACAAACTCCAAAACTTTAATTGATCTTGGGCTTAAATGATTTTTTTTAAAAAATAAGGCAACAATTTTAGAATTGAAAATTGCAACTTATAGTATTACTGAAAATATCTTAAGTGCTACTACAAACTACAAACCAAAAATATTTATGATGAGTTGCATGGGAGAGTAATAGCAGCCCCAAAGCTATAAATGCTATTACCCTATCTTTTACTCATCATAAATATTCTTAGTTTGTTTCAGAAAAAAAGGTTGTTGTTTTTGAAAGACTGATAACTCTATTTAAAATAAACCCTCTAGTAAGCTGCCCTACTTCATGAACTTGCCCTAGTGCACCACTAGCATCTTCTGATATTTTTGTTTCTCTGGTATCATCACGTGATTTCAAATGATAAGTTATCTCAGAATATTCTGAGAAACTTTTAAATGTTAAAGGTGAAGTATACAACTTCCCATCTTTCATCAAATATGAAAGATTAATGCGCAGATTTTTAACTTCAAGCTCTTTCCTTATAGGCCTAACTTTTCTCTCATAAATATAAAAGAATTACTTTTGAGAAATATTTGAGCCTGATAGTGCTGATTTATATAATTATTTTCTTTTTCTTTCTTGCTCAAAAATATTTTTAATATCATTTATATTCTTAATATAAAGCTGGTTTTCTTTCTCTTTTAATGTTTTTGATATTACACCAAAGTGACCATCAACAATGATTTTTCCATGACATTCTACAAAACAATTATATTTTATAGAACCTTTAATATATTTAGGTGCCTCTTTAAATAAGTAATATAAAAATTCATATGATCTAAAATGATTTCCATTATCAGTCCATACTTTTTGTTTTTTTATTTTTTTAAATCTATCTAATTTAAGAATTTTTATAAAACACTCACCTGAAAATAAAGAATTGTGTGATAATATTGGAGACAAAAAATCATGATATTCATATTTAATTTTATTGTTTTCCTTAAAAACTAATGCAAACCCTAATAATGAGATTGGTTTTTTTGAATAAAAACAATTATTGGTCTCAATTGGACTACCTCCAACCTTTAAGTTTTCTTTATAATCTGTAACTACAACACAAGACTCATCATCTAATTCATTAATATCTTTTTTATATTCACAATTTTGATGAACATAAAAGTCTTGGTGCTGATTAATAGTCTTTAAGTCATTGTCTATAGATTCTGATAATGGTAAGTTTTTACTTTCACATTCTTCCTTCTTTTTTTCTAGTGAATTTTTTAAATTACAAATATTGCACATATTGGTTTGTTTTTTTTACTTTTTATTATATTTTTAGAGATTAATTTATAGTAAGTAGAAGTCAAAACTGAAATTTCATTTTTTATTTTCATATTTTCATATATTTCTTTTTTTTGTTTTAAGTAGAGAGTATTTAATTTCAGTTGAGTAATTACTCATCTCTTTTTCTATATCTTTATAAATTTTTTCAGGCACTTTTTTTGTAAACTGGCTTGTTTCAAAAGAATTTTCCAGCAATTTTTTAATTTTTTTTAGTTGTTTCTTTTTTTAATGAATAGTTATTATTTTTTTGGCTTTTTTGTTTAAACTTACATTTTTATTTTTATTTATTTTTCTTGAGTATTCAAACTCACTTTTGGGTATATTAAACCCCATATCATTAAGCTCTTTTAAAGAGTAACTGGAAGTAACCAGAGATCACAAGGCTGGGAGATGTTTTTGGGGAGAAGATTTCATGAGATCCTTTAAGTTTTTAATGAACTCATTGCCTTTTTGATTTTGAATAGTTGGCAGGAACTGAGCTTTCCCAAATTCAGTTTGAGTAAGGAAGTGCTTGATGAAATTATCAAGATCATCACCAGCAATAAAGAGGAATGCCTTTTTTAACATTGCAATTCTCTCTCTTTTTGTTGAAGCTCCCAAGGAAAAAAGGGTAGCATGGCAGAAGTAAATTTAACTGAGGACATGGTAGTATTTTGAATCTTTAATTAGGTCAGATCTCTGAAATGTGCCTTAATGTTGGAGTAGTTATGATCAGAATGAGGCCTTTGAATGGGGTCTTTTGGATTAGAAGCTTTGTGATGCTTTAGCTCTTATATACCAAGCTAAATGATACTATTCTGAAAGAAATGGTGTGATAGCTTTTAGTATAGTTTGAACTTGAATTTATGTTTGCAGAATTAATTAAATACCCAGTTTTCATGCACAAGTGATACATGTGAAGCAGCTAAGCATTATTATTACATCATATCCTCTTTGTAATCAATGCAAATCAATTATATGATGTATTCAGTTAATTTTAACTCTTCTGCATATTTTTAAAATGATAAAATATTAAAGAATTCCATTTAAAGAATTCTTAATTTGAGGTTCAAAGCTCACTTGAACCTTAAAATTAATCTAAACAGTGAATAAAACATCCTAACTTCAAACTACCATAAAATCCTAAATAATTGAGCTTTTTAAATAAAATAAAATGTGAAAATAAAGCTCTCAATCTTATCTTTAATTTCGTCAAATAAAAAAAACTGTTGGATGTTAAAAAAGAGTATTTATTAGCTTTGAAGTGATCTACTTTATATCATTAGATATAATCATATAATAAAATCTGGATTATACTCTTTTAAATTACTTTTGCTTTAATATTGAGTATAGTATATATATTAAAACTTTTACACCAATAGAAAGATAGAATTCTTAGCTTCATTTTGATAGTTTACAGTGTGAAAAAATATTAATTTTTCATTGAGTTATTAATGTTTTAAATTTAAAATGTTAATTAGTTACTTTTTCAAAATCAAACTGTGTTATGCTGCGACTTGAGCAGCATGTGTATTAGAAAATGACCTAATCCCTAAAATAATGACCCATATGTACACCAAAAGTCAGCTCACACCATTTTGCTTGTGAATCCTTGTATTTCAGTTTGTATTTTGAATATTTTTTTGTTGCATGAGCACTTTGTTGCTGTGTTGACCATTTTGCCCATTAACACCAAAAATCCCTGTTAACAGAGTGTATATTTTAACCTGATAGTCAGAATTTGCTTAAACCTGAAATCATTTCATTTAAATTTGATGTATTTTTGGTTGTCACCATAGATTTTAAAACTACTGTATAAATTGCCTTAAAGAAGTTACATGGTGGCTGAACCTAAAACAAGATATCATTGATGTAATCAAAAATTATAAAGTATGAAAAAAGCATACATGTAATACAGTGCCCAAACTAACTGTTAATTCATTCCCAAATCCAGAACATTCAAGGTTTGGGGTCTTTATATTATTGGTCCCCTTAAAGAAGCAAAAGATGGAAAATGACTCATAATTGTAGCAATTGACTTTGGCTCTTTCTGGCCTATCTTTTGGGCCAAAAAGGACCAAAAAGCATAAAAAGAAACATATTCATCAACAATGCTATAGTGGCCACCCATAGAGCACCTGATTGCCTAGTAAAAGATGGTTCCAATGTGTTGAAAACCCATGTGATAAACAAAAACCTCAATAATAAAAATATCAAACACTCTCCCACATCTTCCTACCACCAACAGGCTAATGGTATATAGAACATTTTAAGGAAATCCTAATTCAAACTCTTGAGAATATCATTGATGGTAAGCCAAAATAAACATGGCCACAATAGATCAAACATGTTCTTCTAGTCTCAAGATTAAGAACCAACCAAGACACAGGTTACTTGCCCTTTGAACTGACTTATGGTTATAAACCAGAAATTTTAACCCAAAACAACCAACCTTGCATTAATATCCCAAAAAAAAACCTCCCACAGAGGCACAGAAACCCATCCTCAAAGAATTAAGACTTAAAGAAAAGATGACATCCATCAAATGAGTATAAAAGCAAAAGTTAATTTACTATAAAGCCCCACTCCCTGAAGGCACTGTAGTCTGTATATTAGCTGGTAACCACAAGAAACTATACCCAGTACAGCAAGGCCCAGGAAGAGTGGTATAATACTGACCATAAAGTAAACATCACCTAGTGGAATTCAGGACTCCCAAAAAAACATTATCAAGAAATATCACTACACCAGTCTTATAGTGAGTAAATCTGATCACTTCAGCAAGCTTCAATCAACTGCCCAGCAACTTTAGGACCAACATTCTGCTGCTGTGAAAACAAACCCTCTACCAGATGTTCCTGAACCACAGAGTAATTTTCAAAACAATGATAGTATTGAGATTGGCAATTATGGCAATCTAAATATGCCTATTGTGTAATTACTATCATTCCCAACTTGTCTTACTTCCTGAACGCTCTCCAGAATCCCTATTGTACATCTGGAAATACATTGATGCCTTTTACATTTTACAGTTGCCTTATAAGTTTATCAACTAATATTCAATAGAATTATATATCTTCTCTATTTAATGCTTTCCTGCAGTTTCACCTTGTCAAAAATAAAAAATACATGAATTTTTCATGCCTTTGCCCTATGACATCTCAATTATAGAATCTCAAATTATCATTTTTACTGCAATTTTATACTCAAAAATAAAAGGGTTTCATACCTGTGTCACATAAAAAATATTTTTACATATCAAAAATTCTAAAACTTAATATTTTATATATTCTCATATTTTTACAATCCTATGTAAAAATATTTTATACTTTTTATATTAAAATTATCCCCGTTTATCTCTTTAAAACTGATCCCAGGTTACCCATTTTTATACTGATTCTCCCTTAGATTCCTCCCAAATCTATCAACAAAGCTGAATTCAAGGCTTCCAAGGCCACAAAAGGAAATAATAACCCTAAAAAGAAGCCTGCTAAGGTTAAAGCACCCCCCAAGACACCCATTCCCTCACCAGAGCCTGAAGGAAACAGTAATACCCCTCCTCACTCTCTATTTGTGTACTCCCCTTCTAATCCCCAGGAGAAGTTGTTTGTCTTTAACTGCCACTCTGACCCCATATAAGAGTCAGAGGAGAAGCAAAAGCCTGAGCCTGGTGCTCCTACTGGGGACCAAATTAAGCTGTTGGATATATCAAATGTCCATAATATCTTCAACTGCAATGGCACCTTTGCAGTGCTCACCAATTTTCAGAAATCTATACAATCATGTCTAAAAGAGGATGATAGTTTTGTATACAAGGTTTACAGCTTCTCCTTTAATAATGAGAAGAAGCCAACCCACCAGCATAATTTTAAATGTGAAAACCTTGGCTGACCAGCAAGGCTCACTACATATGTCTTCTTGTGATTCAAGGCTTTAGCCGTAGGGCATGGCTGGGTTAGGCCTTTTGATCCTATATACCAGTTTATGTGCTGGCATCTTTTATAGGTCATCCCCAAAACCAAGGATCAAATATCCACTGAGGTATTCAACATTGCCCTTCTAAATTAAATGATTCTCAACTTACCTCTGTTGATGACATCATTAAATCACAAAGATACCAAATTAATTATATGTATGCTCTGAGCACTGAAGACATCAGTATAACATCAATTGACCAGTCAATCTTAACTGAAGAGTAGAAGCTATCCTGCCATTAGGAGCATTTTATCTTACATGATGATAATGCTAATTCCAAGGACAGTATAATCTGTTTTTCAACCTCTCAGGACTTGTAAAACCTTCTCAAGTGCAAGACATGGCTTGTAGATGGTACTTTCTCCACCTTCCTAAACCTGTTTATCTAGCTTTGAAATGTCCATGGGAAGGTTAGTAATCCAGTCCTTCTCCTATTTTTCTACTTCATTCTAAATAAGAAACAGAATATATATGTCTTTGTTCTTACAATTATTAAGAACAAGTTGTATTAAATAATCCTAACATTGAAAGAGAAGCCCAAGGAGACAAGATGGCTCAAGAAGAAGACCCCTTCCAGGAAGAGGACACAAACCCAACCAAGAAGCAGCCTGAGAGCTTGACTTATCACACTCATCTTGTGATTTTTTTGATTAGGCTCAGGCTAATTCTTTTGTTGCAACTGAACTAATTAGAGTTCTGTATTCAATTGGGGAAGACAACAGTCCAATAGAAAGAACAGAAATAATAAGAATAAGATGTTGTTTATTGTAGAACACTGTGACTAATATACTATATGGGGAAAGCCACTGGGCCACAAGGGGGTGGCATGTTCCATGTTCCATGTAAGGTTTGAAGCCAAGGAATAACTTGTGCAGGGATCAGCAGGTCAAATTGGTAGCACTTCTAATTAGGAGAAAGTGCCTGCAGTTTGACCTTGTCATCAGATTGGTTTGTGTTGTTAGACACGTCAAGGGGTGACTCATTGAGCTCCCCCTGTGTATTGTAAGATACTTTGGCAAGCAAGTCTGGAAACTTGGTTGTAACACCCCCCTTGCCCCCTGCTTGTTGTCAGACACCAGGATCAGATTCTGCAGAAGATCTGGGAAGGTCCACACAAACAACCTTTGTGTAGGGATGACGCAGCAGGGGCACAAGCAACTGTGGTGAGGCTTCTTGATGTTTCCTTGGTAATATTTAAGTTGGTAGGTGTGGTTGTCATAGAATGCATCTATCTTGAAGGGCCCCAAGTGGTTGGGCTCTAATTTGGCTGAATTAGGGTTGAGGGCATAGATGGGGTCACCTACAGTGTATCTGGCCTCAAGGTGTTTTGTCCCTCCTTCAATTTGCTTGTGTTCAATATATTGAGCTTTGGCGCGCCACTGGCTCAGGGAAGGAGTAGTCAACAAGGGGGTTTCCCTGGAACTGTGGATTGTAATTTCCCTTGTTCTATCCCCGCCAAGCTATTGGGCGTCCCAAAGGCCAAAGTGCTGGGGCTGAATATGGTACCTCTGTTGACCCTTGCTCATAAGATGAGTAGGGCAGTGGGCAAGTGTTCAGTCCACACGGTATTAGTGTGTTCCTGTGAGATTTTGGCAATCATTTGGACCAGTGAACCCTTCAATTGCTCTACACGTCCATTGGCTTGCAGATGGTATGGAGTCGTGACTATTTGTTGAAGGGCATTTTTGGCGCAGTACGCCTTCATGATATGCCCAAAAAGCTCAGACCGCCATCTTTAATGAGGAGTTTGTGTCATTCAAAGCAAGCCACCATTTCCTTATCAATGAAGCAGGTGATAATGGTGGCAGTGTGGCTAGTGGTTGCCCATGCCACTGGCCAACGGGTGAAGTAGTCAATAGCCGTGATCATGTACTTCTTCCCAAGTCTATCTTTGGGGAGAGGTCCAACAATGTTGAGGGCTCACTGCTCAAAGGGTTTCATGGCTTTGATGGGCAGTAAAGACTTGGGATGGGCAGGTTTAGACATGTTCTTTTTGCATAACACACATGTTTCAAGGAGGTCCAAAATGTCTTGATGCATACACAGCCACCAACCCTTGTGCTTCATGATTTTGAAGAGGTTACATCCTCTGATGTGACCCAAGGTGCAGTGGTAGTGTAGTATGGTGTTGCCTTGTTGTGTGGTGGGAATATAGGGCGTCTTTTCACCTGTCTCTGCCTGTTAGCAGACATTGCCAGCATTAGTGGTGAAATGACCTTCATTGTCCTTTATCTTGGAGATGGTTACCTAATTAAGGCCTTTGTAATGGGTTGTCTCAGGACAGAGGTAAAGCATTGACCATTCTGGATCCAAGCCATTGTCCCCAGTGATGGACGCCACATAGAGCCTTGAGAGGGGCATCTGCTGTGACAAGCTCCTTCCCAGGCTTGTATTTGATGTGCAGCTGGCAGGGGGATAGACGCTCAACCCAGCCTTCTTGGTGGCATGTCAAGCAGGACTGCATGTTAAAGTACTGGAGCAACTTGTGATCTGTCAGGACGCGGGGCAGAAAGGTGGCCCCTTCCAGGTAACAGCGCCATTTCTCAACACAGTGCACAATTGCTGCTAATTCTTTGTCATGTATTGGGTAATGTTGCTCTGAGTCAGTGAGCTTCCTGGATTTTTATGCCACAGGGTGGAAGGCACCTTTGTCAGCTTCTACCTGTAACATGCCCCCTATGGCTCTTTCAGAGGCATCAGTCTTGAGTTTGTATTGGTGGTTCCAATTGGGGAATTGCAATACAGGCGCAGTTGTAAGTCTTTGCTTCAATGCCTCAAAGTATTGATCTCTGGCAAGAGTCTAATGGAAGCGCTGTTTAGTGTTCAGGAGCTCAGTGAGGGGTGAAATTAGTTCCCTGCAATTGGGAATAAACTTGTGCACATAGGCAACCATGCCTAAGAATATAAACACCTGGCCCACATTGGTGAGGGGTGGCATGCTTGTGATTGCCTTGATTTTGGCGGGGTCAAGCTTTATCCCTTAGGCAGAGATAGTGTGCCCAAGGAACAAGAGCTCTGACGTGAGGAATTCACATTTGGAGGGCTTAGCCTTCAACTGGTTTTTTAGAGGGTGTCAAGGACAGCACAGAGGTGCTGGAGGTGCGTGGTTTGATCTTGACTGAAGACAATAATGTTGTCAAGGTACACAACAACACACTTCCCAATCAATTCCTCAAATGCTTTGTTTGTTAACATGGCAAATGTAGAAGGAGTGTTGGTAATTCCAAAGTTCATGACCCGGCACTCAAACAACCCGTAGCATGTACAGAAGGCAGTTTTTGCCTCATCCCCTGGTGCAATGCGGACCTGGTTGTACCCTGCAGTGAGATCAATCTTGCTAAATATTTTTGCACCTGCAAGCATGTAAAACAGGCTGTCAATCAACGGCAGGGGGTATTTATTCTTAACTGTCACCTTGTTTAAGGCGCGTTAGTCTATGACCAAGCAAAGGGACCTGTCCTTCTTGGCTACAAAAAAGACAACAACCCCGTATGACAAGAGCAAGGGGCAAATAAAGTCCTTATTGAGTGTGTCTATAATATGCTGGCAGAGGGTCTTTTCTTCTTTTGGTGTTAAGTAATAGAGGGGATGTGCTTTTGGAAGCAACCTTTGCAGTTGCACAGCATGCTAGATCTCTCAGGGAGGGGGTAGTTGATCCAGTGTTTCACTGAAAACATCCTTATACTCCTCAAGGAGCGCAACAAGTGCTGGTGGAGGTGGAGTAGTCAAGGGAAGGGCTGCAGGTGATTCTGCGCAAATAACTTGGACTGAGAATTGATTGAAGTCTAGTTTCTCCTTTGTAATCATATGAGCCCGTTTCTGTTATTCTGAAAAACACGGTATTGTGAAGCAACTTGTTTATTTTGACAGGATATATCTGAAAAATCACCCCATTTCTATTGAGTGTAATTACAGATGTATCCCAGTTAATGTAGGGACAGTTGTTACAAAGCCAGTCAAGGCCAGCAATGACATTGTGACTGAGCCCTGCTATGATTGGTCCTGCAAGCTTAACCTGGATGTTCCCCATTCTCACAGAGAAGGGTACCGTCTCATGGGTAATTGCTACTCTACGGGAGTCAGCCAATTGTACTGACTTGAACCTGCTTGGTACTTGGTCTAGTTGGTGAGAGTTGGCAAACACCTGGTCAACTATAGTGTGATTGGCCCCAGTATCTACCAATAGTTTGTGGGTGTTCCCACAGAAACAGAAGGGATAGGCCAAGTGAGTTATTTTATTTGAAGAATGGCTTGCTTGGAGTACAGGGTTGTTGCTGTGGACCTGGAATACACTGAGGGCTTCAAATTCATGCACATTGTAATCACAGGGGTTCTTTGCAAGGAGGGATTGAGAGTGAGGGTCAAGTGGGGTTTTAGAACCTCTTGTAACTACAACCCCCAGGATTTTCCCTGGTCCTCAATTTGGGGTAACTGGAGTTCCCCCTTGCAGGGCTGCTTAACCCCATTTTCCTGTTGGCAGGGCTGGTGGCGGCCTACCTGATTGTGAACACTTCCAGGTGTGGGATGAGGTTGAGGTGGTGCATCATTGGATCTGCAAAAGCCCATTGAAGCCTGGTTATTGGTCTCCACAATGGCATTGTAGCAGTTGTCAATGGAGGTGCAGCAACCTACAGGAACCCAGTTACAGATATGGGGTTTAAGCCCATCAACTATCAAGGTAAGGAGCATGGTGTTCCAATCAGTCATGGCTTCTGGGGCAACAAGATATTCAGGAACAGATCCAGTCTTTTTAATGGCCAGGAGGGGAGTTCTCACCACAATGGGTGAAAAATTTTCACTGTAGTGGGACTTTGCGGCATCCCTGAACAACGCCCAGGTAATCTCTATTTCTTGGCTGGCCCAGTTGGTGAATCAGACTACCGCAGGCTCCATAAGGCAGCCTGAAGCAGTGGCAACCCACATGGACTCAGGTACTTGTCATATACAGTGGCAGCTTTTGGTAGAGTTGAGCCAACTAAAAATGTCAGCTCCTTTGACACCTCCCTCAAAGGATTCAAGCCGGAGATTGAGCATATGCTGAGAGAGGTCAGACTGGGGTGGAGTGACACTTGCATTGCGCTGCCCAAGGCAGAGTCAATTATACACACTCACAAATACCAGTTGATCTTGATAGATGATGTACCTGTCAGGGATGTCCCCCTCATGGATTGGCAGGAAGGTTTCTTGATGGGGAGTAGCCATATGGCCCGTACTCCATCCTTTCTTGGGAGTGTTGCAACATCTTTGATTACTCCCTCTTGGGGAATTAATGCCCCAATTAGATCACCAAATGGTTCACCAATCAGCCAGTAAACTGGTGGCGCCATTGTCAGTCAACCATCTATGACAGAGATCACCCAATCCAGATCCTAAATGGAAAACAACTTGAATAAGCCTTGTGACACAAGAGGAACATTACTCAGTAAGCTTCATGATCCCCATGACGTACATGGACGGTATGTGGCTTGCCATGATACTATATATTATTATATATTTCATATCCAATAAAGTATCATTCTCTTCTTAAATCTTTCCTTTATCTTGTTTAATATACTTCCCAAAAGTATATACATGACAGTGGTAGCACAGGTAGGTTATCCATACCTACCCAACTCAAAGGAAAATTTCCTCCTAAGAAAAAGACCCAAGTGATGGTACTCCCTAACGGCTGGAGAGACTACAAAGAAGGACAAGACAGTTCTGCAGGCCTTGTCATCTACAATAACATCCTTGTACCTGTCAAACAATACAACACTCTCAAAGCCCGCAGATTGTTACCCACAGCACCAACCACAATAGGACCACAACAGCCTGAGATACCCAATATTGTATTCCAATGCCTGCATACAGCCAAAATTGGCGCTTTTCAGGACTACATCAGGAAAACGCCTCTCTTTGGATCAACAGTACACAAAGCAAATTTGAGCAAATGGACTACCACCAATGACTCTGAGTCAGTGAAATTGCCCTTTGCATTATAAGAACCACATCACGTTTTGTAAGCAGATGGCTAACCCAACACCCTGACTAGAAGAAAATCTGGGAGATGTTCAAAGCTGCATTCCTTGAAAAGTTCTCTGTGAAGGATTCTGATGTAGTGATTATGACAGAGCTTCAGACCTTCAAAATGACAGGAATCATTGAGGAGTACATTGTTGCATATAAAGTCCTATGTGCCTGCGCCCAACACCATCACCTTTGATGAACCTGGGCCACATTTAGACTTCTACAATGACCTTCCCATGCACATTAGACATCAGTTTGACATGACCTACTATAATAACCTTGAAGATGTTTTCTTGGAAGGAAAACACACAGCTCAAAAATCTGACAATCTACATGCAACCAACAAGCGCAAGGAGAGTCCTACAGCCAAGAAGGATCCTTGACTCAATAAGCAGAACAACCAAGCCAACAACACACATCCTTGAACTGGGAATCACACTGCACAAGCCAACCAGGCAAGCACCAAAGATACCAACAAGGAGGGAAAAGCTCAGGGGAGTGCTTAGGCAAGCCGCCCCCTAACCTACAAGACTTGTACAGGGACCAAAACGTGGACTCAATCACCATAATCCAAGTACCCTCCAGCAAATGGACAAGTAGAACAACTAAATGGCGCGCTTGTAGAAGCCCTTAGTAAGTTATCTTCTAGCAATCCAAAGGCCTAGATCAACATGCTCACATGGTCTGTAGAACACAAATGAACCACAATACAGGCAAAAGCCCTTATGAGCTTGTCTATGGACAAAAGCCTGCTCTCATCAGTACAACCGCAGGACCATAATTACCTCTGCCCAAAAAGGTGCCAGACAACAGTGACCCCAATTTACTACAAGCCAGAAAAGACCAAGAGAAAATGGAACACCAAAGAGTTTTAATGGAAGCAATCCCATTATAACAAGAAAGATTCCAAGTCTGTGACAAAATCTGGGTTGTCAACCATGACCAACACAAATTGGACCCAGAATTACGTGGACCAGGCATTGTCATGGAAGTCAAGCCCAATAACACCTACCTCATCAAAGGAATTGGAGCTTGGACTGAAATGAAATGTATGCACCACAACCAAATCTGCCTGTGCAAAGCAAGAACAGCCCAACAAAATTCTAGACTCCCTGTTCCCAACGGCAAACTGGATTGATACCAAGCTTGTATCCCCAACACTCTTAAGAAAATTCACAATGCTCTGCTTTCCAGCACCCCAGGGGGGATGTCTCAACATCTTCAATTACTCCCTCTCAGGGAATTAATGCCCCAAGTAGATCATCAAATAGCGCACCAAATGGTTCACTGGCCAGCCAGTAAACTGGTGGCATCATTATCAGTCAACCATCTATGATAAGAATCACCCAATCCAGATCCTAAATGAAACACAACTTGATTAAGCCTTGTGACTCAAGAAGAACATTACTCAGATAAGCCCCATGACCCCCATGCCGTACATGGTTGGTATGTGGCTTGTCATGATACTATATATTATTCTATATTCCATATCCAATAAAGTATCATTCTCTTCTTAAATATTCCCCTTATATTGTTTAATATACTTCCCAGAAGTATATACACAACAGGGGGATTTTTCTTTTAGGTAGGTTGTGAACCTACCGCTGCTACCACTGTTGCAACTGAACCAATTAGAGTTTTATAATTTGATTGGAGAAGACAACAGTCCAGTAGAAAGGACATAAATGATAAGAATAAGATGTTGTTTATTATAGAATACTGTGATTAATATACTATATGGGAAAAGCCACTGTGTCACAAGGGGGTGGCATGGTGGCATGTTCCATGTTCCATGTAAGGTTTGAAGCCAAGGAATAACTTGTGTGGGGATCAGCAGGTTGAATTGGTAGCACTCCTAATTATTAGAAAGTGCCTGCAGTTTGAAATTTTTCATCAGATTGGTTTGTGTTGTTAGATACATTAAGGGGTGACTCATTGAGCGCCCCCTATGTATTGTAAGATATGTTGGCAGGCAAGTCTGGAAACTTGGTTGAAACACTTTCATTTAAGTATTCAAGAGCACTCCTCAGGGATGCTACTTTCATTTCTGACAAGCTCTCTGCCATAGCCTGCAAAAGTGCACAGATCTCCCTGGGCTGGTCAACTCTGAAGGGAACAAAGAAGCCAATTATGTGTTCAATTGCTTTGCTGCCCTTGCTTTAGTACAAAAGGAGGAGAGCAATGCCTTCTATGATGCCCTCCTTTTCCACCCCTACATCACTTTAAATCAAGCAGCCTTTGCACTCTTTATTGAGTATTTTGAAACTGAGTGGAGGGAGTCTTCCAAGAAGCATACTGTCGTAAATATGCTGTTTTAGCAGAGTTATAACTGGAAATAATTGGAAAATAGATAATATTCTTTATTGAGAGATAACTATTCTATAGTTGTTGTTAATTGTGGATATCAGGAAAATTATTGTGTTGATCACTTGGTTGGATGGTTAGGGGTGGCTTAATCCTGATAATAAGTCAAGCACTAAATTTAGCCATTCACTGTATGGAATCATCATTAGCTCATGTTGCTATTTATGGGAATTTGAGTTGACTTCTGAAGTTGGCTATGGGTCACTGGGAAGTTAGATTGCAGGGCACAAACCTGCTTGGTCAGAACCTTTCTAGGGGTCAACCCTGTTGTTTTGACAATATTACATATAAAAAGGTGGTGACTTAATTACCTATTTTGCAACTGAACCAATTATAGTTCAGTATTTGATTGAGGAAGACAACAGTTCAATAGAATGGATGAGAATAATAATAAGATGTAGTTTATGGAGGAATATTGTAATTAATAATCCATATCAAGAAGCCACAAGTCCACAGGGGGTGGCATGGTGGCAGGTTTAATATAAGGTTAGGGTTGTGGAATAACTTGTGCAGGGATCAGCATGTAAAATTGGAAATGCTCCTAATTAGGAGATAGTGTCCGCAATTCAATATTGTCATCAGGTTGATCCATGCCATTAGGCACATCATGGGGTATCTCTTCAAGCCCCCCTGTGTATTGTAAGATATATTAGACTGTGAGGATGAAATCTTGGTTACAACACCTAGAACTGTTTTAAGCAGGTCAAAGAAGGGTTAATCAAGACTAACTCATCCCTTGAAGGGTGGCATAGTCAATTTGCTACCAGGGTCCAGATTAAGAAGCCCAAATTCAATAAGATTCTCATCCACTTAAAACCCCAGCAGGCCATGTTGTGAATCTTCAGGCAGGCATGAAGAGCAAGGACAACCCCAAGTAGAATTAAGATTTATTAAGAAATATACTGGAAATCTGCAAGGTATTCTGCATACTATCCCAATGATAGAAAGCTTTCGAGCATCTGCATTTTCATTTAAGTGGTACTTTCAACCAATAATTGGGCTTTTAAGATAAACTCTTCCTAATTTTTTATTTATTTTTATTTCAGTTCTTATTATTATTTTATTTTTATTTGATATTTAGTGCTAGTATATGCATCTTTTAAAGTACATATCATAGTTATTTCAGTTGAGTTGGCTGTTTTTGGGTATATTTTAACTTTTGGGTTTTATTTGCATTTTATATACTTAATTAACTGCTTTTTATTGCAGATTTGAAAACTGAAGTCTTTTTTAGTCTAGCTATCTATTTTCTTAATTTTTCACATGTCATATATTTGGCACTAAATTTAATGCTGCTTCCGATAGTACGTTTGTGAGGTGTGATGCTGTAAACTGAGATGCTAAGACTACGATTGCTAGAGATAAGCGTAGATTGAGATGAATTTTTTGATGTGTGTTTAGGGATGGCTTTGAATCACTTAAAGCTTCTTCCTTGTTCTATCAATTTATTCCAATCTTGAAAACAAATTGTGTTGCATTTGCCTCCCATCACCTAATTATTCATGCTGATTTCACCTCTTTTATAAGTGCCTTTATATCCATTTTCTATCATCTCAAATAAAGAGCAAGGTCTTTTTATATCCTCTTTCTGCCTCCCTTTACCTACTAATTTTGTTGATTTCATTGAACGGCTGTGCTCAACAAACACAAGACGCCTTCAGCTGAAACAAAATTATTCAAAGACCCATAAGATCTACGCGTAGTAAAGAAAGCATTCTGATTTGGAGCCTGCAACAAACATAGTAAGGGGTTAACCTTGGATTTTCATCGCCTTGGGTCAACTCGAAATGTGGATTTAGTCTAGAACCTATTTTTGCCGCATAAAAAAATCAGGAGCTTTGAATTGAGGGTTTTTGATCTGAGAAAAAATTGATAATCTTTGTGAATTTATTATTCATCTTTCCTAGATAAATAGCCACCACATTCATATCCATTTGATTTTACTAAGACACAATATCCGGGCTATGGGTTCACTTTCTGCTGGCTACCAAGACTTCAACACGAGATTAAACATTTACTTTTGGGTGATATTTGGTGTTGGTTTAGTTTCAGAGTGCGGCGAAATGGCACGTTCTAAATTGCTTGTTCGAGGATGTCCTGGCACCAGTCGGGGAGGATTAATTATGAATGGTTTCATCAATTAATGATTGGTTTATTTGAAGGTCAGCGGTTTTGGATATAAGATTAGACTGTTTTTTGATGGCAATGATTCCAGTCAGGCTGAGTGGCGCCAGTAATCAATTGGCATATGGATTTCAAATCCAACAGTTCATTTGTAATTCAAAGGTCAATTTAAATCAGGCAATATCTAATCACGTTTAGAAAATCCTGCTCATCAGAGAAGACTTGATAGTTCACCCGATCATTTTCAAAACAAGTTAATTTTTGAACTCAACAGACATTAAAACGGGGTAAAAAATCTCTCCCGCTCAATTATCTTCCAACTAACTCAGTCAAAACACGCTTGAATTTTCTCACACGTGAAAAACGTTAATTTTTATTGAACTAAACGAAAATATTATGTTTCTAAATGAAGAAATTGGTACTACTAATAATATTTGCTTATTATTTATAAAGCATTTTAATCCTAATAAATTACTATATCCTTTTAAAACGCTCAAATTAATATCTATTAAAATTAATAAGTTAAAGTACAATAGT
>QTSX02001586.1:0-192233 GCA_014839935.2 Entomophthora muscae | reverse complement strand
AACAAAGCACAATCAAGAAGCAGAAGCACTAAGAAACAATGAAAATTCAACAAATGAAAATCAAAGAGGAAACATAAGTACAATAGAAAATAAAGAAAGATCAAACCAGGAAAGTCAAATGAGCATGTGCCAACACATGAAGTTTGCTGAAGGAGCGCCTGTGCTGAGGGGGCCATTAGGAAATAATCAGAAAATGTTTTTTTATGTTTTAATTATATTTTTACTTTAGTTATAACTAGGAATACGCGTTGCTGAAGTGGTGCTCTTCATTACCTAGCCAATTTTGCAAGTACACACACTGCAGCCTCGTAAAGCAAATAAATTAAACAGTTCAATTCGATACAATTAATTTTTAGTAGTACGGAAGTTAAAAAACAAGGAATATTTACGTACGTTTTAGATTAGGAAGAATAAGGAAATAGGAGCAAATATCAATTTCAAGAGATGACTGAAATTTTGGGATATATAAATAGTCTCAATGAATATATTTATGAAAGTATCTCAATACTTCCTTTGAAACATAAATGAATATAAAAAATCTATTAAAAACTGACTTTCAATAGAACTGAATATCTTTAAAATCCTCAAATTTTCAACAAAGTACCAAAGACATCAAAATAAAGTCAGATGGTTCTCAGAATATATTTATTATCAATAGATTAACTCAATTACATAAAATTATGCATATCACACCTCCCAAAAGGATTTCATGTTGCAGTCATACCTAGAATCCTATTACATTGCATATTAAAATAAATACAAAAATTTGAGTATTTTTACCTATACAACTTGAAATATACGTAGAATGCCAGAAGACACAAATATATAGATAAAGTTTGAAGAAAACCGTATAATTTCCTTATTAGATTGTACATGTGCTCTCCTGTAGTCTGCTAATTGATTTGCTTATTTGATTGCCTTTTATTAAATGTTCAGCAACCACTGGGGCGGGCAGAGTGCCACTTCTGTAATTGCATTCAGAGTTGTCCACACATACAGAAGAGCAGGATCCAATTGGGATACTAGCAAGAAAAATTCTGATTTCAGGGATTCGAATAATTGTATTCTCTTGGTTTGTATCTCATACTAATCTTCCGTAATTAACTTTTTATATTTATTTTATTTTAAATTTTTTTATTTTTTTATTTTAGTTTTTAATTTTTAATATTTTTATTTTAAGTTTTAATTTTAATATCTTTACCTAATATTCTTTACCTTAATATCTTAATTCCTAATATACCTTACCTTTAATATTTCCACTTTAATATCTTAATTTTAATATTTTTACCTTAATATTTTATTTTAATATTTTAATTTTAATATTCTTAATTTTAATATTTTAATTTAATATTTTAATTTTAATACTTAATTTTTAATAGCGGCCCATAATAGTAATATATCTAAATATACAGTAAGAAACACCTCAAATAATAAAAATATTATTTAAAAATGTACGATTTACTTCTGTTTGCAGGTTCATATATTTACATGTTAAACAACAAGAATTGAATTTGGTCTCGCATATCGTGGCGCCTCGCTCCACTATAACGTTGTTGTTTAGAACTTCAAATACCTTCCTGTATAAGATTTGATAAATATATTCAATATTCTTACCACACATCATAAATGTACTAATTTAGATACATGAAAATCATTGGTTTTTGTGCTGTGTATGTATATGTAAGCACTAAATCAATGAGATCGTGTGATGATCAAGGTTCAATTGTGGCTTAAAAAAGCCAAAGCAGTTAAAAAGGGTCATTATTTTATTCAAATAAAATTAACATATTTATCTTTTAATTTATTTATTTGTTAGCTCAACAGTCAATACAATATTTGGTGCATTATAATAAAAACATGTGTCTAAATATCTAGTATACACTTTACTTAACTTGTATGTATTTTTATATACCTATAATACAATTCAATGTCAAGGCTAAATCAAGAGAAAACAACTACCCACAACTAAACCAAAAATCCAAATAAATACATATTTAATCTAAAATATATATACATATATATATTATGGACCGTCAATTGCATTCCCATTCAACTCCTGCACCAGCCCGTGGGGCAGCCTGTTCACAAGGGCGTCCCAGAGGGTCCAAGAATAGACCCATAACATAAATTGCGGGGAGTAATGACAACACACAGGCCTCCCAAGGTGTCATTGCCAGTCAACCACCTCCTGCATCCTAAGCCAGATCACACAGTCTGAATCCTAGAACAAAGCTGCTCTCAAGGCCTGTCACCAAATTCTTCTATACCATGGTCACTGGGAACACTGTGGTTACCTACACCTCCACCCTGTACCCAGTTGTCACCCAGCCCCGCACTCTTGATCTAAGAGTTGCCACTTCCTGCCCCTACGTTTTTGACACCTCCTATTAGCCATTGGCCATAACTGAGGAGTCATCTGCACCTGTGATGTATTCCATCATTGACAGCACCATCACAAGTAAGAGTGATCCCACCTTCTACACAAAAGTCCCCATCCCCTGTTGAGCCTGCCAGCCAGGATGCTGCGGTACCTGCCAAGGGCCGGCGTCAGTTGAAAGATAATCAGCATGAAGCTCTACTCAACTGCTTGAACAGGGGAATGGCAGTTTGGGATATTGCGTCCCAATTTGGTATCACAGTCAGTTATGTTGGCAACCTCAACATCAAATATGGCGACACTGATCAAATCACAAAATTTGCCAAGGCTAAGCGGCAGCCCAGCCTACTTCAGCCCACCCATCTTGAGGCAATCAGGCAGTGGGTGACCAAGGATTGCCACCTGGACACACTTGCTGTCCAATTGATGCTTGCCACATAGTTTGGGCTTTCTGTCTCAAAAACCCTTGTTTACAAATCAATGGTTGATTTGGGCTTCTTGTGGAAGGTACTGGGTATTTCTCTGTACAACTGAAACAGTGAAAAAAACCATTGAGGATCAACAAAATTATTCTGAGACTTATCTGGCCCTAAAGAAGACTGGGAATGTCCAGTTTTTCTACATTGATGAATTATCATTTTTCTCCTCACTCAGGTCTAAACATGGGTGGGTCAAGAGGGGGTCCAAGGATGGTATAGCACATTGTGCAGCTGTTGTTTCCCAGATATCTGATGGTAGTGCTTCTGGGTTCTCGCGGGTTGGACCAATATCAAATAATCAAGGGTTCTCACAATAGCAGGACTTTTCTCAATTTTCTTCAAGCCTTAAAGGAATACCTCTGGATCAATTAAAGTGGCACAACCAACATTGTTGTGTTGGATAATGTCAGGCTCCATAAGGTGGATTTGGTTGTATCAGAGTTCCTACCAATAGATAAAATAGCCATTTGGCCAGCCACTGCCTGGCTGACTGCCCAATGAGACTCCTCTCCCTTCCACCCTATTCTCCATTTCTGAATCCAATTGAGTAGTCTTTGGGTGGATCAAAAATAAGATGAAGAAAGGCCTCCCTCAGGACACTGAGGATCTCTTCAATATTCTTGAGATCAGCCAATTTGCAATGCCACTTGATGTGGTGGCGGCTTTTTACAAGCACTCAGAATCCTTCCTTCCAAAAGCCCTCAACTCTGAGCCAATCAGATAAATGGGCGCTCCAGATTTCTTTTTTATTTTTTTTGTTTTTATTAGGACTCAAAAATTATTATTTATATATAATGACGTGACGTTGAATTGTATTATAGACATATAAGAATACATACAAAAGTTAAGTAAAATTAATTATACTAGATATAGAGACACATGTTTTTATTATAATGCACCAAATATTGTATTGACTGTTGAGCTAACAAATAAATAAATTAAAAAAGATAGAAATATGTTAATTTTATTTGAATAAATGTGAACCCTTTTTAGTACTTTGGCTTTTTTTAAGCCACAATTTGGACCTTGCAAGTCATCACCTGATCTCATTGATTTAGTGCCACTATAGCTACACAACACAAAAACCAATGATTTTCATGTATCTCTTACTAATTAGTACGTATGATGTGTGTTAAGAATATTGAATATATTTATCAAATCATATTACAAGGGAAAGGTAATTTGAGTTCTAAACAACCACTTGGTTAGAACATAAGTGGAGCAGGCCGCTTGATGCAGATAAATTCAATTCTTGTTGTTTAACTATGTAATATATGAACCTGTACTCAACAAGCAAGTAAATAAACACATTTTTAAATAATATTTTATTATTTGAGGTGTTTTCTTACTATAACTGCTGTTTTATAATATATTTAGATATATTACTATTATAATTTAACTATTAAAATTAAAATATTAAAATTAAAATATTAAAATTAAAATATTAAAATTAAAATATTAAAATTAAAATATTAAAATTAAAATATTAAAATTAAAATATTAAAATTAAAATATTAAAATTAAAATATTAAAATTAAAATATTAAAATTAAAATATTAAAATTAAAATATTAAAATTAAAATATTAAAATTAAAACTTAAAATAAAAATATTAAAATTAAAACTTAAAATAAAAATAAAAAAATTTAAAAAATAAAATAAATATAAAAGTTGAATTGCAAGGGAAGACAATTTATTAGGGAGATGCAAATTGCAAAGGGAATGCAATTATTCCGGGAATTATACCCTGAAATCAAATTTTCTGCTAGTGCGTCTAATTGGATCCACATACTCTTCTGTATGTGGTAGACAACTCTGGATACAATTGCAAGAGGGGTGGCACTCTGCACCCCAGTGGTTGCTGAACATTTAATAAAAGGCAATCAGGTAAGCAAATCAATTAACAGGTTCTTTTTGGGAGGCACGTAGTACCCATACAACAATGCTAATGCAAAGGAGTTGTACAGGACATGTTTGACTGTCCTATACCCCTGTTGTGTCTTCTGGCATTCTAGGGCTAATCAGCATATTTCAAGTTGTATAGGTGCATCCTCCAAATTTTTAACATTTGTTTTAATATGCAATGTAATAGGATTCCTAGGTATATTGCAACATGAATCCTTTGAGAGGTATATTTTTCAGAAAATATGCATAATTTTTTATATAATTGAGTTAATCTGTTGATATAGAACGTTTGGCTGAACTTGAATATGGTTCCAGAGGGCGCCTGACTTGTATCTGCTCCCATGCCTTGGCAAACAAAATAAATAAAGCTTTAAACATATTCACAAGGACTGCATCCTGACTTTATTTGATAATGCTTTGAACACTTTGTTGAAAATTTGAGTTTTAAGATATTCAGTTCCTTATTGAAAGTCAGTTTTTATTAGATTTTTTATATTCATTTATGTTTTCAAAGGGAAATTGTTGAATACTTTCATAAATATATTCATTGAAGTTTATTTTATATATCCCAAAAATTTCAGTCATCTCTTTGAAATTGATATTTGCTCCTATTTCATATGCTTCCCTAATCTACAACAAGCAACCGCAGGTGGTAAATATTCCTTGTTTTTGCTTCAATACTTGCAAAATTATTTATGTCAATTGAACTGTTTAATTTATTTGCTTTACAGGGGCTACCAGTTATTGGTAACCCCTTTAAAACCAACTGGGTGTGAAGGCCACCACTTCAGCAACCTTGTCCCCATTCCTAGTTATAACTAAAGTAAATATAATTAAAACATAAAAAACTTTCTGATTGTTTTCCCTGTGGCCCCCTCAGCCACAGGCGCTCCTTCAGCAAACTTCATGTGTGTTGGCTGCTCTTCATTTGATTTCCTGGGCTTGATCTTCTTTATTTTCTGTGCTACTTGTGTTTCCTCTTGATTTTCATTTGTTGAATTTTCATTGTTTCTTGAGGTGCTTCTGCTTCTTGATTGTGCTTTGTTTTCATCTGTTTCCATATGATTAGTTTTCTCTTAATTAGTGTTTATTTTCTTTGAGATTTCAGTTCCTTCAATCAGTTTGATTTTCTTGTTATTTTCTTCTGCCCCTTGCCAGAACTCTTGCAAATTGTAGGCTGTATCATTGAACTTAAGACTTGATAAGATTGTTCCCTGCAGATTGAGTAACACTTCTTTGTTCTTTTCATCTATAATATTTTACTAGTTTATCTAGAGCATCTTTCTTTGGTTGGAATAGTGGCTGGCCCTCATTACCCATCTTTCCTGTTACTATTTCCCTGATATTTTTTTCTTTCAACAGCCTTTTGCAGGTGTGCTTCTAATTCATTTATCAATTTATAGATATTTGACATTTTTTGAATTACATCAAAAAACTGGTTTTTATAGTACTACCTTCAACTCATGAATCTTTTTTATCATCAATAATAAATTAAGGACCATAAATATAAATTTTGCATTAGAATATTGCAATTAGACATCATCTCTTGATATTTTGATATTTTGGTATTTGCATAACTTAATGCATTCTGTATAACAAAATTCATTGTACTTTATTTAAATGGACTGTGTTTATATTAGAGAGCCATCAACGCTTAGTACAAATATTGATACATAGTGCATTTTACAGCCTGTATATTTACCTATTGGTAATAATTCTGTAAACTTTTTAGTCAGACTTTGTGAGATAATAATAATGTAATGGGTTAATAAATTAATGTTTATTACCATTAATTGGCTGATTTTCTTTTCTGTGACAATTGTGAATTTTCTGATATTTATACACTAGTATCCAATTGGTTGGTTTCACATCCAATCACACAGGCAATAAGAAACATGGTTGCCACTCCAAGACCAGATGTGGTTGGGGTGGCAACCATGTTTCCTATTGCCTGTGTGATTGGATGTAAAACCAACCAATTGGATACTAGTGCATAAATATCAGAAAATTCACAATTGCCACATAAAAGAAAATCAGCCAATTAATGGTAATAAACATTAATTTATTAACCCATTACATTATTATTACCTCACAAAATCTGACTAAAAAGTTTACAGAATTATTACCAATAGGTAAATATACAGGCTGTAAAATGCACTATATATCAATATTTGTACTAAGCGTTAATGGCTCTCTAATATAAACACAGTCCATTTAAATAAATTACAGTGAAAAAACCTTGCTTACAATAAATTTTATTTAAAAAAATGCATTGAGTTATGCACGTAATATCAAAATATCAAGAGTTGACGTCTAATTGCAATATTCTAATTCAAAATTTATATTTATGGTCCTTAATTTATTTTTGATGATGAAAAATATTTATGCAAACAAACATGTTATTAATAAAATATCAAATTTTATTGATTATGAGAATGTTAATAATGTAAAAAGAATATGTTATTAATTATAAAGCAAAAGAAATAATATCAATTTTAATAAGTTGTCAAAAAGAAAGGTTTTATTTTACTCACCAAAGGATGAGTAGGAGAGGGAATGGGCAGCATGTATGTTGTCATCATCTGCGCCTGTGAAGAGGAAAGCATCAGAGGTAATGGGGAGGGAATGGGTGGTGGTTTGGGAGTCAGAGTTGGAAGGCAGGTGGCTTGGTCTTGATGGGGGGTTGGAGAGGCTGGGTTTGTTGACTGGGAAGAGGCAGCAAGAGCTGATTGATTTAATTTCTCAAATTCTTCTTCTGTCACGTATGTGGGCTTGACAAACCAGATGGATGGGAATGGTGGGAATCAGGAGTCCTTTCTGGACTTATCACTATCACTTGCATAGAATGTGACAAGATCTGATAAGTCCTGGACAAATCTGGAAGGGAAAAGCTCATACCCTTTCTCAATTTGGATACACAACTCATTGTATGTGGTAGGCTTTGCGCCTGAGAGCAGACCAAAATTGTAAAGACATACATCTGCAAGATGCATGTCAGTGTGGTTGATGGGGTAGGACCAACAGGTATGCCCATAGCCCTGATTTCCTTGGTTGCCCATTCCCGCTGCTCCATCTCTGCACTCAGTACAACTGTGTACATGGCTTGTTGGATAGACCACTCCTCCAGCATTTCCTTGAGCTCTGTCTGGTAGACATACCCATCTACGGTGTTTGATATTGATGAGTAATAATTGACACCCAATGGAGAAGCTGCCACCAAAACCCCAAAAAATTGATACAACATTGGGACGCGCTTGTAGACTTCAGATTGGATACACTTTTCTCCATAATCTTAGATGCTTGCAGAAATCTTGACATACAACAAGAAGATGACATCATTGTACCTCATTGCCCTCCCTTCAATAAAATTAATAATGGTTGAATTGTAGGGGTTGTTATTCACCAAACTCGGACCACTGAAAACTTGATTGGACAAGATTCTAGCAGCAACCACAACTCCATGCATTCACAAAATGACTGTTCTTTTATTGGTGAAAATGCCATGGAGTCCCAGTTGGAGACAAACCTGGACCAGGGGCATCCACGGGTCATGTTCCATTATGGCCATCATAAGGGGATGGGATTTTTTGCTATCAGTTGATGTACAGGCTCCAGTTGGGGTCTTCTTGGGAGGGGGCCACAATTGGTGTGGGCTTGCAGGGTTGCAGCCACAGTGAACTTTTCAAAACCCATTGTGGCTGCAATTTCCCCTAGAGACATAAGCATCCCTTGATTTTTAACCATTTTGAGAAGAATCTCTGAGGTAATTAGCTTTATTCTGCATCTTGCAGGCTAATTGGCTGGAGGTGGGATGTTTCTATCTTGGGAAAAGGTCAATGCCATCTGATTGGCTGCTTTCAGATTCTGGCTTCCCTGGGTGGCCCCTTGGCTCAATTGACTGGTTCTGGATGCCATTGTTGATACATGATTTGGGTTAGCAACTGCCTGTGTTTAATGGGCAAACAGGGCCATGCTTGAGGACACAGGAGAAAGAACACACTCCTGAGTAGTGCTTGGGGATGGGCCTGAGGGTTGGGAATTATCATAGACAGAGGCTTCACTGTTGGAAGACCCAGTATAGCCCTGCATGATTTTGTCAAGGCCAGGGAACAGCTTGTTAATTTGATTGTTATTAAAAGAAGAAACAATAAATTTTATATTAAAAACTTAAACTCAAAAAGAGAAGTTTAAATTTTTAGTCAATTTTATTGTTAAATATGTTAATTTTGTGAATAGTAGGATCTAAATTTTGGCTGTTCTAAAATAGAATTGGGTGATTTTTGAGAATCCCTGTGCTTCCTAAAAGAATCAGCACAAATTCACTCTAGATCCTTTAACATCCTTTTTAAGACACCCATAAATTATATTTATTTCAAAACCTCATTTTTGATTTGAAATTTGGTTCTTGGATTTGACAATCCTGCAATTTCAGATTTGTTAATTTTTGCATGTTGTCTATGATTTGTTAGACAAACACAGGAAATCTTAAATCGTACATTTGAACCCTGAATTTCCAATTCATGTATCCCACATTTGTTTGATGTGTTTTATCTTTTGTTGGTTGAGTTATCTGCTCAAGAGATTCAAAATTTGCCAATTTAAATAAACCAAAAAAATCAAATTAAATGGTTGATTTAATTAAATATTTTAATTTTCACTCAGCTGAGTTGCCCGCAAAAGGGCAACCGCCAGAATTAAATCATTCTGCAAGTTGATTTACTATATGTTGACAATCAGAATTAAAAATACTTTAATGTTGACAGCATTGAAAAGTCATAATTAAGTTTTAACTCATGCAGACTACTAAATGTTGACACTTTTTTATTAAGCAGAAACCTGTTTCCTGAACATTTTACTTAATAAAAATTAAGCTTCAAGATACTTTTAAGGGTAATGTGACAACATAGATTCAAAAAAGTTCATAAAAAATCATATATGACAATTAAAAAAACTCATAAAAATACACTTCAAAAATAATTCACTATGAAATTAGCCATCTTTACTATAAAATATTTTTTCCCACTTATAAAGATAAAATAAATCCAATATACAAAAAGGTACTACATTAAAATTTTACGTATTATAGGAAAATATAATAATCAGAAACAGTAATATAAAGTTTTTTCTATATTGAAAACTACAAAAAGCATATAATTTACTAGTAAAATACCAATATAGGCCATTGTCAGGGAACCAACCCTGATTGGCCGGCTTGCTAGTGTTTGGGAACTGGCAGGTTGCAGACTGGGTGGGCAGAGCCCACCAAAGGATTAGTGCTAACTTAATGAGGTAGTACATTGACTTGCCCACCCACAACCACGGACCGGCGGCTGAGACAATAGTATCTGTTACTCCCGTGAGAGTAATATATACAATTCCAAAAAGCTTGTTGGTATGGTCCAGTGGGAGCTTGGCGGCAGAGGCAGGCATTGGTTTGGGGGTGACAAGTGGTTCCATATTCATTTGGTAGGCAGGAAGGAAGTTGTATTTATCTCCAAACAGGCGGGGTTTGGTAATGTACCAAGGGCCTTCTCGGTTGTATCTGGTTAACTCAGTAGTTCTGGCCAAGGGATCCTGGGCTAGTATGTTGTTGGTGATGTAGTCCTTATATTCAGGCTTTAAGGAGTACTCTGTGAAATGGACAGGACCAAAGGGGGCACCTGGCAGGCGGTACATAGCTGGCAGGCTGACAGGGGGCAGACAATCTTGGGGTTAACTGGAAGATGGCAAGAATAAAATACAGCAATAGTTGGGGAAACCAATATCTCATAACCTTTATTTAAAAATGACAATGGGGGTTGATCTTGGCCTGGCAGGTGATTATACCATGCTGCCAGGCTTCACTACCTGGTTGGGTTTTCTGGGCTTGGGTGGGTTAGCATTGGGTGTCTCAGATGGTAGTGTGGCGCTTGGCACTGGCGGTTTGCCACTGGTTGCTTTGGGGTGAGAAGACTTCAAATCCTTCTGTTTATTGATTTGGGTATTGGGTGCCTCTTTGGGTTCAGTGCCTTCCCCGGGACTTTGGGGGACTTTGGAATAACTTTCAGGGAGAAATTTGTCTATTTCACCACGCAAACTGCCAGTATCAGGCATTGGCACCTCAGGGTAATTCCCGGCATCTTGCACTGGCGGTTTGCTTGCAGAATCCTGTGGGGCAGCTAAGGGGTTGGGTCCTGGAGGGCTGGCAGCAACTTCATCAATTAGTAGTGGATTATTGTATTCCAATCCTATGAGTCTGGCAGTCTGCAAAGGGTTTTGTCCAGGGTTTGACTCTAATTCTGTATTTTGAGATTTAGGAGCATTCAAATTTTTATTCCTGACAGCCATTTAATACAGTCTAAAGCATCAAACATTTAATAGAAAATCAATGATTTTATAAAAAAAGTATCATAAATTATTAATGAGTTATTTAGAATAACTATTTATTTAAAAATATTATACTTAACATATAAAAACTATATAAAAAATTAGGCAATACTCAATAAATTTAATTAAAAGCTAGACTGTGATCACCTGGTTGCCATTAAGAACTGTGGCAATCTTCTTGATGTATTCCTGATTCTCTGAAAGCTTATATTTGGCCTTGACAACGTCCTTAATCTTCTCTTGATATTGTTTCTCTTTGGTGGTTCTCTTCTTCTTGGATAGGTGATTCTCAATATCTCTGATGGATGCAGCAGTCTTCCCCTGTTGGACTTTGAGGTACTCATATAAGGTGTTGTATCTGGGCTTGATTCCAAAGGAGAGCTTGATATGCTTATGCCATCTCTCTAAAGATTAAGTAGTTTTCATCTCATCCTTAAGAACTGCCTGGTAGTAGCTCTAGTTGGCTTTGGCTCTGGGCTTGCTACGGCGCTTAGTGACCTTATGTCCAATCCACTGTGGTTTGTAATATTCAATGAAAGGGTAGAAGGCATCCTCATGTTTCTTGACATATGGATCCTGGCATAGGAGGTCAAAGGCTTGTCCAGTATGCTCTGGCTTTACAAAGGCTATTGCTACAAACTTCTGAATTAAGAACTTGCACTTTCCTGATGTGTCTAGATGGTGGAGCTTGCTGAGCTCAGGTAGACCCTTTAGTTGCCTGTTGACATCCTGTTGATAATGGAAAAAACACCCCTGGACATCTCCATCAAAGGAGTTTACAAAAGCGTTATACTGGGCAGTTTCATAGTCCATGATTATAGTTGAGGGGCCAAGTGCTTTATCACGAGCTTCTTGTTCTGCAGCAAGGGTGGCTTCATCCTTTTCATCATCATCTGGATTGGCTCTAGTGTTATGGCCAGGGGGACTCTTTTTATTACTGGGTAGGGCTTTGATGCCCTCCTGAAGGATTTTAAAGGCCCTTGTATAGATATCTTTTGTTGCCCCAGGAAGCAGAAAGTAGGCAAATGGGAGCACCTTGCCTTCAATAAGGGAATGTACAACCCATAGTTGGTAAAAAAAGGCGGGGGCATACTGCAAAGGTACCAACACATAACCAGGTCTCTGAATCTCTTAACTGCTCCAGGTTCTGTTGTGTAGCATAGTATATAATTCTTGCCTCTGCTGCAGGCCCATCAATATGTAAAAGAAACACCTCATCACCATTGAATATCTTTAACTCCTCTGTCAATAATAACCCTCCTTGGACCATGACAGATTTCTTATGGGGGAATGGATCACGGCGTTTGTCACATATATACTTCACTAACTGGCTGCAGTCAAGCATGAGCTTCAGGTTCTCATTGCTTAGGTGTGTGGTGGTCTTAACTGCCAGATCAGAAGACTTGACGTCTTTGGAGACTGGGACCATTTGGTAGAGGTACCACTTTAGAAGCTTTTCAATAAGATTGATTGGAGCATTGCATGTGTGCTCTCCTTTTTCACTAGTGAATTTATCCCATCCTTCTGTGTTGATCCTGGCAGTGCAGCTTCTATCTTCACACACATAATGCTTTCTTCTTCCTGCTCTTTTTTGATTGTTGCAATTAAAAACATAGCCATCACAGACTCAACTTGCACCTCCTTTGACAGACATTATAGGGGAAAACTGAAGGAACTTCTTTGGGAGCTTATACTCTCCTTTGATGTTACATATATTGTGAACCTTTAGGGGATCTCATGGGCCAATTGGTGCTTGATGATAGTCAGACAGGTAATCATCAGGATCTTCTTTATTGATACTTGATGAGGAGGATGGAATTGCAGATTCATTGAGCAGTGGAGGGGAATCATCTGGAGTTGGATTCTTGCGCTTCTTGGACTGAGATGAGCTTGATTCCTTGGGGCTTGATTCCTTTGAGCTTGATTCATCTGGGCTTGGCTGGGGTTCTGGACTCTTGGGTATCTTCTTTCTCCCTTGCTTGTTTAGTGAAACCTCATCTCCTTCTGATTGGTACCAGCTTGGAGAAGAGGAGGGGTCAGGGGAGGGCTCTTTGCTTTCATGGTCTGGGGTCTTTTCCTTTGTCTTATGTTTCTTTGAGGGCTTTTTAGCTGATTTTTTGTTGGGGTAGGGACTTTGGGTCTTTCCAGAGACTTTGGACACTTTCTTGGTTGACTTGGGGTTCTTTTGTGACTTCTTGAAAGATCTGTCCTACAATAATTAGAGTAGAGTTCATATAGTAATAATAATCATGTGAAACACAAATAAATTAAATAATAATAACTTGTTTTAAATTTTATTATGAATTAAATAGTTTATAAAAGTATGGAAAGTAATTTTAGAGCTAGTTTATTAGTAAAAAATAGAAAACACCATTTTTAAATAAAAAGTAGACATTCTGGTAGTCACAATAGTCAAAAATATTTAATTTAGTTGTCAGCATAAAAAAGCTTTAATTTTGACTGTTGGCATACTGACAGTCAGCATTAAACTAGAAAAACACTATGTAAATTACTTATAAAGCTTAGTTAATATTTTCTGGAGTTGATTAAGGCTGAAATTGATTATTTTTAAATTTAAAAAATTAAAGATTTGCATAAGTAACTTCTAAAAACTAAATAATAGGGATTGTAGAAGGAAGTCTAAAGTACAGCCCTGGGTACTTTGGCCTGAATTATCATACCATTGTATGTGTGCTTTTTGTTAAGCAGCAGTGTTTTACTAATAAACCAGTGAAGGTGTCAACATTCAGGCAGTCAGTGCTCTTTTATAGTAACTCTCCTATTAAATCTCACTTAAATTATGTCACTTTATTTGCTTAGCCAAACCTCTTTGTTGCAATTTAGGTGACACGTCAATTTGATACAAAGTCAGCATTATAAATGAATATATAAATTCTAGTTTTAACATATGTGTTTTGGCTTAAGTGGGCTTCCAGAAATAAGCTATAGTTTATCCAGTGAGTTCAAAATAACAGTAAATATCTAAATAATGCAAATAACACTCTGAAAGTTGACATATGTCTTTTTTCAATGCTTATCTTAATATATATTTAATAAAAAAAGTAGTATGAAATATAAAAAATAGTTATTTTTAGAATATTGTGTATTTTATTAAGAAATTTATGGATTCTTATTTGGAGTTGACATCCAGATTTACTTACTGGAGTTGACCTTAATGTAAAATTACAAAGAAACTTACATTGTCATAGTAAATTATATTGGTTTTTTGGCTTAAAAATAATCCTTTGTTTAAATGGTGCCAACATTATGCCTGTTCCTTTTTAATTTTGAAATTCTGACTTAATAATTTACTATGAAACATTAGCTTAGTTTTGGAAATGCCCAATTCCAGTGGATAAATACTAAAATAATGTTGACTTACTGAATGTTGAAAAATTGTTGACATTCAGTAAGTTGACTTGAAGAATGAGTTAATTCTGGTGGTTGCCCACAAAAGTGATTCAAAAGTTGGACCAAGGATTTGAAAATCCTGCCTTTTTACATTTAGGTTCTGAATTTACAGTATCATACATGCTGTTCTATTGAGAGGCAGGGGTTAACTTAAAATATTGTTTGAAAACAAAAGAGAAAACAACAGTCTACTTGAAACTTCTGTTTTTAGAAAAAATACATGAAGAAGAGAGAACAAGAAGTAAAATATAAGACTTAATGTTAAGCACATCAGCCCCAACAGCTGCCTTGGTTACGTCTTCAAGAGCAACCCCTGAAAGAAGCTCATATGAATGGCTGGCTCCAGTTGAATTAGGTGATACAAAATCTGAAATCTAAAACACATTTACCTCTTCATATAGATTTTTGCTTAACACTGAATTGGTCCCAGGTTTGATCCCCATTCCAAGAAACTCTGTTGGGCTGGAATTAACTGAAAACAACAAAAAAGGTAATCTGGGCATGATACTTCCTATTAACTGTTCATTTTTAGGTAAATAATCAATAATCTTGTTGCTCTTAATGCAGAGTAATACTAAGCTATTATTGTCCCAAGAGAAATTACTTGTGACAGAAACAACTGAAGGTGGGTTTCTGAACGCTTGTCCATGGTCTATGGCAGGAAAGGCCTCTTATTTTTGTAAAGTTAGATCCCATCATCTGGTGGGCCATAACCATACCTGCCTCTGCTTCTTCTCCACCAGTGGCGCAGCACAATACACTTGGTATCCTGACACTGGTACCAGATTATGCAGGGCTTAATATGATAGGACTGAATTGTTATGCAATGGTTGGATCAAGTTGGAGGGGGCCACAGTTGCCCAGGCTTCCACATTTAGCACAGGCTAGGGTTGGGCCTGGTCTTGGTGTTCCTCATATTGTCTGTCAAAAAGTGCACCCAGTGCTGCGCCTGATGAAACATACAACTCACCCTCCTTGAAACTTAAGTTGAGTTGGGTGTACACAGGGGCCATATAAGTGATGCCCCTCTTGTTCAGTAATCTGGGATTTCAGCTGCTCCTGGTACTGCTCCCTAACAATATCAAAGTTCTTGTCACCAGTATAAGCCATCTTATAAAACAGCAATAAAAATTCTATTAAAAATAGAGAAGCAAAGTATTGCCAGAGTAATAGTTTTATTTAAATGTGGTCTTCTATTTAAGACATTCTCTCAGACAAAAATGGCCAAATTTAGAAACACATACATTGAAAACAATGCCATTGTTTATGAATAAATGTTGGTGAATTCACTATTGAAAGGCACAATTTTAATTTTGAGCCCCAAAATTATTAATATTTTCAAAAAAATAAGTTTGTTTGTGTTTGAACTTATCAATTTTATGACTGAACTAATTTTCTTCTCTGATTGCATCATTTTTGTTACATTATTACTATCACAGTTGATGTAGATTGCTTTAGAATATGACTAGTTTATGTTTTTAAATATAAATTACTTTTGTTTGCTGTCTCATTTTTAGGATTCTGTATTTAATTTTAATTTTGTTGTATGATTGACTATTTTCATAATCTGGACCTAGATAAAAGGAACTTTTATTGATTAAATTGAACTTCAACTGAAACCAATTGAAATTTTTAATGTGACTGAACCAATTTTTTCTGAACTGAACCATTTTTGTTTATCTTAACAGGATGTAAAACTACTGTAATAACTATTGTAGCTTTGTAATGTGACTGAAATAATTTTGTTTTTGTGATATGTTGTGTTATTGTTACTTTCAAATAAATTTGTTTTCAATATGCATTTGTTGTTGCATGTCTGGAAATTTTTGCCTATTAGCGCTCTTTTCCCCTTGAGATGAGCTCTTATTTTACCAAAAAAGTTCAATTCAGTTTTGGACTAAATTGAATTTGTTCTGGGCTGGTATATTTTTGTTTGTCTCAAAAGATTGTAAAACTAATGTATTACAGTGTCTACATAAATATGACTGTGACAAAACTTTAGCTATAAAAGGCACTTTCTTATTTTCAATAAAAACAATGTTACCTTCTAAAATTTCCCCTCTTCTTGTTTATTTTACTATTAAAGATTATATTTGCAGCAGTATTAATACTTTTTACAGTTGTTTAGATTACATTCCTTTAGTAAGAAGTTAGGCTGTGAAGCCAGGCTTCTAGTTTATCAGAGTTTGAAGCTATTAGTGGATAATTTTCAAAATTTCAAGTCTTGCTGTGGTTGATCTTGCAGTTTTAACACTAATTTGGCTTGGCTTATAAATATGTGATATTTAGTTGGAGAATTTGCTTATCTTTGGGATATTTAGTTGTTTTTATGTGCAAGAGACTCCAAAAAAACTCATAATAAGGCATGTAAACATTAAATTGATTGAAGTTTACATTAATAAAAAAGTGAGTTTAAAGTTTTTATTACCTATACTAGGGCTTCAGTATATCAGTGTATTAGGTGTTTTTGTAGTTACTTAAGCTTTATAGGGTAATATATGGACCAGTTGATGGCTTTAAGGAATTTGTTGGCCACTTCATACAAGAAGCAGTAAACAGCATATGATCTATTTGTTGGCTATTAATATGTTAAGGACATTAAAGCTTTTGAAAACTATAGAAAATTAGTTTTACCCACCACTGTAACAAATCCAACTGACAAAGTTGGATTCAAAAAACTCTCTATTGGATAACAAAATTTCCCTTCTTCATTATTTATCCAATAATCTCCCTCATTTAATATTCATTATGAACCTTTTAAAATTTTCCTTAAATACCTATCATAATAGCTCCCTGGGAGCTATCTTGGTTTCCTAAAAGTTACAATAAAAAAGAGTAAAAACAACAAAAGCCCCGTTCAGCATAAAAATAAACATTTTTAAATTGATTTTAAATTTTGAAAAAATAAATTTTTATGCAGAATCATTTTCTCTTGTTGTTTGAGAAAATGCTTCAGCTAAGCTTTTCTCAAATAATTTTGCTCACCATTGCAATCCTTATGACTTTATTTAATAGTTACCAGAGTCTGCAGTTGTCTCCCACCTGAAACTGGTTGATGTCAGCAATGGTCTCTGTGGTTTGAGCCTGGCCTGGTCCATCTTGCCTAATTCCTTTGTGGCAAGATGGAACACAGGCCCCTTTTTTCACATTAAACCAAGATTACTAAATTTTGTGGGTCTGCTTTTTGGTCATGAGGAAACAAAAAAATCATTTTGCCAGAATGGTACTCACACTGGCCAATATTAGCAATGATGATATTTTCAGGGCTCTTTGCGTTGAGAGAATTGAGTTTCCTGGTTGTAAACTTGGGAATTTGTGCAGTTTTACCAATAAAAATAAAAAAAAATAAAAAAATACCAAAAAAGGTTAAAAAATGTTGAAATAAATGGCAAAGATGATGACAAAGAAAATAGTTCAGTTATTCTCTGCCTAGACCCCAGCCAAACTGCTGAACTCTCTTGTGCCCTTGATGAGCTTCACCTAAACTATTGCCTTGCCCAAGCTATGAGCTCTTCTCCTAACCAGGGCCAGCTAATCACAAACATGATATCTGGCCTTGACTTGTCAATCATGGACTGTATTATGGAATTAATGGACCTCCATATTTTTCTGAACACCATCATGGACTTTTGTGATCTCATTGAAGAGCACCTCCACCTGGAAGAGTTTCAGGACACTGCCTGGGCCTCACTTATTGCTTTGGATCAAGGCTCAGGAACAGTCACAGATTATGCCGCCTCATTCAAAACTCTCAGTTGTGCTGCCTGTGCCCCAGCTAAGAACTTACCACATCTCTTTCAAAAAGGTCTGAACCATCACTTGTTACAATCCTTACAGGGAAACTTGGTGACTATAACCTGAGAAGAAGAATACTGTATTGCTCTTCACACAGAACGCCAGAACTCAGAGTATATGGCCTGACACAATGAATACCAAAGGGGCTCCACTCACCATGATCAGGCCCTGTCCACTCCTGCGCCTCCTCCAAACTCCCCTGTTTTTTGCCGCCCCAATACTCTTAATCAAAATAATAGCCGCAATAACAGGGGCTCCTGTGGGCCCACCACTCCTGTAGCAGAGGGTGCTGGCTCACACAACCTGGCTGCCTTCCCTCCTATACCTGTTGTATCTGGCGCTATTAATAAAGATGCCACTCAAGACTCTTATCCGCTAGTGCATTTCTCTTTTTCTATCCACATTGTGACAAACATAAAAGACTAAGCATCATTGTCAGGGATCCAAGCTTGGGCGGCCAGCCTATTGTTTTCAGGGATCACACAAGCCAGTATTTTGCAGGCAGAGCCTACCACAAGAGAGGAGCTAAGTTAAAGAGGTAGGAGAAAAACTTCCCCACCCAGGACCACGGGCTAGAAGCCAGGATTATAATATCAATCACTCCAGTGAGGGTAATATACATAATCCCAAACAGCTTGCCAGTGTGATTGGTTGGGAGTTTGGGTGAGGAGGCAGGCATTGGCTTGGGGGTCAAAGGCAGTTCCAAATTAAGTTTTTAGGAAGGCAGGTAGTTGAACTTGCCTCTAAACAACTTAGGTGTTAAAGGATCCAGGGGCCTTGAAAGTTGGATCTAACTGCAGATTGTATGCAGGCCAAGGGATCTAGTTCAAGGATCTTTTCTGGGGTATAATTATTATATTTGGGTCTCAGGGGGTACTCTGTGAAGTGAACGGGATCAAAGGTGACACCTGGAGGACAGAAATCTGCAGGTGGAGGGGCAGAAGGGTCAGATGATCTTGTACTGATTTAATAGATGGTAAAGACAAAATAAGGCAGTAGCTGAGTAAGCTAAAATAACATAACCTTTATTCAAAAATAGCAATAAGTTTTTAGCACAGGGTCTTTGGGTCTATATAGTACCCCACCTCCAAACTTAACATTTTCCATGGGGGGTTCATCAGGGCATTGGGAAATGTTGGCCCAGGGGGTCTGAATGCTTGGGCTCAAAGGCAGAAAAATGGCACCCAGTCTGGGAGTTCTTCCATTGGTCAACAATCTCAAATTGGTGACTTGATTATCTTGCTCTAGGGTAGTGGTCATGGGGTTGGGCCACAGGACTGTGCCTTCATTAAGGGATGGCTCTTAATTGATCACTAGTCTAGACTTCAAGCTTATGAAGCTAATGGTTGGAATTTGTTGCCTCCATTAGGCGCCTTGATTATTTCCTCATTTGGTTCAATTATTACTTTGATTTGGCTTGCTTCACCATTTTGGGCAATCATTCTTTGCTTCAGCTTGTAGGGGCTCAACCCCAGGAAAACGTGGGCAGGTAGCCCCTCAGTCCTCAGGGCCGGCGGCCCGCAGGGGTTCATGGTCAGGGGTTGAATTCTGCCCTTGGGCCTGGGTTTCAAGGTGGAAAATTGCCAATCCTGAAAATCATGACCTTGGTGGACAATAGTGCTCATGATAACATTGTGATTATAAACATTGCTTGTCTTTTGAAGCTTTCTTATTCTGAAGGTTGTCCAGTTAAACTAGGAAATACTGATATTATAGCCCTCACTTGGGGTATTTCAAAACAGGAACCTCTTATTCAGGATTACATCAAATTAAAGCTGCCTGTAACTATTAGTCAGAATCTTCCTTCTCCTTTCATACTTGATATGCAACAGTGAAACCCATATAACCCAAATTTTTAAATAGACCAAGGTTTAGTTGAGTTAAACCCTAAAGATAAAAAATTGTTTTGTCTGAAGTTTCTGTCCAATGCACTGTCTGCCAAGCCTCTTGCATCTTTGGTTCCTCAGGATCTTCAGGATTAGCTTCTGTATCAGTTTATGGATTATGCCCATTGTTTTGAGAAGGTTACCTTACTGACTCCTTTTGATCCAAACTTGCACTTCTTCTCCTTTAGTTTCAAAAAAATCTGTTCTACCCAAGGGCTCACCTTTATATGTGTTTAACCAGATAGCCCATAAAAGCCTTGATTACTATGTTCAGGACATGCTTAGTTGTGAATTAATTGTCCCCAGCTGTTTTTCTGTGGGTTTTCTGGTTTTTTAGTCCCTAAATTCAATGGTGAACTCTGTCCTTGTGTGAATTTTAACCGCTTAAATGCCATTACTGATCCTTATCCTTATTCTGTGCCTCTCATAACTTATATTGATTTCATGATTGCAGGAGCTAAAAAATTTTCAAAGTTAGACCTTAGGGATGCCTTCAACCAAATCAAAGTTCACCCTGACCACCAGAAGTTCACTGTCTTCAAATGTCACTTGGGGTTTTTTTTTGAATATAAGGTCATGCCATTTGGTCTTTGTAATGCTTCTTTAGTTTTCCAGTGCATGATTGATGCAGTTCTTGGAAACCTTAGAGTTCAATGTTTTGTAGTGTACATGAATGATATTCTGGTATTCTCTAAAAATTACACAACTCATCAAGAGGACATTAAAAAGATCTTAGATGCATTATCTAGTGCCAATCTAAAACTTAAGCTGGAAAAATGTGAATTTTTTAAGGAAGAAGTAACCTTCCTAGGCAATGTTATCTTTAAAGATGGTCATACTATCTGTCCTGACAAGCTAGCTGCCATCAAAGACTGGGCTTGTCCTACCTCTTGCACAGAAGTCTGTTCTTTTATGGGTTTGGTAAATTTTCTCTGTTGCTTCACCAAAAACATGCCAGAAATACCTTCTCCTCTTAATAAGCTTACTGGTGATGTTCCTTTCAAGTGAATGCCACAAGAAGAAAATGCCTTCAATGAGATAAAGGATATTCTTATGTCTGCTCCGGTCCTTGTGCACCCAAACTCAGAAAAGCCCTTTATCCTGGAAAAAGACACATCTAACTATGCTATTGGAGCAGTTCTCTTCAAAAATAAGATGATAATTATGACCATTTAATTGGCTTCTCCTCTAGAAAAATTCTTCTTCCAGAGAAAAATTATCTTATTTATGACAAAGAGCTCTTGGCTATTGGGGTAGCCTTAAAATCATTAGCAATATCTTCTTCTGTACATTCATGTTAAAATAAGATTTCAATACTTGTATTGAAAACCTGGGAATTGAATCCCAGGTCTCAGAAAAAGCCTTATGCTGACCAGAGTAGATAGGAGCCCGCCCAACTTCCAGTTGGGTCAAACCCTGGACTTCCAGAGATAGCTGACCCCAACCAGGAGGAACAGAAACCTGCCAAGTGTCAAGACTGGAGGTTTGCAATCAATATTCAAGACCCCAGAATCAAACCCTGCCCTCCAAAGACTACTCAAGTCACACAAAGTGGACAGAAAGCCTCCAACTTGTTAAGTTACAGACCCAAGTTAACAAGTTACTCTGAGACCTGCCATTCTCCCAAGGACAATTAACCAAATGGTCACCTGATTGCTGCCAACCTTGCGCCACCAAAGATCCAGACCTATACAGAGGTTGTAGCTTGCCTAAAGGAGGTTAAAACAAACCCCACTGCTAACTCTGCCAATGACTACCAGCAGCCACCAGTCTTCCGTCCATAGTGGGGAGTAAAATTGAACTGCTCAGGTGATGTGGTGAACAGTAGCAGCAGAACAAAGCATTGTCACTTCTGTTCACCAGAGTAGGCACAACCTAGATATGCTGCCCTCAAGACTCTAAGCCAAGACCCATGCCCTGCCAGTGTCTTTTCTGCAAATATGAACCCTGCGTATAATCAAATAAGCAAAATCCCATGGTATAAGAAGCCCTGGCGGTATGGTGATGACCATATTGTCATTTTTGATAATAAAGTTTTATGATCCTTTGGTTCAAACAAATCTTGCCTTATCTAGTCTTAGTGATTTTCCATCTCAACTCCGGCCAAGTAGACCATCAGGCAACCTCCTCCTCCAGAGCCCAACCTGATGACCCTCCTCAGGCACTATACCGCCCCCCTGGAGCCCCCTTTGGACCTGTGCATTTTACCAAATACCCGCCCAATCCTTACTACTTGGAGTATAAATTGAAGATCATCCTCATTGCTGATTCATTGGCAAGGACAAGAGAAACTGAATACATAGGACACAAAGGAAAGTGGTACAAGAGGCCTCCCATATTGTTCAAAGACAAGTACAATTATCTGCCTACCTACTTTGTCCCCATGACTCCGCCCTTAACCCTGCAACCTGACCAATCAATGGAACCTCCCAACGCCGCTGAGACTATGTCCACCCAACTGTTTGGAGTACTCTACAGTACTTTGACGGGAATGGTAGACACTATGGTGCCCAACTCAGGGCCCTATTTTTTGCTTGGGCAATCTGTATCCTATATTATCAAGTTAGCACCCATCCTATGGTAGGCATTACCCACTGGCCCAGCTGTACTCTGTCCCAAGTCAACAGATGCCTCTACCTATGCTTGGCTTCATGAAATTATGACAATCTTTTACAAACATGGTAACATGGGCCCCAAGATGTTTTTAACGCTTGGGGCAACTTGTATGCTTTTTTTGTGATAATCATCTATTACACCCATAAGGCAATTACCTCCCTGATACTCTCATGGATGAAGAACTGATTCACCAAAGAATTGAAAGACCCTGCACTTGGTGCAGAACCCCAGAACCTAGCCACATCACAAGTAAAAATGTGATAGTGAACCAGACCGCAAACAAGGTGGACATGCCCCAGACGGGCAAACTCACCTTAGAAGAAGCTCACCAAGCCATGCCAGTCCTCTGTCTCCACTTCCAAGCCAACTCCAACACCAACGCCTACCCCAGTGACACTAAGAAGGTCCTGGGGGTGGCTGCCATGCTGTCAGGAGACGCACTGGATTGGTTTGGAAAAGCCACCACTGAAGATGTCAAATTTTGCCTTGATTACTCCCAATTTGAAAGTGAACTGATGGCCACTGGAGACAACCAAGACACCAGATACTATGCGCTGAACTCTCTGTTGGAAATCTAACAAGGAAACTGCCCCATCAAGCCTATGTGGATGAGTTCCTTAAACTGAAGACTTGCACCTAACTCAAGGATGAATTAGCCGCCATTATCTTCAGAAAAGGAGTTAATTTAGCCATGAAAGACCTGTTGAAGCACCATCTGCCCACACTGAGCCTGGAGGAACTAGTACCCCTATGCAAAGGATTGAGCCTGAATCAAGAAGATCAGAACTTGTACCCTACCTGTGTTGGCAGAACACAGCGCCAAATCAACCAGGAATGTCCCCCAAATAATTATAACAGCACTATTGAGATAATGTGTGTTTCTACTGCCATGAGGCAGGGCATCTCACCAGAGCTTGCCCCAAAAAGAATACCTCTCATGTATCATTGGCACAAATAAACACCTCTGTGAAATCTTAAAAATTCATCCAAGTGATCATGGAACTGTTGGGAAGCAAGCACCAGATTAAAGCTTTCATTTATATGGGAGCTGATGAAAGCTTCATTGATGCCAGCCTGGCAAAGAAACTAGGCTTGACAGCCTCAGAACACAGCCTACAAGTAATCATGGGAAACAGTACTCTAGACACAGGATTTGGATGCAAACAAGAACTTCCCTTGACAATTGGACAGAATGTGTACCCAACCCCCTTGATTCTCTTGCCAGGTTTACCCCACCCCCTAATACTGGGTGACTCCTGGTCTGAAAAACACAGCCTAATCTTGAACTATTGTGAACAGACTGCTACATTGGGACAACCTGAATCTTGCAACACCAATCCCTTCTGTATAAGCCCTGGAAGAACGCCATCCAACAGACTCTTAACCATAAAGATAGAGCTGAGTGTCAGGATACTACCTACTCCCTTCAGAAATGGAACCATGTGTTTAGCAAAGAAGCAGCCACAAAAATACCCAGCCATTCAATATATGACCACGCAATAGACCTGTTACCAGGGACCCAACCACACCACAGCCTCATCTACAGCTGCAACTACTGCAACAAGTAGCCTTGAAAACATACCTAGAGGACATGGCAAAAAAGGGGTTTCATCCAAGTTTCAAAGGCCCCTTGTTTGTCACCCATGCTGTTTGTAGGAAAGAAAGATGGCAGAATGTACCCATGCGTAAACTACCAGAAACTAAATGATACTATGGTGAAGAACCATTATCCTATCTTCAACATCAATGACCTCTGTGATATACTGACTTGAGCCCAGTGTACTCAAAAATTGACCTAAGAGACACCTTCAACCTGATTCAAATCAAAAACAGAGACAAATACAAGACAGCTTTCAAAACCAGATATGGGTTGTATGAGTACCTAGTAATGTCATTCAGCCTGTGCAACGCCCCCAGCACTTTCCAGAGGATGATCAACACTGTCCTAGGCAAGTACCTTGATCAATTTTGTGTTGCATATTTGAACAACATCCTCATATACAACAAGTCACACAAAGAGCACCTCCAACACCTTGACTTAATACTGAAAAAACTCTCCCAGGCCAAATTACACGCCAATCTGAAGAAATGTGAGTTATTTCAGTCTAAGGTCAAATTTCTAGGATATTTAGTGAAGACTGGTGGGTTTGCCATGGCGCAGGACAAAGTAGAAGTAGTAACAGCTTGGCTGGTGCCCAAATACAGAAATTATGTGAGAAGTTTTTTGGGCCTGGCAAATTATTACAGGGATTTTATCCAAAAAAAATTCTCAAATTGCGCTACCCCTGACCTGCCTTTGCTCTGACAAGGTCCTGTTTGTCTGGACCCCAGAATGTACCTCTGCCTTTGAAGCCTTGAAGCTTGCTTTCACCTCCGCCCCTGTCCTGGCCATGCCATATTCCTCCAAACCTTTTGTTCTGGAAACCAACACATCAGACTTTGCGGTGGGAGGGGTCCTTCTTCAGGAAGGAGTGGATAGTATGCTACATCCTGTAGCATATTACTCCAAGAAGATGCTGCCTGCTGAAGGAAACTACCCAATCTACAACAAGGAGATGCTTGCTATAATGAAGACCTTGAAACATTGGCGCCAGTACTTATGTGGCGCTGAGATTCCAGTAAAAGTTCTAACTGACCACAAGAACCTGGTTTATTTCTTTAAACCCAGACAGCTGAACCAAAGGCAGGCAAGATGGGCCTTAGAACTGGCCACCTACACCTTGACCATTGACTACAAACCCAGAAAGGTGAATGTGGTACCTGACGCCCTGAGTAGAAGAGCAGATATGATTCTCACCACAGCTGAGACCAAGGACCACAACACCCATGTACTCCTCAACCCTGCCAGCCTAGGCATCAAACTGATGTTCATGAAGATCATGGCCTGTAAGCCTGACATAATTGAGGCGCAGAAATTAGACAAAATCTTGATAGCTCCCATTGCCAAATTGACCTCAGACCCAGAGAGCTGCCACCACAAGAAAGAGTTTTTGTTGAAGGGAACTACCCTGTTACTACATAAATGTATTTATGTACCAGAAGGAAAGTCAAGGACCAAAGTACTCATAGACTATCATGACTTGGAGATAGCCAGTCACCCTGGCAGACTCAAGACACTCTGAGGAATCAAGAAGAATTATTTTTGGCCCCAAATGGACAAAGACATGGCCGCCTACATCAAAGGCTGTGAGACATGCAGAAGGCCAAACCCTGTAGATCAAACCTGAAGGCCTGCTAAGACCACTAGACAAATCAAAGGGACCCTGGTAATCTGTTTCAATGGATTATATTGTTGAACTGCCCCCTTCCAATTTGTTCAATGCCATTTTAGTCATAGTAGATAGGTTTACTAAAATTTCCTACTTTGTCCCTACCATCACCCATTGCACCACTGCTGAGACAGCTAGAAATTTCCACAGATGCATCCTAACTCAACACAACACCTTGTAAGAAATCATTACTGATAGAGGCCTCCAATTCACCTCCAACTACTGGACTCAGGTGACAAAGACTTAGGGGTAAAGTGCTGTTTATCCACCTCCTACCACCCACAGACTGACAGCCAGACTGAACAAGTAAACCCAATACTTGAAAAATATCTACAGTGCTACACCAATACCAACCAAGATAACTGGGCCAAGATGCTACTCATGGCACAGTACGCCTACAACAGCAAAGACCGCGCATCTACCAGAATGTCCCCCTTCAAAGCCAATTATTGGTTTGATCCATCTTGAGACCACAGCATTGGCAGTAAGAGACAAACACGTCAGGACAAACCTGGATTGAACAAATACACGACATCCAAGAAATCTGTCTTAAGAGCCTGACCCAAGCTGCCTAAACTTACAAGGCTTTTGCCAACAAAAAAAGGATTCCTGGGAAACCATTGAAGATAGGGGATGAAGTATACTTGGATTTGCAAAATGTGCCTTTGACAGTTCCCTGCCAGAAGTTAGCTCACCAAAGGAGTGGCCCCTAAAAGATCACCAAGCTAGTGGGAAAAGTAGCATTCAAACTAGAGCTACCCCCTTGTGGAAAATACATAATGTCTTCCACTGTGCGCTACTATTCAAGAAAGAAGTAAACTCCCTACCCCACCAGAAACTCAAGACTAACCCTCCTCCCATCCAAGTAGGATGCTCTGAAGAATAAAAAGGTAATAAATTCATGGAAAGTGTACCCACTACAAAACACCACAGTACTACGTCAAATGGAAGGGATACCCACCCAAGGAAAGCACCTGGGAACCTTTAAGCAACCTACCCAACGTGCAGCTAGCCATCCAATAATACCTTTAGAAGAAGGCTAGGAAAGAAGGAAGGAATCCCCAAGAAGGAAGGGGATGATGTCATGAATGACATTTCAATACTTATATTGAAAACCTGGGAATCAAACCCCAGATCTCAGAAAAAGCCTTGTTATGACCAGGATAGACAGGAGCCCACCAGACTTCCAGTTGGGCCAAACCCTGGGCTGCTATTGATCCCTTGCCCCAACCAGGAGAGACAGAAACCTGCCAACCTGTCAAGTATCAAGACTGGAGGTTTGAAATCAACATTGGAGACCCTGGAATCAAACCCTGACCCTCCAAAGTCTACTCAAGTCACACAAAGAAGGACGTAAACCTGCCAACTTGTTAAGTTGCAGACCCAAGTTGACAAGTTACACTGAGACCTGCCATTCTCCCAAGGACAATTCCCTGAATAGTCGCCTTATTGCTGCCAACCTTTCACCACCAAAGATCCAAACCTATGCAGAGGTTGTAGCTTTCCTAAAGGAGGTTTAAAAACCTACTGCTAACTGCGCCAATGATCACCAGCCAGTGCCAGCCTCCAGTCCAGAATGATTAATATAATTTGACTGCTCAGGTGATATGATGAACAGTAGCGGCAGAACAAAGCATTGCCACTTCTGTTCACCAGAGTAGGCACAACCTAGATCCATTGCCCTCAAGACTCTAAGCCAAGATCCATGCCCTGCCAGTGCCTTTTCTACAAACCTGAACCCTGCAAAAATCAAAGAAGCAAAAACCCATGGTATAAAAGCCCCAGTGGTATGGTGATGACCATATTGTCATTTTTGATAATAAAGTTTTATGAACATTTGGCTTGAAAAAATCCAACCCTATCTAGTCTTAGTGATCTTTCATCTCAACTCTGGCCAAGTAGACAATCAGGTGATCTCCCCCTCCAGAGACCAACCTGCCAACCCACATCAGGCACTATACTGTCCCCCTGGAGCCCCCTTTGGACCTGTGCATTTTACCAAATACCTGTCCAACCCTGCCTACTTGGAGTATGACTTGGAGACCATCCTCATTGCTGATCCCTTGGCAAGGACTAGAGAAACTGAATACATAGGACACAAAGTAAAGTGGTACAAGAGGCTGCCCAGATTGTTCAAAGACAAGTACAATTATCTGCCTGCCTACTTTGTCCCCATGACTCCGCCTTTAACCCCACAACCTGACCGCCCAATAGAACCCCCTAACACCGCCAAGACTACATCCACACAACTTTTTGGAGTACTCTACATTACTTTGACGGGAATGGTAGACACTATGGTGCCCAACTCAGGGCCCTGATTTTTGCTCGGGCAATCCATATCCTATATTATCAAGTTAGCACCTGTCCCATGGTGGGTATTACCCACTGGCCTGGTTATACTCTGTCCCAAGTCAACCAATGCCTCTGCCTATGCTTGGCTTTCTGACAGTTCACTATCCAATTATTATCTGTACTGATCATTGTGCCTTATAGTATCATAAAAAGCCTCATTGCATAAACCAGAGACTAGCTTGTTGGCACCTTGATTTATCTCAATATATATTCAAGATTAAGTATAATCCTGGTGTTGCCAATCATATTTTAGATATGCTGAGCTGTGACCATAGCTTGATTATACTGGAAAAACTCTTAACTTCTTTAATACAGCCACTATGCTACCATCTGGTCTCTTTGCTTCCATGTCTTAAAACTCTTTGTTGATCAGTGTCAAAAATTTCTAATCTCACATCAAGTTCAAAAAAACTATTATCTACTTTAAGTAAAGGTTCCTCTCTAAAGTACCCTGACTTTACTTTGCTAACTGGATTATTTATCATAAAAAGAAAATATGTGTGCCTCCTGGAAAACTTTGTACTGAGATTTTTAACTTGTCTCACAATCATCCTACTGTGGGCCACCCAGGCATTGCTAAGACTGTAGAAATTATTTGTTGCCAATTTTCCTGGCCTGGTCTTCACAACGCAGTATCCTTGTATCTCAAGGTGTGTCTTATCTGTGCTAGGTCAAAGCACTCCCACTCTATGCCTTCAGGGAAGTTTTTTCTTTACAACTTCCTGCCCATCATGGTCTTCTGTCAGTGTAGACTTTATAATTGGTCTTCCAAAGTCTGAAGGGTTTGATTATATTATGGTAGTTGTGGACAGGTTTTCAAAGTACACTGAGTTCTTCCTGTGCAATAAGACTATCACCTCACAAGGAATGGCAACAATATTTCTTTGTGAAATGTTTGCTTGTCACGGCCTCCCAGATGAAGTTATATCAGACAGAGGCCCCCAATTTGTGTACAAGTTCTGAGAATCTGTTGGCAGGGATTTAAATATCAAGTTTTGTTGTTCTTCAGGCTATCATCCTCAGTCTGATAGTCAAACAGAGCAGTTAAATCAGATTGTTGAACAGTACCTATTCTGTTATGTCTCTCCTCATCAGAAATAGTGGGTTTCATGGCTCTGCATTGCTCAATTTTCCTATAATAACTCCTCTCATGCCTCAACTGACCTTTCTTCCTTCTTTGTAAATAAGGGGTTTCATCCTTACCCTCTTCCTAACTCAGAAGCGCCAGTAGAGGGGGTGAAAAAGAATATTGTCCCAAAAACACATCTATCCATGCAGAATTAATTAGAAATCTCATGCAAGCCAGAGAGGCCTATAAACGCAAAGCTGATGCTCATAGAATTAATGCCCCTTATATTCTACTGGGGGCATAGTAATATTGAAAGCTGAACACTTCAAATTACTAATCAATTGCCGCAAACTAGGTCCACTCAACATTGGCCCTTTTAAAATTTTAAGGAAAATTAATGTCATAGCTTATGAACTTGAGCTCCCTCCTAATAGCAAGGGTCACCCAGTTTTCCATGTCTCCCAATTTAACCCATTCATTGGTAAAGAGCCCATCTTTACAGAGCTTATATTTTCCTCCAATACAGCCAATCACAAACATGAAGTAGAAGCCATCTTAGGCTTAAAACTTTCCTCAAACAAACATTATTATCAGGTCAAATGGAAGAATTTCCCAATTGAAGATGCTACCTGGGAGCCTGAAGAAAACTTCTACAATTGCCCTGCCATGGTTGAGAGGTTTGAGGGAGAGAAGAGCCTTCTCTAGTGGAGGGTAATGTAACAAATCCAACTGACAAAGTTGGATTCCAAAAACCCTCTATTTGTTATGAATTTTCCCTTTTTCATTCTTTATCTAATCATCTCTCTCATTTCATATTCATTATGAACCTTTTAAATTTTTCCTTAAATACCTATCATGATAGCTTCCTGGGAGCCATCTTGGTTTCCTGAATTGTAAACTCTCTCCACTAAGCGTCACTTTTGAATTCTAACTCAAATTAAGAAAGTAAACTTGATAAGTGTTATTAACCAAGGTATCTCTATTTTTGATTATATGCACAGATATTGTGATGTGCAAAGAAACTGGGGGAGGCAAGAAAAAGAGACAAGGCAAGCACAGGGCAGCAAAAGCGCCGTACGTGAAGCCTGGGTCAAAAGTGGTTGTCCCTGATGACTGAGAGGACAACTGTGCCAGCAATGGCAAGAGCAAGAGCAGGGAGCCCCAAAGTGCCAATGAAATTATTGACACTGACGTGGCAATTGGTCCAGGGTTGAAGTGGATAACCCTGATTGGCTGAATAATGTTGACACAACTGATCTACGCACACTGGAAGCCAACTTCTCAGCTAAGCAGAAGCATGAAATTATGGACTGCCAGAAATCAGTTCAAGAATTATTATCACTCTATAATATTGATATCACAACTGCCCAAGAGTGGGAAGATAATGGAATCCGCCTCTGAGATGTGTTAAAGTGGTACAGCCTAGGTTTTAATCTCAATAAAGCCAAGCAGTGGCTTAAACACCAATTTTTGGTGGATGCAGATACCAAATGGCACTGCGCTGGTGTGAAAGTTGATGCTGCAACCATTTTCTGTAAGCATCAGGTACCCAGAGATGAGGCAATGGTGTGGGTCATTACAGGGTTGCCCCTTGACTCCATTGCCTACATTATCAGATTCCAGGTACCATTTGATTAAGCTGAACCATGGTTGATGAGTAAGTATCTGGCTACTGAAATTATCAAATTCATTAAGTCAGGTCTTCCTGGAGAACATGCAGAAGCAATCATGGAGCTAGGACTTTTCCCAACTGAAGCCAAAAACTATTTTGTGGTGTTCCTGGATGCTACAGCCTGGGCATGGGCTAAAGCTGACATCACTCTGGAGAATGCAAGAGAATGGGCTAAGTTTGGTTGAAAACCAGTGGACTGCAGAGCATGGGCTAAGACTAACTTTACCCCTCTTGAAGCGCAGGCATGGGCATCCAAAGGATTGGACTGCATACAAGCAGCACATCTGTCTAATGCTGGTTGGTTGCCTAAGTTGTATCTTGAATGGGGATCATTCACTTCTATTCCTTACAACATAACATGCAAGTGGAAAGACTCTGGATACCCAGCCACTGTAATGCGGTACTGGAAAAGTCAAAAAGTCTTGATTGATGAAGCCCTGGCTTGGGTGCAGTCTGGCGTAGATGCAAGTCTCCATAGCAAGACAGCACACTTGAACATGGGTAAGTTCTCCCTCAACCCCTGGCTGACATGGAAGACAGCCGGTTTTGGATACCTTAACGCTGCAGAGTGGTTTGTCCAGGAATTCAATGCAGAGGCAGCCATAGCCTGGTCCAAAACAGGGTTCAACCCAGAGGACACTGACCAACTCTGCTTTGATCAAGTTAACCCCAAGATGGCCAGAGAATAGACATCAGAGGGGTTTGCAGCAAAGGACATCAAGGAATGGATGCAGGCTTCTGCCTCCCCAGATCTTTCATTTGAATTATTCTCTGCACACATTACTGCTGGGGAAGTGGCAGAATTGATTGGCAATGAGGTGAACGCTAAGGTGGCTCTCATCTTCAAGAATGAGAAGTGGATCCTTGTTGTGAATGCTGCCATTCACTGTGTTTCAATTTTGCCTTCAATGGGTTATTTTGAGGACAAATATCTCTCTTTCACTTTTGCCCTTTGAAATGAGTCTGGCTCCAGATTAGGAAATTTGATTGTTCAGTTTCCTGATGTTGCAACTGAACCAATGAGGATTCAGTATTTGGGATTGAGGAAGACAGCAGTCCAATAAAAAGGACAAAATAATAAAAATAAGGTATTGTTTATTGTAGAACATTATGTTTAATATACCATATGGGGAAAGCCACAAGGGGGTGATATAGTGGGAAGTTCCAAGTAAGGTTTGAAGCCAAGGAATAACTTGTGCAGGGATCAGCAAGTCAAATTGGTAGTGCTCCTAATTAGGATGAAGTACCCGCCATTTGATATTGCCATCAGATTAACCCATAATGTTAGATACGTCAAGGGGCAGCTCATCAAGCGCCCCCTGTGTATTGTAAGATATGTTAGCAGGCAAGTCTGGAAACTCAGTTGCAACACTGATTCTGCGCTACTCACTTGCCCCACTCATGCTTATGGCAAGTGATCCTACCATCCATGTACTGTTTTGTGATGAAGCTACATGGTTTATATTACTAATCTTTTCACCCAACAAACTTAAGTTCTATTCACATTTTTGTCTTTGTGTCTTCACATACTTTGTCGCCTCTCTAGCCACGCCTAGCAGACATTATTCAATTCAGGGCCACAAGGTAATTGCATAGCCTTCCCTGTCATTCTAATCAAGACTTAGTACAAATCCAATTCTAAGGTTAGGATTTCCTGTTGTGACTCTGTGCCGCGCCTCAGATCACAACAAGCCTCATTGACCTACAGAACTGGTGTGCAAAAAGAGGCCAGAGCTTTCAGGAGGTGGCCATCTTTTTCTAAAAAGGATTTTCTCCAGATGAAGCTGCCAACTGGTTAGCCAAAGATATGGACTGGCCCATGGATAAGGCCTGGACTGACATGGGGATTGACTTGGCTCATGCGTCCAAGCTTCACTGCCAAAGCATTGACCCTGGAAAACTGACCAAATGGATCAAGGTGGGATACACCGCTGATAAGGCAATCTTCTGGATCTGCCAGAAAGTACCTCTGGCTCATGATAGTCCTCCCAAGCTTAAGAGTCAGGTGCAGCAGGAGGAGTTCACCTACAGCTCCTTGTGCAGCAATAAGGGAGCATGGAAGGGCGACATATCCTTTGAAGAGTATGTTTGTGAAAAGCTCAATGGCTCTGCTATAGATTGTATGGCGCCCAAGTCAGTGATAAACAACACAATCTGCCTTTCATTGCATGAAATGCCCAAGAGTGATCATGAAGGCTATATGCAGACCATAAAGACTCTCTTTGATAGTGAGTTCCCAAATGCTCAGCTTTGGTTTCACTATGCTATCAAACAGAACTACTTGGATGTAGAGTTTTCTGATGCAGAGTCTAGAGGCAAGGCCAAAAAGAAGGGCATTAGCTATAAAGAAGGGAGCATCCAATTGGAGAGGACCTCCTTCATCAATAAGCGCACCAAGTGGATATATTTCACCAACATGCCAACTGAGTGTGAAGATAGCGCATGGGTACAAGATGCTATCAAGACTGGTCTTAGCTATTATGGGGAAATTGTAGCATGGCACACTGAATATAAAGATATATTACCATATAACTTTGTACCCACTACAATCCATACCCCTCTGGACCCATCCCCCACAGTTCAGGAAAATAAGATTTCTATTCCACACTTCATCTGTATCCCTGGAAATCTCAAGGTGATTGCAGTTGAAGTGTAAAGGAAAGAAGCAAGTGTGCCAATTCTGCTACATATTAGGCCACACACTCAGCCACTATCATAACAGATGGAATGTTTACTACCAGGACATCATCTATGAGCCAGAGGATGGGGTGACAAGAATTAAGAATTGAACCTTTCTTTGCCCAAACCCAGTGGCGTGGATACCCTCTAGTTTTCTCAATTTCATAATCTACTGGCCACTAGAGCTATTCTGGATCAGAGACACTCTAAGGCCTGGGCTAATATGGCAGCCATATTTGATAATGATGTCATGGAACCCTTCTGTGATCCCACAGCCCCATTGGAGAGTCTGCCCCCAGCAGGAATCCCCTACCTGGAACCCCCATGATGAGTGAAAGAAGAAGTGTGGGGTTCCTGTCCACCAGTCCCCAAGTGTGTCCTGGATTGTAGCCAGGGACTGGCTGGAAGGGGTTGTCATCCTCTAGTAAGGGGAAATGTATCTCAGAAATATGTATAGGGGTCAAAATGGGCTTTATTTTCTCTCAGAAGGAAGATCCCCTTAGAAACCTTCTGGTATTTTTCCCAGGGGGTCAAGTAAACAATATGGGTTTGCCAATACTTGGAGTCCTCCAACAATATCTTGGACTCCTTGTACTTGGTCTTTGGCTCCTGCTCCTTGATCTTGGGCTCCTGCACTTTGGTCTTGTGCTCCTGCACCTTGGTCTTGGGCTTCTTTGTTCCCATCTTGGGCTCCTGCGGTCTGTTTCTAGCTCTGGCTTCCTACTCTTGGTTCTTTGCTCCTTCTGTATCTCTTGTGGCCTTTGTAACCCACTTTTATCCAGTCCCTGAAGAGTCTCAGATAGCTCTCCCTTTTATAGCTGCTTGTTTCAGACCAAAAACCCCTCTTAGAACTCTGGTTCTTCAAAGCTTAAACTATCCTGTTTTTCTCCTTCTATGATATATTAAACTTTAAAACTTACTTCAGCTAATGAAAGCCCTAAATTTTCTGCTTCTGCTCCTCATTTTTTAGGCTTTAACTCTTAAGTTAAAGCCCTTAAAACACTGATCAAATAGACTCTGCCTTGCAGCCAATCACACGCCTCAATTCAACGGTTTTGCCAAAAAGGTTTCCTCAGATGATCTGTCCCTGACCCTGGTTCAAACCTGAGGCTGTCTCGCTCCGGGTAAACAACTGCTCCGCATTTCAAACGGTTTTGCCGTAATTCCTGTCATGTTTCCCCGGCAAATCTTGAGCGCTTACACATATGTTTTACTTAGGCAAATTTTGACCCCTCAATTTTTCAACTTTTCTCTGTGTTTCTCTCAACGTTTTGAAACTTCAAACCTGCTTGCTGCTTGCCCTTTTGCCTCTCCTAGTTGTTCTTGGCAAAATTTGCTCTTTCACCCTTACAGTTTCTCTGTTCTTTTTCCAGCTTCTTTCTGGCTCATTTCCTCTTTAATTCTTCTTTCTAAAATAATATATAGTTCTAAAAAACTATATTTTATTTTTCCTCCTCTTTCTTTTTTTATTATATGATATTAAATCCTTTTTTAATCATAATCAGGCAGTATTTAATTATTATTTAACTGCTTTTTTTATCTATTTTCCTCTCAAAAGACACTAAAATCAGCTCTTCCAGCCTCTGCATCCAGTCTGGCTAGTTCATCCTCTCAGCTCTTCAGATCTTCACCACAGACTTCTGGTCCTTTGGCCATCCTGCTTTATGATCAGCTAGTCCTGCATCATAATCTTCTTGCCCTTCAACTTCTCCTCAACCAGTTTCTTAACAAACCCTCACTAGGAACCTCCTTTGTTGCTTCTACACACTGAACCATATTGGTTCCCATAATTCAATATGAATTAACAGTCCATCAACTAGCCTTCACTGTGATCAAACAGTCCCTCCTGCTAGTCTTCTCTTTCAATTCTGTGAACCACCTTGGTTCTTTATCTCAGTCCTCATTACCAGAACTTGTAGACCCAGGCATGAGTCTACATTGAACTGGCGTTTGACTGGGCCCTCGCAAGTGGCAATCCACTTAGGCCATTCAACCATAGATCAATGTCTTTGTGTTGTCTTTACTCACCCAGGTTATTAAGTCTGGGCTTTCAGTTGCAGAGTAATCAGCTCCACTTCCCAGAGGCCTGATCACACCAAGTTCTGCAGCTTGCTTCCCCAAGAAAACCGCCTTGGTGACACCTCTGAGCAAATCTATACCCTCCAATGCTCACTTTGGGTTCCCCCAAAGCTCTCATAGGGGCATAAACAAGGACACTCTACCAGTCTGTTAGGTAGAATGCTTGCTCACAGACCTCCTGTAAGCATATTAGGGTACATAGAGCCCTCAAAGCTCTTTTCCTCCCTAGCAGCCCACGTTACCCGCCAGGGGTCCAAAACCTACTCCCTCCAGACAGAAAAAGTTCCCTGCTTGCTATTTCAGTCTTCACCCTTCTGCAGCCACAGTTTCCTGTGGGGTGAAGCACTATAGCCCTAAGCAGCTGATTTCCTCTGCTGGGTGGAGGCAACATCTGCCTCTGGTAGTCCTATGTTACCTACCAGGCAGGCCTCATTTACCCTAGTAGACCATGTTACCTACTTGGCTCACTCTACTTACCCCTAGTAGCCCAATGTTACCTACTAGGTTCACCTTCAACAAACAACCAAACTTTTTCTTGGCCAACATTAGCCCCACCTGCAAACCAACAAACATGTGGATCATCACAAGGAGGCAGAGGCTAAGTGGAACTAGAAACCCAATAAGAGCAAAACCGCTAGACCCAACCCCCCTAGTGAACCCAAGCCCACTGTGAACCCTAAACCAACTAGCAAGCCCATCAATAAAACCCCTCATGTCACTCCTGTGAATGTAGATGACTGGGAATAGGACTTTAGTCCTGCGGAAATGGCTGAAGCCCAGGCCTCAGCTAAAATGGCCCCAGGCCCCTTTCTCACTAAGAGCAAGTGGAACCCAGAGTCATTTGCCATGGCTGATCCATTCCCTGACCTCCCCAACCAAAAAAAACCCTGCTGATGCAGCGCCTCATACCTGTGGGGAGGGCAATCAGTTATGGGGATTGCAACTATCAATGTGAGGGGGATTACAACATTGAAATTGAGGCAGGAGAAACTACACTATATAAAAGCAAATAATAATATTGACCTGGTGATCATAAAAGAGATCCAGGCTCAGCAACTTGCAACCAAACAAGACTTCTCACCTGACCCAGCAGCACACACATGATCAAGAGAGAGTAAACTGAACGGACTCTGGACAGATCACGTGGCAATTGTGGCCCTGAGAGACAACATTGACATCAGCTTTGTGGCTATACACCTAGAGGGAAGAATAATAGTGTCAAAAGTCAGGAATTTTGGGATGATAAGACACTTACAGGTATTATGTATACCTGTAACCTGGTGGGAACCAAGGAAATAGGGAAGGGTGGCAGATCCTGTTGTCACTTGACCTATCTGGCCAAACTCTTTACAGAGGGGATTTCAACACATACACCAATAACTAAAGAGACACTTACCCATTTCAACAGCAATGTCATCCCTCTGTGCACCTGATGGAGGGTTTCTGGAAGTGCAAGGGGTAGTTGAGACTATTGTCAACAAAGACCTGGACCTCACCCAGTTGACAAGGTGGGGTTATGTGGACAGGTTCCTGGTGTCAGACGCCAGACTAGACCATATCCTAATCTCTGGCAATATTCCAGAGGAATTCACTGGATCCCAGATTCAGGTAGCCCATATCTTGGACCATCATATTGTGTATATTGATTAGGACTCTGGTATTAACTGATGTGCTAAGCAACGGTGGGTCATATGGCCATCTGCGTTTTTTAACCACAAGTGGAAGGAGATGATTGAGAGAGCCATCCTGGCAATGACCTCCCCAATATGGGCCCGGTACAGTCACCTAGTGACACATGGTTGGGCATCAAAAGGGAGATCTGGGCATCCACCATCTCCTTTCAGAGGAGACAGCAGAATAATGAGCTCACAACACTGCATGCTTTGGAGAAAGAATATAAGGAAGTGGCCAAGAGAGACATTCTGAAATTCAACACTCTCCATTGGCAGATCAAAAAGCTGCAGATGACCATTGAGAAGCACTGTTGGACCAACACACCATACAAATTCCACTGTAGCTTTGGAACATCTACAAAGGATAAACTATGTAGCCTTGCTTTGTGTCAGAGGGGATCTCCTTTCAAGGAGATTGATACAGGGTGCGGTCTGAAAACTAAAGACAAAGCTGTGATTAAGCAGAAGATTTAGGAGTTCTACTCAAGTCTGTATGCTCATACAGATGTGGACAAGGATGCCCTCTCTTCACTAATGATGGAGGCTAGTCCAGAGCTCACACAATGTCCCCCGGCAATATGTGGACCCCTGATAGCCAACATCACACCAGAGGAGACTCTTGCAGCCATTAAAGAGTCCCCAAATGGCAAATTGCAAGGTCCAGAATGCATTCCAGAAGATGTGTATAAGCCTATTAGAAATCTTATAGCACACCATCTGACTAGACTCTTCAACTATGTCCTCTCCTCAGCCATCTAATTTCCTGAGAGGAATGAGGTGTCAATCTGCCTCCTCTTCAAGAACAAGGGTCATAGGAGCAAAGTTAAGAACTGAAGACCAATCTTGTTGTCCAATGCAGATTACAAACTGCTGACCTGGATACTGTCTAACAGAATCATGAAGATTGTATATGTGATCTTACACCCAATGCAGTTTGGCTTTGTCTGTGGCCGCTCCATCTGGGATAATATTCACATGGTCCAAAATACCCTCCAGAATAGGGTTAAATCAAATATGAGTTAACTGCTATTTCTGGACATGGAGAAGGCATATGATTGTGTATCTTGGTCATATCTCTATGTGAGTATGTGGGCTGTAGACCTTCCAGAAGAATGGATCTGTTGGATAAAGATGTTGTACCTAAACTTTTGGGCACGTGTTATTGTCAATGGTGACCTGACTGAGAACATCAAAATTTATCAGGGATTGAGACAAGGGGATTCTCTGTCTCCTATCCTGTTTGATTTTGCAGCAAACTTGTTCTTGGCAGCTGGAAACTCTAGGCTGAGAGGCTTCACTCATCCTAGTCAGAAGGCACTCTGTATGACTGCTTTTGCAGATGACACTATTGTTAGTCTGACCACAAAGGAGGACTCACAAAAGCTGACAACCCTTCTGGAGCTCTATCAAAGGGCATCCAATGCAAAGGTTAACATCAAGAAGACAACACTGGTGAAGATAGGTGCACCAAACTTTGCACCACTGCATGGCCTCACGCCTATCCCAGCCTGCAAAGCCTTTAGACACTTGGGAATGTGGTTCAACCTATGGATATTGATCTGCAGACCAATGAACAGATACTTCTTAAGGCTATTGCTAATAAGATCAACAGGTGGCACCATTTATGGTTCAATGTAATTGGACGGGTTACCTCCCTAAACATCTTTGTGTTCTCCAAGATGCGGTATGTAGCACACATTGTACCCTTCTCCAAAGCCTTTGAGAAGAAGGTGTCAGCCATGACCCGCAACTTCTTATGGGATACTCCCAATAGGTCCCCCATAAAAATATCGGTGGTCTCTCTCCCCAGGTTGTCAGGCAGACTGGGTCTGATAGATCATGTCCAGCGTAGCCAAAGGATGTGAGAGAAAGGGCTAAGGGAACTACTGGCTGCCCATACTGATTTATTGGCAGCGGGCAGAGCAGTAAACTGGGCGTGGGCTATCCAGATACCCAACCCTTTGACATTTGGACTAAGACAATGGTTCTTGAAGAAAAAGAGATTCACACCCCCCAAAGACACTCCGGAGTATTGGCGCCACTGCTTGGCAATAATGCAAGTCAATGAATGGGAAATCTCTAATAATCTTGATCCTGCTGATCCACAGAATTGGGACCTGAAGGGCTTGCATCCAGCAGATAGAAACAGACAGACAAAATACAATCTGGATATGAGGAGCATTGTCACACGACGGAAGACGGTGGTGTCCAGGTGTGGGAAGAAGGTACTCCATGACCCAAAGCCCAAGCCGGAACACCCCAAGATGATTTGCAAGTGGGTAGATGCCAGCAGACTGGTCACAATCACCCCCAATGAAATGGCTACTCTGACGCGGGTACCAATGGTGACAACAAGTGCACAGACTCTGACTTGGAGACTGTTCAACGAGGCCTTCTGAAGTGAATCAACATTCCTGGTGGATCACCCAATTTGCCAGTGTGGGCTTTGCCCATTCCAAGATGCCAATCTGGAGCACAAATTCTTTGGTTGTGTAGTTGTATTGTGGTTCTGGACGGAGGTCGCCAACATGCTGAACCTCTCCTTATGTTTTCAACCAAAGTTTGACATCTTCTTCATGAGATATCTCAAGCGGAAACCCCCAGTAATTTGAGCAGTTGCTTATCATCTTGCACTGTGGACCATCCACACTACCTGTATAGATGTAATCTTTGACAAAGGACCCAACCTGGTGTCACTCATGAAGGAGAAATTCTGCTCCTTTATGGAAGATACTATGATCTGTACAGATAAATTTGGCCACACAATTCCTGGGAACAGGAAGCTTATGGATATCATTGTTGACTCATCCCACCTCATAGTTGAGGGAGTCATTCAATGGAAAGACAGGCACACAGAGGGCCGGCAGACTGCTACCCCGTCCTCTGGTATCCCTCACTTCCCTCCCCCCACAGCTGTGTTTCCTTTTAAACACCGTCTCTGAACCTTAATAAACCTGTGTTCCCCTCAAAAAAAAATGGGTTCCTGAATTGTAAGATAAAAAAGAGAGTAAATCAATAAAAACACACATTTTGGCATAAAAATTACATTTTCAAAATTGATTTTAAATTTTGAAAAAATAAATTTTTATGCAGAATCATTTTCTCTTGTTGTTTGAGAAAATGCTTCAGCTAAGCTTTTCTCAAATAATTTTGCTCACCATTGCAATCCTTCTGACTTTATTTAATAGTTGCCAGAGTCCGCAGTTGTCTCCCACCTGAAACTGGTTGATGTCAGCAATGGTCTCTGTGGTTTGAGCCTGGCCTGGTCCACCTTGCTTAATGCCTTTGTGGCAAGGTGGAGCACAAGCCCTTTCATCACAACCACTACTAAAAATTAGAGGCTAATTGTCATTGAAAATTCCAAATCCCTGTAATTATTAAAGAGCTATCAAGTTTTTTATGTCGACTGCTTTGAGAAATAGTATCAACGGCTCTACTTAGTAAATATAATGCTAAAAGTAAAAGTATGATTTTTTTGCTTAAAAAGGTGAATTAAACAATTTTAAACTAATTCTTTGAGTATCTAATCTATTGATTCATTACAAAATGTTATATTGAGTAAGAGAAGGTAATTGGTTCAGGCAACCCTGGAACAAGGCAATGATATAAACATAAAATACTAGTTACTACTAAGCCACTAGACTGAACCTCTTTAAGCTTTGCCCTTTGGTTGCATCGAACTTTCAAAAAAAGTGGCTAGCTTTTAAACTTGAGGGATGAATGCAACTCAACGAGTATTGCGTCGGAAGAGGTTGTTATTTTCCTTTTAGTGATATTTATGAAGAACCCATTGGCGTCGAAAGAAAGCGGACTAAAGATTCAGATGAAAACCGAGACTGCAAAGTGTAATATTTATTATTGACTTAAATGGCTTTTGGGAGAATATGGTTGAGCTTCTCGCCTAACTTAATAGCATCTACTCGAATAACTCTAGGATCTACTTTCAAAGTTGATCTCAAATCTTGAAGGGTGTGGGGATTGGCATCAAACTGCATTTGAACATAGCTAAAAATAAATAAAACAGGGAAACCTAAAAAAACTTACGTTCCCTGGAGGAAATTAGTTTGATGGCGCTTCATAGGCTGAGGAAGATTTCTAACTCCAGAATGCTGAAAACCTCGGACAACTCCATTATGTGTCCATACCGTTTGGGATGTTTTTTTGATCAAGTCTTTGATGTTATTCTAAACTAAATTAGCTTTGGACAGAGAAAGTAAAGCAGTTAAATAAACGTAGCACTACGATTTATAGAGCTAAAAGTTGATATTCTGAATGAGGGTGTACTTACAATAGTTATATCACCACGAATAATCAAACATAATTCATATAAAGGCATTTTAAATTTAACTTAATATACAATGCTGACCAAAGATTGAACTTGGACAAGTTTTAAAGTTAATATCAATACGAGATTTTGCTGGGAAAATCTATTTCATCCCAGTAATCTTCTGTGGAAGCCCTTTGATATGCACTTGACATCCCCCCGAAAGGCCATACATCTTTTTCTAGGTTTTATTGCTATAGATGGATGTAAAATGCTTCAGTCTAAGAATAACATTATTCTAACCTTCCTTACTGTAAATTCAGAACCTAATGGTAGAAATGCGGGATTTCCAAATCCTTGGTCCAAATTTCAAATCACATTTGCGGGCAACTCAGCTGAATGAAAAACAAAATTATATAATAAAATCAACCATTTAATTTGGCTTTTTTAATTTATTTAATTTTGCAAATTTTGAATTTCTAGTGCAGATAACTCAACTAAAGACAAAATACATCAAACAAATGCAGGATACATGAATCAGAAAGCAGGATCCTAATGTACAATCTGGTATTTCATGTAAGTCTAATAAATCATAACCAACATGAAATTAGTAAAAAATTTGAAATTGTGTGATTGTCAAATCCAAGAACCAAATTTCAAATCAAAATTGAGGTGAATTTGAAATAAATATAATTTATAGGTGTCTAAAAAAGATGCTAAAGGATCTAGAGTGGATTTGTGCTAATTTTTTAGGAATCATAGGCATTCTCAAAAATCCACTAATTCTATTTTAGGACGGCTAAAATTTAGATCCTACTATTCATCAAGTTAACATAATTAACAATAAAATTGACTAAAATTAAACTTCTCTTTTTGAGTTTATTTTTTAACAAAAATTTATTATGTCTTCTAACATCAACCAAGTAAATGAACTGTTCCCTGGCCTTGATAAAATCATGCAGGACTAAGCTGGGTCTCTCAACAGTGAAGCCTCTAAATATAGCTGTTCCCAATTTGCAGGACCCTCCCCAAGCACTACTCAGCAGTGTGTTTTTTCTCCTGTGCCCTCTAACATGGCCCTGTTTGAACACCATACATAGGCAGCTGTTAATCCAAATCCCATATTAACACTAGCACCAGGCAGCAGTCAATCAAGCCATGGGACCACCCAAGAAAGTGAGAATACAGAAACAGCCAATCAGATGACATCATTTGGATCTCAAGACAGACACATTCCTCCCCCAGCCAATCAGCCTACAAGATGCAGAAAAAAAATTTACCCCTGAAATTGTTCTGGAAATGATCAAAAAGCGAGAGATGCTTATGTCTCTTTGGAAAATAGCGGCCACAATGAGTTTTGCAAAGTTCATTATGGCTGCAACCCTGCAAGCTCATGCCAACTGTGGTCCCTCTTCTAATAAAACTCCAACTAGGGCTTCATAAATCCTTCATCAGTAAGAGAACAGTCAATTTGTGAATGCACAATGTTGTGCTTACTGCAAGTATATTGATCAATCAAGTTTATAGTAGTCTCAGTTTGGTGAACACTGACTGTAAATGCCTAACATGTGAGGAAGCATTTTAGCAAGGTATGGTGCCAAGTTCAACACTTGAAACCCAGTGAGCAAGATGACAATTGGGTATACTGTCAATACCCAACAAAACACCTTTGCATATACCTTAAATTGGCCAAAATTATGGATGAAGTAAGTAAGAACATAGTAAGTCAAAGTTTTAGACTGCTATAAACATGATCAAATGGAGCAAAACCAGGGCAGACCAATAGTACATCTTGGAGGAGTTTAATTGTGCAGGATCTCTGAAGTAATACTCTTTGGTGGGTTCTTGGAAAGGCCCATGTGGTTGGAAGGTGTGTTGGTGGCTCCCAAACCCAAGGCAGGCTATAAAGACAGCTGTGTCATGAATCAAATTTCAATACTTGTATTGAAAACCCAAGAGTTGAACCCCAGTTCTCTGAAGGTGGATTGTGCCCCCAGGATGGCCCAGGACCTGCCAACCTGTTAAGTCACGGACTTGAGTTGTTAAATTACCCTGCGGCCCGCCGGCTTAATAATGAGATTCCCTGAATGGTTACCAGATTGCCGCCAAACCAGTTCCACTGAAGGCCCATACCTACACAGGAGATGTGGCCTACCTAAAGGAGGTTGGGAAAAGACCTACTACTAGCCCTGCCAACAAGTACCAGCTGTCACCAGTCTCCAGTCCAGAAAGAGTATTGCAATTGGCCAGCTCAGGCGACATAGCAAATAACAGTGGCAAAACAAAGCATTGTCACTTCTGTTCTCTAGAGCCAGCCCAACCAGGACCTGCCAAACTGGTGCCACTAAGGACCCAGGAATACGCAGAAGTTGTGGCTTGGACAAGAACCACTACTAGTCCTGCAAATAAGCACCAACTGCCAATTGTCCCCAGTCCAGAAGGGGAATGCAATTAGCCCGCTCAGGTGACATGGTGAACCACAGCAGCAAAATTAAACATTGCCACTTCTGTTTGCCAGAGCAAACCCAACCAGGACTGGCTGCTCTCAAGATCCTAAACCAAGATCCATGCCCTGCCGGAAAATTGCCCATGGACCTGAAGCCCGCAAAAAGCAAAGAAGAAAAATCACATGGTATAAGAACGCTGGTGGTGTGGTGATGACCACATTGTCATTTTTGATAATAAAGTTTTATGAACATTTTGTTTGAAAAAATCCAACCCTATCTAGTCTTAGTGATCTTTCATCTCAACTCTGGCCAAGTAGACAATCAGGCAACTTCCCCCTCCAGAGACCAACCTGCTGACCCTCCTCAGGCACTATACCGTCCCCCTGGAGCTCCTCTGGACCTGTGCATTTTACTGAATACCCGCCCAATCCTGCCTATTAGAGTATAACTTGGAAACCATCCTCATTGCCAATACTTTGGCAAGGACTAGAGAAACCAAATACATAGTGTCAAAACAGTAGGCTTGACCCGCCAGCAAGGTTACAAGTAAGCAGGTTTGTGACCCGCAATCCAATTATCCAGTCACTTGGAGCCAGACTAGGAAGTCAACTCAAATTTTCAAATCCAACAACATGAACAAATGATGATCCCTTACGGTGGATACCTTGTTTTGGCACTTGACTCATGACCAGGATCAAGCGACCCCCTTCACCATCCCACTGTGTGATCAACACTATCATTTTTCTGTTATCTACAATTCACAATGATTATATAATACCTATCTCTCAATAAAGAATATTATATAGCTTCTAAATATTTTCCCCTTGTAACTCTGCTAAAACAGCACAGTTACAACATTTGTAGCTTAGGTAGGGTCTCCATCCTACCTTATCTTGTAAAATTTTGCCTGTTGCCCATACTTGCAGCGGCTAACAAATCCTTGATAGAATTATGTCTGGCCTCCCAGCAGACTGGACACCGTACACACCTGGTGCCAAGATACCTAATGGGTTTGTCCTCTACCAGAACATGGTGATACCACTTCCCACGTTCAATGCCCTGTCTACCCAAGGGTTCTTTCAGTCTCCCTCTGCCATGCCTCATGCAACTGATGAAAACACTATGCCAGCCTATGTAGCCCAAAGACTTTGAAGCGCTACCCTGGAATCCTTTGCTGGGGCCAACAACAACAACACTGCTGCATGGATCCAATCTGCCCAAAGCAAACTGGCCCAAATGGAATGCCCTCAACGCTTCTAAATTGCAGAGATCTCCATCCAACTGACTACCAATGTTGGCACCTGGTGCAACAAGTGGCATGAAGAGAACACCAAAAAGGACTGGGATACCTTTAAACAAGACTTCTTGGCAAGATTCATGCTTAAGGACACCACACTCATGATCATACGCCAAGTAAAGAACCTAACCCAGAAAGGCACTGTGAAGGAACTCACCCGCGCCTACAAGGAGCTCCAACTACGCGCACTCTCTGACATGGCTTTTGAAACCCCAGTAACACACCTCATGTACTACAAAGCACTCAAGCTGCATGTAATGAGACACATGAGCCTGGATCAGGTGATCAATCTACAGAGTCTGTAGCGCAAGGCAGAGAAAGCTGAACAAACGTCCAACGCTCTCCACAAGGCGTAAATTGGAAAGTGAGATTGACCCAAAGATTCTCACCCAGCTGGACGCCTCAACCAACTGCCTCCTGGGAAAAATAACAACAGTTCAAACCACAAACCTGCAGGTTCAAATGGACATGGAAATGGGAACAGTGGCTAGTCAAACCGTACCCATTTTTGTATCACTGCCACACAAGGCAACCAAGACAAGGGAAAAGCCTGGGGAGAGCATTAAGCAAGCCAAGCTCTCCCTGCAAAACTCCTGACTTGCCCAATGATTAATACTGACCTAAGTACGTGGACCAGTGTCCAATAATTAAAGTGCCCTCAGAGGACCCGGTACTTTACACCATTGCCAGATACCCCAATAAACTGATGTCTTACCCTTTCTGCTTTCACAGTTATACAGGCTCAGCACTCCTGGACTTGGGCGCAGACCAAACCCTAGTCAACAGCAGCTTTTTAGATAAGTTCAAGCTAGCCACTAATCCTTTGCGGATTAAAAACATGGTTTTAGCTGATGAACATCACATTGCTGTGATAAGGGAAGCCGCCCCCTTTGCTGTCATGCTTGAGAACCTGCACTTCACCATCCAAGGCCTTGTCATTGACTTTAAAAAGTTTGACATTTCACTGGGTTTGGATTGGCTGAGAAAGAACAATCCTCACGTAGACTGGGCAACCTCAGTATTGACCATCAAACGCAAGGGCATCAACCACCAGATCTACCCTGACTTGGTAGACTAGCTCCTACGCAACCACCTCTTTGTGCATATCACAGAGACCCTAGACAAAAAAGAGAGCCTCAAGGCAATCAACTGGGACTCCTACCAGTATAAGATCATACACTTCAAAGACCATCAGGACACCACCACACCTAAAGATTATGAAATTGTAGCTTGCCACCCAGAAATCTTCAAGGAGGATTTACCCAGGTTGCCACTGGAAAAGCATATCCAACACTCCATTCAACTCAAGGGAGCTGTACCCATGGCACAATCCATCTATTTCCTGACCCCAAACAAAGACAACACCATATGTGCCTATATCAAAGAGGCCTTGGAGAAAGGACTTATCTGTCCCTCACAATCTCCCTTTGGGGCCGCCGTATTCTTTGTTGGCCAAGAAGGATGGCACCCTGCGCCTAGTCACAGATTACCAAGCTCAAAATGAAGTTATCATCAAGAATTGTTACCCACTACCCCTTATTGACAACCTCTTAATGCCCTGGGCAGCGCCACAGTCTTCTCCAAGATTGACCTAACTGCAGGCTACAATCAGATCTGTATAAAAGAGGAAGATATCCCCAAAAGGGCCTTCTGCAATAAGTTCTGCTCATAAAAGTATGTGGTGCTCAATTTTAGTATGACAAACACCCTGTCAACCTTTGTGAACTTCATGAACAAGGTGTTTGCGCCTTGCATAGGCAAGCACACCTTAGTATTCATGGACAACATTATTGTCTATAGCCCCTTGGTAGAACAGCACTGCAAGGACCTAGAGGCAGTCTTTGCTACCCTGGCACAACACAAGCTACTAGCCAAACCCTTCAAACGTCAGTTCTTCTGCTAGCAACTGCCTTTCCTAGGACACATAGTCTCAAAAGACGGCATCAAGCCCAACAGCCAGAAGATACAGGCCATCTTCAAAATGCCACCACCCAAAGAAAAGTTGGAACTACACATGCTCCTAGGAATGGTGGCCTATGTACACCAATTTATACCTGACTGCGGCATCCTGACTGCACCCCTGTCTGCCATAACTGGCGCCAAATCCAAGTTTGTATGGACCCACCTGATGTGATCTCTGCATTAGGCGCCTCAAGGAAAAGCTCACAACAGCACCTATCCTGCAATACCCAAAACACAATGGGAAGTAAAAAAATGGAAAAAGACGCCTCAGATGCATCCATTGAGGGAGTACTATGAATTAAGAATAATGATGGTGACTTCCTTCCTGTAGCCTACAAATCACAAAAACTAACAGACTTCAAGTTTCAAAACCCTATACATAACAAAGAGTTGTTGGACATTATACACTGCCTAGTCAAATGGCGTTGCTATCTAGAACAACAGGTAGAATTCACAGCATTGACCAACCAAAAGTTGCTCATATATTCCAAAACCCAAGAAAACCTATCCTGCTGTCAGGCCTGCTGGATGGAGCTCCTGGAGAGATTCAATATGCTCATACAATACAAGCCTGGTCCAGAACTTGACATGGCGGACACACTCTCACAGCTGTACGTCCAAGCCACAAGAGGAGAGAATGGGCTTGAACCAGACTGGCCCCTCTTGGTACTTTGGGCAAAGGACAAAGGGTTTCCCCCTGGCACCACAGACATAACAAAGGAAACAGCCATTAAGAACAAGACCCTATTTTCAGACGTGTATGGAACCTTACATAAAAAAATGTCCGATGAAACAACCATCCCTTATATTCCCACACATCAATGAGTTGACACAATCTTACATTACCACAGAGACCTAGGGCACACAAAAAAGCTGCAACCTCTACAAATTCTTTAAACACAAAGCATGGTGGCCAACCCTGTACCAAGACGTTCAGAAAGTCTTGGACTAATGCAAAGTATGTGAGAAATTTGCAAAAAGCAAAACCCCACCTAAGTCAGTACTACCTATCCACACGCAACTACCCTTCAAGGTGTGGGCCCTAGACATTGTGGGCTTCATTCCAGGAAAACATGACAAGAAGAAGTACATCATCACTGCAATAGACTTTGCAACACAATGGCCAGTGGCACAAGCAGTAAAAACACATACTGGCAATGACGTGCAGCAATTCATAGGAAAAGAAATCATCAGCAAGTTCAGAAAGCCAGCACTCCTGATAACCAACAGAGGCAAAGAGTTAACCTCTGAAGACACCAATGTATACCTCACCAAGAATGGGGTCAAGCACACAGTGACAACACCTTACCATCCTCAGGCCAATGGACATGTGGAACGACTAAATGGCAGCCTTGTGCAAGCCTTGGCCAAGCTCACCGCCAGGAAACCTGAGGACTAGTATAAGCAGCTACCAACTGCACTACTTGTATGCTGGACTTGTGTGAAAAGATCCACCGGGAAAAGCCCTTTTGAGTTAGTATATGGCACACAGCCTAATATTATCCTAGCATTGTCAGGACCCAAGCTGGAAATTCCAAGCAAGGTTCCCCCGCTCAGATCCCCAGGTCATAGAGGCCAATGACAATCAAATAGAAAGAGAAAACAAGTGTCTACAAAAGACATGTGTCCCCATCCAAAACAGACACAAGGTTGGTGAAAAAGTTTGGGTAATGAACATCAACAAAAGTAAACTACAACCCAAGAAAGTAGGCCCAGAAATCATCTTAAAGATAAACAAAAACAACACTTACCTTGTGAAAGGACTCAGGAAATGTAGACAAGACAAGGTCCTCAACCATAATTTCCTGAGACCCTGCAAGGCAAGACAGAAACAGCACAAGACTGTCCTACCTGCCACAGAACAACAGCTAGTCCAGTATGGCGCCCGAGCTCCTGACAACCTCCCTGACAACCTGCCCCCAGAGGAGGCCAACCTTCAGTTGTGTGTGTGTGTGTCAAAACAGCAGTCTCAACCCGTCAGCAAGTTTTCAAGTATACAGGTTTGTGACCCGCAATCCAATTATCCAGTCACTTGGAGCCAGACAAGGAAGTCAACTCTAATTTCCAAATCCAACAACGTGAACAAATGATGATCCTTTACAGTGGATACCTTTTTTGGTGCTTGACTCATTACCAGGATCAAGCCATCCCCTTCATCATCCCACCGTGTGATCAACACTATCATTTTCCTGTTATCTACAATTCACAATGATTATATAATACCTATCTCTCAATAAAGAATATTATATAGTTTCTAAATATTTTCCCCTTGTAACTCTGCTAAAACAGCACAGTTACAACAATAGGACACAAAGGAAAGAGGATTGAGGTGCCTCCCTTATTGTTCAAAGACAAGTACAATTATCTGCCAGCATACTTTGTCCTCATGACTCCACCCTTAACCCCAAGACTGGACCACCCAATGGAACCTACTGCTGCGGCAGGGACTACCTCTACCCAACTGTTTGGAGTACTTTATATTACTTTGAAAGGATTTGATGGATTCCATGGTGCCCAACTGCGGACCCTGGTCCTTACTTGGGCAATCTGTATCTTAGATTATCAAGTTAGCACCCATTCTATGGTGGGCTTTACCTGCCAGCTTGGCTGCACCCTGTCCCAAGCCACCTAATGCCTCTACCTATGCCTGGTTTTGTGACAAGCAGAGAAGATAAGATGATTTATCTTCTATCTCCTGGGGAAGGGCAGACAAATCTTAGTGTCTTTGGACTTTTTTTTAGGTAAGTCTTGTAAGTGATTATGTGATATTATTGAGGGTAATTTCACTCAATGATAGCACAATCTATCATCAAGTGAATGTTCTTTATTATATACTAGTGGCCTTGATGTGGCATGAATAATGAAAAACATTAGAATTGGAAACCCCAAACGCTTGGTGTTGTCTGAGATTCCCTTTCTGGGGTGGCATTGGGGTGGATTCAGTGGTAATGTATTGCCAGTTCCTGGCTTGCAGTAGCATGAGGAATTTTAGGTTTCTTTCATGCACCCAAATTCATTAGGTGCAGTTAGTGCATGAATATTGGTGCAGTGTAGCTTGTCAACCCCTCCCTTATTTAGAAGATTCCCAATTTAGGCAGCAGTTCCCCCCAAATTAGGAATTGGGGAAATTTCCTTTTTGGTTTCCTGATTTGGAAGTTTTCCCATTTGATGGGGGTAGACAGGCCAGCTGTGGGGTGTGTGCCGTCAGCAGCTGGCTGGCAGGAGTGGGCAAGCTGTCAGGACAGGCGTGCGTCTGGCAGGAGCCTGGCAGTTGGCTGCACGGTCCGCAGCTGGCCTATAAAAGGCGGAACTATCATGGCTGGGCATGGTATCAGGATCTTCTTCAAACAGGGACAAAGGGTGATCCTGGAATGTCCAGTACACAAATGAGGCAATCCTAATCATGTAATTAAAAGCATAGGCCCAGGGTTGCTAAGCACCCATATGAGAAATCACTTATTCAGTGAACCCTAATAGGATTACATAGGCAAACCCAAGTTTAATGTAAAGTGTATAAGGGATAGGGAGAATCCTCAATAGGCTTGCTCATCTGGTTGACAGGCTGGACAACACAGAAGAAACTTTGGTGCAAGAGAGGAAGGTGAGTAGGGCCTATGATTTGATCAAAAGCCCTGTCAGGAGGAGGAAAGCTGGTTCTGTCTGAGCAAGGGCAAGTGTATCTTGCCTGATGCTCCTTTGGACCAGTTGGATCTGGGGCTCTTCTCTGCAGTAAGAGAGCATCAAGGTTAAAGTGGTAAAATTAAAAAGTTCTGTAATTTTTCAATGATCAAATAAATAAACTGCAATTGATTATTAGCTAAAGATGTCAACAAGGGAAGGGTTGTCAGTGTTTCCAGCTATATAATACTGGGAAACTGCAATTTTACTTACTGTCAACTCCTTTTTCAAGAACCCATCTGCTTGGAAATATACCACCAAGCAGGTGTATGGCCTCAGAAGGGTTCAAACCTGTAACCAAGGAACCAACGGGGATGGATACCATTCCCATATGGAAGAGCTCCCCGAGCAAACAATATTCCCCAGGAGGGGATTAAATCTACCAAGGAGGAAGTAGGCTCCTAGGTAGCTAAGCAGGAAGGCCAAAGCCAAGGGATGGAACAAGGAAGGTGAAGCAGGCTGACTGTGGCCCATAACACATGGTTTCTCTGTAATAGGAGGGTTTGGGGACAAGGGTGTGGCGGTATACCATACACCTGGTATCACTTGGCGCCACAATTTATCAAGATAGTGAGGAGTGGACAAACCAGAATCTGCTCTGGTTCCTAGGGATACGCTTGCTGCCAGGGCCTGCTCAAGGAGCAATCAAACCAACCATTTATACCCAAATGGCTCCCATTAGGAGAACTTGGGTAATCTCATGGCTTTGGATTTCAAATAAGGTAACAAGCAAGAGAAAATCAACTAGGTTTGAAGGAATTGACTTTATTAACTGAAAAATTATCATCTTGGAAGATGGAGCCTTATATAGGTTTTCCAAGACTCTTAAATTGCAGATTTCAAAGGGATTGAGGAAAATGTTGCAGAAATTGAAGAAATTGGGGGAAACCTTGGCAGGAAAAGTCTTACAAAAACAACATATAAGTCCTTTTTAAAATGAGAGATACCCCCTGTGGCTTCCCAAACAGCTAGGTATTATTTACCCCAGCTGTCTGTGGACCTCAGATTGGGGAGATGGCTCCTGGTGGTTGTAACCACCACCAGAAGAAGATAACAGGTTGTTATGATTATTCCAACCAAGTACAGCGCTTGGCGTTGTGCTAGATGGCTTTGTATTTGACGCAAAAGCAGGTTTGAGCTCTGAAGCCCCAGTTGTAAGCTCTGATTGGCTTAGAGCTTAATCTTTTTTAAGTTGAAGGTAAGTTTGAATTTGAATGAATAACTTAAATAGGTGTTGTAGAGGCAGAGAGGAGACCCAGGTTTGATCCCCATTGTGTGAACCAAACTGGTCTCTGGAATTGAAGATTAAACACCAAAAGGTAATACAAGACTAATACTACCTACTAATAACCCATTTTTAGGGGCCATAGCAGCTTCCCATGTAGGGAAAGATCCCTCAAGAATTATAGAACCTAAGTGCCAGGGCCCAGAAAGCCCTGGAAAATCAGCTGGCCTTCCTAGAGGCAAAAAACCCCACAGCTTGGGAACCCCTACCAAGTATCTCCTAGAGCAAGAAAACCCCCCTTTTGACTAAAAATGGCCCAGGATTCAAGAGGCACACAAGCCTCAAATCCCTGGCTTCAATTCTATTATTAAAATTGGACCTCTCAACTATCAGGAAATGATACATCAGGAGCGCAATTGTTTGATCACAAAATCAGGCGCTCAATCACTTGTGGGATCTATAAATAACTGTGGCACCTTGGCATGCTGCAGTTCAAGAAAGGTTCATGTTATACCAACCAATGAGCACCCACCCCCTGGTTCAAGTACACAAATTCCAGTGAAAATTGTAAGTTTAACTGCAATTGATGCCATCAGTTCTCTGGTGGCAATAAAAGCCTCAAAATTACCAGTAAGTATAAATAGTGAGGAGGAAAAGCCCTCCTCACTGTTGACATCTTAAAAATAAATGTCTTTGTGCTCAGGATTTCTTATTTTCTTGCAAGATCTATCTACTTTTGCACCAATATATCTATTCTGTTTGCATTTATTTGTAACTCCACTACACTTTACAACCTCACATATTTGCTCCTCCTGGCCACCAAGAGTGATCATTTTACACTCCATGCTGGAGATTCCTCCTACTCCCTCTTACCAACTGTGCCTCCTGCCCAGGACTTCAGTAAGTTAGGTTTAATCTATATCACAGTATTTGGGCTGACCAACCAGGTTGTGCTCCATACTTGGAGTTGGTGTTCCCTAGCTACTGCAGTCAACTATCTGGTCGGTTGCGCCTATTGTGTCTTGGCTTCTAGGCCTGGCCCACCTCTCCTGCAGGAGTCCAGCCTGACTCTGGTATGGGCCATGACACTAAGAAAATATTGTTGTCAGGAATAATGGTCAAGGTGTTCCTTACACCTTATTGGCTGTTGAAGGGTTATTCTTAAGCTGAGTCCCAATGATAGGTTCTGATTTGTCAGTTAAGAGGATCAATTCCCTATTTTTGTCCTGGGGAATCTGGCAGGAGATTTTGGGATCATTTGGCAACCCAGGTCCCAATTTCTTAGTCTCAGAGGGGGTGCGCTAATTAAAAACCTTTTTTCTTGACGTTGGAAAAATTTCCAATTGTCCCAAGGTTTGGCTCTTACTGGGGTTTGATTCCTCACTTAGCATTGAAGTTTTCTTTAGGTCAGTCAATGCAGTTGGCAACACAATTGCTTGGTTGGGCAATTGCTCAATTGTGGGCAACAAACCTATGTAACACAGTGATTTTTCTGGCCCATTCTGGGCCCTGACAGGAATTGTCAAAATTTTAAATTTTAAATTTTGTTTTTTGCTGTGGTTTTTGCAGCAGTTTCCCAATCAGGGAAAACTGCTGAAAATTATCCCCTTGATTATTTGGCACCATTGTGCTGCAAGAGATGATTCCTTGTGACATTTTTTCAGAAATATTCCTGACAGTTGCCTTTCCTTTCTGTGATGGTCCACATGGAAGCAGTTGTACAGGCAAGGGCTGATTTGGTTGCTATAAAGACTCTATGCTTAAAGTTGGAGAAGTGTAGTGGCTTTAGGGTAGGTAAATGCCTAGTAGGTAACATGGTCTACTAGAGGAGGATGTGATACCAACCCAGTAGGTAACAAGGGCTTCTGGAGAAGGATAGTTACCAGACTGGTAGGTAACATGGGCTATCAGGGATGGATGATGTCTGAACCTAGTAGATAACATGGTCTAATTAGAAAGATAGGAGCTGAGGTAGCTTCACAATCTCTTTGTCACTTGTAGGAGGTCTGCAAGTGGGGATTTTACCTAATGGACTGGTAAAGTGTCCTTGTCTTTGTTTTCTGGAGGCTTTGGGCAGGTCCTGAAGCCATCAAAAGGGGCATGAATATGCTCAGAGACATTATCAGAATAGCTGCTCAGGGAAGCAGCTGCAAAACTTGGTGTAATCAGGCCTCTGGGAAGCAAAGCTGATTACTTTGCAACTGAAAGCTCAGACTTAATCACCTGGGTGAGTAAAGACAACTACATAGACTTTATTGATCTATAGTTGGATGGCCTAAGTGGTTGCCACTTGCAAGGGCCCATTCAAACGCCAATAACAATGTAGACTCATGCCTGAGTCTACAGGTTTTGGTAATAGGGACTGAGATTTAGGACCAAGGTGGTTCATAGTGTGGGATCAGCAGTGAAAATTAGTAAGAAGGGCTTTATGATCACAGTGAAGACTAGTGGAGGGACTGTTGGTTCATGTTGAAGTTTGGAAACATGAAGGAATGACCAAAGGTCTAGAAGATTATGATGCAAGACTAGCTGAGGAACTCAAAGATGGCTTGGAAGGACTATCTGGACTAAATACAGGAGCTAGAATGCTGGTTTTGGATTCTTGAGAAAGAAAATTATAAGAAAGAAGCAGTTGAAGAATGATTTAATGCTGCCAATAATATAATATGAAGAAAGAATTAATTATCATATTACTTAAAAGAGAGAGGAAAAAATAACTTAAAGTGTTTAGAACTGTATTTTATTGAAAGATTTGATTGAGTGGAAAGAAGCTGGAAAGAGGCTAGAAACAGAATGGAGAAACTGTGAGGACAAATGCACAAATTTCACCAAGAACAAATAGGGGAGGCAAAAGGGCAAGCAGCAGGCGAGTTTGAAGCTGTCGAAATGTTGAAGAAAATGTGGGGAAACTTGGAGAAACTCTGAGAAAATAAAGGGTTTAAAATTTCCCTATGTAAAACATAGGCAAAAGCACTTAAGATTTGCCAGAGAAAAGTGACAGGAATTACGGCAAAACTGTTTGAAACGCGGAGCAGTTGTTTATCCAGAGCAAGACAGCTTCAGAGTTAAAACCAGAAACAAGAGACAAGTCATTTGGGTGAACTTTTTGGCAGAAACTGTTGAATTAAGGCGTTTGATTGGCTGCAAGACAGAAGCTGATTTGATCAGTGTTTTGAGGGCTTTAACTGAAGGGTTAAAGCCTAAAAAAATGATGGAGCATGAAGCAGAAAAATTCTGGGCTTTCATTGACTAAAGTAAGTTTAAAAAGTTTAATATATTATATAAAGAAAAAAGGATAGTTTAAGTCTTTGAGAAAACCAGAGTTCTGAGAGAGGTTTTTGGTCTAAAACAAGGGGCTATAAAAGGGGGAGCTATCTGAGGCTCTTCAGGGACTGTGATCAAGTGGATTATAAAGGCCACAGAGGACTACAGAAGAAGTCAAAGACCAAGTTAAGTAGGAAGCCCAGAGATAGAGAAAGACTGCAAAGGAGCCGAAGATTGAGAAACACAGGAGCCCACAGACTAAGGTGCAGGAGCCCAAGACCAAGTAAAAGGAGTCCAAGAGATTGTTAGAGGACTCCAATTATTGGCACAAACCCCTATTGTATTCCCTATTCCAAGGCAATATATCAGAAGGTTTCTAAGGGGATCTTTCTTCTGACTGTGAATAAAGCGCCCATTACAACCCCTGCTCCAAATTTTCCAGTGATTAGAATACAAGCCCTATGAGTGAGCTACCCCACATCTTTTACCCTATTCAAGGGGAGGAAGATACATATTGTCAAAGTTGTAGAAGATTTGCCACCAGTAAGTCTTCCCAGGAGGAGTGGGAGAGATTAACCAGACATCTTAAGATGACAGATAGGGAAAGGGAGTTTATAGGAAAGGAGTTTACTTAGGTTGCTGAAGAACTGGTACAGGCCCACAGAGGGGTTAGCACCCGCTGAAGTACAGGTGCATGGTGGGGATGCCCGCCTAGTAATTGGAAAAGTACTGGAAGAGTTTGCAGTCATGCAGGCTAAGTATAAACTTCTAGAAAGCCACCTACCACTGCTAGGAAATGATGACTCCTCTAAGCCAGTCCCTGGCTATGACCCAGGATACATTTTGGGGACTGGTGACCAGGAACCCCACAGTTATATTTTTCTGGTGATTATCACAACCACCAGAAGCCCCCTAATCTGAGGCTTCTCAAACAGCTGAGGTAAATAACACCAAGCTGTTTGAGAGGCTCAGCAGGGACATTTGGGTCTTTTTAAATAACTTTTATGTTATTTTTGGTTAAATTCCAATTATGCCAAGGTTCCCCCAAATTCCCCAACATTGTTCCCCATTCCCCTTGAAACTTGAATTTAAAGTCTTGAAAGCCTATATAAGGCTCCATCTTGTCAAGATTTTGAATTGTTCAGTTAATAAAGACTTTTACTAAACCAACTTGATGTTTACTTGCTCTTGCTTCTACTTTACTCCAATAGCCATGAGATTACCCAAGTCCGCTCAATGGGAGCCATTTGGGTATAAATGGTTGGTTTGGTTGCTCCTGGTGCAGGCCTTTGCAGCCAGTGTATTGCTAGGAACCAGAGAAGATTCTGGTTTATTCACTCCTCCTAGTATCTTGATAAGTCTTGGCGCCAAGTGATACCAGGCGTCTGGTACACCCCCACGCCCTTGTCCCCAGTCCCTCCTATTACAGAGAAACCATATATGTTATGGACAACAACAAGGCTCTGATGCCCACCTTGTTCCATCCCTTGGCTTTAGCCTTCTTTCTCAGCTACCTGGGAGCCTACCTCTTCCTTGGTAGATTCAATTCCCTCTTGAGGAGATATTGTTTTCTTGGGGAGATATTCCACATGGGAATGGTCTCTGTCCCCATTGGCATATTGGTTACCTGTTTGAACCCCTCTGAAGCCATACATCTTCTTGGTGGTATGTTTCCTAGCAGATGGGTTCCTGACACACAGTGAGTCAAAACTCAAACCAAAACAAAACACAATAGCAACTCAGCATGTAAACAAAACCACTTGCCTGTTGTGTGTAATGGATTGTAGACAAGAACAATACCAAGGTATATAAAATAAGGCACACCATCTGAAGCCAAAATCTAAAAAATATTGTGTTGAGTATTTAAATTTGGCGTTAAATCTGGGGAAAAGGGTGGGAATTATATCAGGTATTCTAAAATGGGTGTTATAAAACCAAAAACAACTAATAAATAAATAAAAAATCTATAATTGGGATATTGAGTGGATGAAATTATAATTAAATACTGTAAATTCAGAACCTGGACGTAAAAATGTGGGATTTTCAAATCCTTGGTCCAAATTTTGAATCACTTTTGCAGGCAACTCAGCTGAGTGAAAAATAAAATATTTAATAAAATTAACCATTTAATTTGACTTTTTTGGTTTATTTAAATTGGCAAATTTCAAATCCCTCAAGTAGATAGATCAACTAACAAAAGACAAAACTCAGCAAACAAATATGGGAGGGATACATGAATCAGAAATGTGGGATTCTAATGTACAATTTAATATTTCCTGTATGTCAAACAAATCATAGACATCATGTAAAAATTAACAAATCTGAAATTGTGGGATTGTCAAATCCAAGAACCAAGTTTCAAATCATAATTGCAAGGAATTTGAAATAAATATAATTTATGGGTGTCTCAAAAAGGATGTTAAAGAATCTAGAGTGGATTTGTGCTGATTCTTTTAGGAAGAACAGGAATTTTCAAAAATCACCCAATTCTATTTTAGGACAGCTAAAATTTAGATCCTACTATTCACAAAATTAACATATTTAACAATAAAAATGACTAAAATATACACTCTTTTTTTGAGTTTAAGTTTTTTAATAAAAATTTATTATGTCATCTTCCAATAACAACCAAATAAACAAGCTGTTCCCTGGCCTTGACAAAATGCATGCAGGGCTACAATGGGTCTTCTAATAGTGAAGCCTCCCTCTATGGCCACTCCCAACCTACAGGCCCCTCCAAAAGCACCACCTGGGAGTGTGTTCTTTCTCCCGCGTCCTCAAGCATGGCCCTGTTTACCCATCACTCACAGGCAGCTGCTAACCAAGAATGCGCATCAACAATGGCATCCAGAATTGACCAAGTGAGCCATGGGGCCACCAATGGAAGCCAGAATCCAGAAACAGCTAATCAGATGGCACTGTCTGGTTCTCAAGGCAGACACACCCCACCTCCAGCCAATCAGCCTGCAAGACGCAGAAGAAAATTAATCACTCTGGAGATTGATCTTGAAATGGTTGAAAAGCAAGGGATGCTTATGTCCCTTGGGGGAATTGCAGTTGCAATGGGTTTTGCAAAGTCTACTGTAGCTGCAACCCTGTGAGCCCACGCCAACTGTGGCTCCCCTACCAAGAAGACTCCAACTGGTGCCGGTACTTTGACCAAAGGTGACACAGCCCATCCCCTTATGATGGCCATCATGGAACGTGACCTGCAGATGCCCCTGGTCCAGGTACGTCTCCAGCTGGGACTCCACGGCATATTCACCAATAAGAGAACGGTGAATTTGTGGATGCACGTAGTTGTGGTTGCCGCCAGAATCCTATCCAATCAGGTTCTTGGTGGCCCCAGTTTGGTGGATACCAACCCATACAATTTAACCATCATCAATTTTATTAAAGGGAGAGCAATGAGGGCCCATAATGACGTAATCTTCCTATCATATGCCAAGATTTTGGCAAGTATTCAAGACTTTGGAGAAAAGCATATCCAATCTGACGTCTATAAGCACGGCCCAATTTTGTATTGTTTTGTCAGTGTTTTATTGGCAGTTTCCCCATTGGTTGTCAATTATTACTTGGTAATATTGAACACCGCAGATGGGTATGCCTACCAGACAGAGCTCAAGACCATGCTGGGGGAGTGGGCCACACAGCAAAAAGTGTACACAGTTGTGCTGAGTGCTGAGATGGAGCAGCAGGAATGGGCAACCCTAGAAATCAGGGCTGCTGGGCATAACTGTTGGTCCTACCCCATCACCCACGCTGACATGCATCTTGTAGATGTATGTCTCTACAATTTTAGTTCTGCTCTCAGGCGCCTAAAGCCTGCCATATACAATGAACTGTGCACCCAAATTGATAAAGGTTATGAGCTTTTCCTGTCCATATTTGTCCAGGATTTATCTGATCTTTTCATATTCAATGCAAGCAATAGTGATAAGTCCAGAAAGGATTTCTGCCTCCCCCCACTCCCATCCATTTGGTTTGTCAAGCCCACATACATGACAGAAGAAGGATTTGAGAAATTTAATCAATCAGCTCTTGCTGCCCCTTCCCAGTCAACAAACCCTGCCTCCCCAACCCCCTCCATCAAGCCACCCACCTTCCAAACCTGACTCCCAAGCCACTACCAATCCCCCCACTATCTCTGATGCCGTCCCTTTCACAGGTGCAGATGATGGCAATATTCATTCTGCCCAGTCCCTCCTCTTCTTGTCCTTTGATGAGTAAAATAAATCTTTTCTTTGTGACAACTTATTAAAGTTGATATTATTTCTTCCAATTCATAATCAATAATAATGTCGTATTTTTTATATTATTGTCATTCCATATAATTAATAAAATGGTATACATCTGATAAAGTAACATATAATTATTTGCATGAATATTTTTCATCATTATTAATAACATTAAAGACCATAAATGTAAATTTATATTAGTATATTGCAATTAGACGTCAACTCTTGATATTTAGATATTGTATGCATAACTCAATACAATTTTTTTAATAAAATTCATTGTAAACTTGGCCTTTTTCATTGTAATTCATTGAAATGGACTTTGTTTATATTAGAGAGCCATTAACACTTAGTACAAATATTGATACATAGTGCATTTTACAGCTTGTATATTTACCTATTGGTAATAGTTCTGTAAACTTTTTAGTCAGATTTTGCGAGGTAATAATAATGTAATGGATTAATAAATTACTGTTTATTGTCATTAATTGGCTGCTTTTCTTTGCTGTGGCAATAGTGCATTTTCTGATATTTATGCACTAGTATCTAATTGGTTGGTTTCACATCCAATTTCACAGGTAATAGGAAATCAAGTTGCCACCCCAATACCACATCCGGTCTCAGGGTGGTGGCTTGATTTCCTATTGCCTGTGAAAATGGATGTGAAACCAACCAATTGGATACTAGTGCATAAATATCAGAAAATGCACTATTGCCACAGCAAAGAAAAGCAGCCAATTAATGACAATAAACAGTAATTTATTAATCCATTACATTATTATTACCTCACAAAATCTGACTAAAAAGTTTACAGAACTATTACCAATAGGTAAATATACAAGCTGTAAAATGCACTATGTATCAATATTTGTACTAAGTGTTAATGGCTCTCTAATATAAAAACAGTCCATTTCAATGAATTACAATGAAAAAGGCCAAGTTTACAATGAATTTTATTAAAAAAATTGTATTGAGTTATGCATACAATATCTAAATATCAAGAGTTGACGTCTAATTGCAATATACTAATATAAATTTACATTTATGGTCTTTATGTTATTAATAATGATGAAAAATATTCATGCATTGAGGATAGTACTATAAAAACCAGTTTTTGATGTAATTCAAACAAAATGTCAAATATCTACATCCTAATCAACAAATTAGAGTCAGCTCTCCAAAAGGTGGTCAAGCTTGAACATAACATAAAGGAAATTGTGGTAAATCAACTGGGAAATGAGGGAAGGGCCTTGGTCCAGCAAAACAAAACCGCAAAATCTAGCCTGGAACAATGGGCAACAAAGAACACAAGGAAATAATTTTAAATCTTCAAAAGGAAATACTCAAGCAGTTAGATTTCAAAAGTGAAAGTTACAACTTGTGGGAACTTGCAAAAACCAATAGAAATAATACTCAAACAATCAAACTAATTGAAGGAAATGAAATTTCAAAGGAAATCAACACAAATGAAGAGGAAACCAACCAAATGGAAACAGAAGAAAACAAAACACAAGCAAGAAGAAGGAGTGCTTCAAGAAATACTGAAAATTTATCAAACAAAAATCAAGAGGAAGCACAAGTTGCAAGAAAGATAAAGAAGATAAGACCCAGGAAATCAAATGAACAGTAGCCAACACTCATGAAGTTTGACAAAGGAGCGCCTGTGGCTGAGGGGGCCACAGGGTAAACAATTAGTAAGTCTTTTTTATGTTTTACTTATGTTTACTTTAGATATAACTAGGGATGGGGACAAGGTCGCTTAAGTGGCAGCTTTTACGCCAAGTTGGTTTTACGGGGGTTACCAGTTGCTGGTAGCCCCTGTAAAACAAATAAATAAAATAATTCAAATGAATATGAATAATTTTTCAAATATCGAATCTAGAGATAAGGAATATTTATCACCCACAGGGTGCTTGCTGTGGATTAGGGAAGCATACAAAATAGGAGCAAATATCAACTTCAAAGAGATAAATGAAATTTGTGGGGATATCAAATTAAACTTTGATGAATATATCTATGAAAGCATTCAACGATTCCCATTTGCAAACATCAACAAATATGAAAAAAAACTTAATAAAAACCAACTTTCAAATAGGAAATGAATATCTAAAAACTGGAATTTTTAATGAATTATTCAAAGCATTATCAAATAAAGTTGGGGACACAGTCCTTGTGAATAACTTTAAGCCTTTATTTATTTTGTTTTCAGAGGCATGGGGGCGGATAAAAGTCAGGCGCCCTCTGGAACCATCTTCAAATTCAGCAATACATCTTATAGAAACAGATTAGCTCAAGTATATAAAAAATTATGCATGTTCTTCAAAAAATATACCTTGCAAAGATTTCTGTTGCCATATACCTAGGAATACTGTTGCGCTGCATATTAAAAACAAACGGCAAAAAGTTGGAAGATGTACCTATACAAATTAATATATGTCAATTAGCACTAGAACGCCAGAAGACACTGCAGGGGTATAAGACAGTCAAGCACGTCCTGTGTGACTCCTTTGCAATGGCATTGATGTATGGGTACTATGTGCCTCCTGAAAAGAATCTACTAATTGATTTTCTCACCCACCTCCCTTTTATCAAGCGTTTGGCAACCACCGGGGTGCAGGGTGCCACCCCTTTAGCAATTGCATCCAGGGTTGTCCACCACGTACAGAAGAGTACGTGGATCCAGTTAGATGCTTTAGCCAAAAATTTGATTTCAGGGTATAATTCCCCAGAATAATCACATTCCATTTGCAATTTGCATCTCCCTAATAAATTTTATTCCCTTGCAGTTTAACTTTTTAATCTTTATTTTTTTATTTTAAATATTAAAATTTAAAGTTTTAGAATTTAAATATTAAAATCTTAATATTTAGATATTAATATTTAAATTATAATATTTAATTTATAATATTTAAATTATAATAGTAATATATCTAAATATATTATAAGACATTAGTTATAGTCGCAAACACGTCAAATAATAAAAAATAGCTTTTATTTACTAGCTTGTCAAGTACGGGTTCCTTTATTACATAGTTAAACATTGAGAACTGAATTTATCCGCATCATGCGGCCCACTCCACTTATATTCTAAACAAGTGATTGTTTATAACTTGAATTACCTTTCCCTTGTAATATGATTTGATAAATATATTCAATATGCTTGACCCGCGTCCTAAGTACTTATTAGTAAGCAATACAGAAAAATCATTGGTGGACGTGTTGTGTGGCTATAGTGGCACTGAAATAATATGGATCAGATGATGACCTGCAAGGTCCAATTTGTGGCTTAAAAAAGCCAAAGTACTAACAATGATTTACAATTATTTAAATAAAATTAATCTATTTCTATCATTTTTAAATATTTTTATTTGTTAACTCTACAGTCAATACACTATTTGGTGGATTATAATAAAAAATACATAACTCTATATCTATAATAATTAATTTTATTTATACTTTTTACTAATTCTTATATGTCTATAATAAAATTCAACATCACATTATTATATATAATTAATAATTTTTGAGTCCTAATAAAAACAAAATAAATAAAAAACAAATGAAACCCAGAGCGCTCATTTATCTGACTGGCTCAGAGGCCAGGGCTTTGGGGAGGAAGGATTCTGAGTGCTTGTAAAAAGCCGCCACCACATTGGGTGGTTTTGCAAATTGACTGACCTCAAGGATGTTGAAGAGATCCTTGGTGTCCTGGGGCAGGCCTTTCTTCACCTTATTTTTGATCCACCCAAAGACTTCCCCAATTGGGTTAAGGAATGGAGAATATGGGGGAAGGAAGAGGAGTCTCATTGGATAGTCAGCCAGGCGGTGGCTGGCCAAATGGCTATTTTTATTGATAATAGGGAATTCAGACACAACCAGATCCACTTTGTGGAGCCTGACATTATCCAACACAACCATGTTGGTTATGCCCCAGTAATTAATATGAAAGTACCACTTGACAGCTTGGAGAAAATTGATAAAAGTCCTGCTATTGTGGGAACCCTTGATCATTCTGTATTAGTCCAACCCACAAGGACCAAGAAGCGCAACCATTGAATAGGTCTGGGAATGGACAGCTGCACAATGGGCTACGCCGTCCTTGGACCCTTTCTTGACCCACCTATGCCTAGACCTGAGTGAGGAGGAAAATGATGATTTGTCAATGTAGAAGAATTGTACATTGCCAGTCTTCTTACGCACCAGATAAGTCTTGGAATAAATGCATTGTTCTTTGATTGTTTTCTTGCTGTTTTTATTGTATGGAGAAACTCTAAGGACCTTCCAAGAGAAGCCCAATTTTACCATTGCTTTGTATACAAGGGTTTTGGAGACAGAAAGCCCAAACTCTGTGGTAAGCATTGATTGGACAGCAAGTGAGTCCAGGTGGCAATCCTTGGTAACCCACTGCTTGATTGCATTGATTGAACGGGCTGAAGGAGTTTGGGCTGCCGCTTAGCCTTGGTGGATTTGGCAATTTTCCTGGTGTTGCCATACTTTTTGTTGATTTCACCAATATATCTGGCTGTGACACCAAATTGGGATGCAATATCCCAAACTGCCATCCCCCTGTTCAAGCAGTTGAGGAGAGCTTCACGCTCACTATCTGTCAACTAACGCTGGCTCTAGACAGGCACTGCGGCATCCTGGCTGGCAGGCTCAACACAGGGGATGGGAACCTTTGTTAGAAGGTGGTATCACTCTTGGTTGCGCTGGCAATGTCAATGGTGGCATATAATACAGGCGCAGATGGCTCTTCAGTGGTGGCCAATGGCACATATGATGTATCAAAGAAGCAGGGGCAGGAAGTAGCAACTCTTGGATCAAGAGTGCGGGGCTGGGTGACAACTGGGTACACGGTGGAGGTTTAAGTAACCTCAGTGTTTCCAGTGAAACTGGTGTAGGAAACTTTGGTGGCAGGCCTTGAGAGCAGCTTCTGTCTTGGATTTAGGCTGGTTAACTGGGCTTGGGATGTGGGAGGTGGTTGACTGGCTATGAGGCCTTGGGAGGCCTGTGTGTTGGCATTACTCCCCTTGAGTTGGGTTCTGGGTCTGTTCTTGGACCCTCTGGGATGCCCTCATGGACAGGCTGCCCCACAGGCTGGTGCAGGAGCAGGTTGGAAATGTGATTGTCTGTCCATAACAATAAAATAAAAAATATATTTTAGATTGAATATGTATTTATTTGGATTTATTGATTTGGTTGTGGGTAGTTGATTTCTCTTGATCTAGCCTTAAATAGTAACAGAATTTATATATCTGTGATTTGAAGTGTATAATATTGTATACTTTCTGGGTTTGGATAACTTTGAAGTTTAGTCACTTTTTATGTCTAAACATGGTTGTTGAGATTGAATTTTTTCATTTGATTTTAGTTGTGGTGGAGCTTCTTTATTTGGGTTGGTTTTTCCTAGTGTGCTTACTGTACATTAAATTTGGATTCCAGTTCCTGCAATTAATATCTGAGTTTACTAGTGGCATTCAAAAGTGATTTGAAATTTGGTTTTTGGATTTGACAATCCCGCAATTTCAAAAAACATAGTAAACCTAATGAAAATGGTTGATGGATTTGAACACTTCAAATCTGATTACAGTTAATTCATTTTGTCCATTGGAAATATGCAGTCTGACTTGAACTTTGAAAAGTGTCTATGAGTTCCTGCATTTTTAAAAATTTAAATAAATATACAAAGAATTCAATTTAATTAAAAAAGGCCATACTGCAAAATTGATTCAAAATTTGGACCAAGGATTTGTCAATCCTGTATTTTTACGTTCAGGTTCTGAATTTACAGTAACCATATTCAGATAAAAGAAAAAACTAAAACCAGGGATTCACTTAATTGAATTTTATTTAGTATTTTATTAAATTTTAAAACGGAACAAAAAATAACAACAGAGTAGCAATGCACCTGTTGTGCACTGTGGTTGTGGTTGCCCCTGCGGGTCAAAAATTGAGTTAGTGTAACACAAGTGCCTACTCAGGAAGAAGACAGGAGAGGAGAAAATATTGGTGAGGTTGCATTTACACAACAAGTTTTAGGAGAAAAATGTGCAAGGGTACAGAGCATCAACCCTAGGGTCTACAAGCTGACACAAAAGCCCACCAAAGTCACCACTACCAAGAAAGTTGAAAACAAGGAAATTGAGCTTACTTCCTTTGTGTTTGAACCCGTATACTACCAGGAAGCTGTCCCAACAGCCATGATGAAAAATCTTAAGCCTGTGCTTGACACTAGCTACAAGCTCTACCGCATTGATGGAAACCAAGAAGCTGATGACAAGACCAAGTTCTATATAGCTACAGAGGGGCAGCTTGTGCTCAAAAAGGTTGTGGCCTTCTATACCAGGGTGCCTTTGAAGGTCCACATGTTGGGTGGTTTTGCAGGCAGGGCTAATGTTTGCCAAGAGAAAGACTAGTGGCTTTTGACAGGTAGAGGTCTAGTAGATAACATCAGCTACTAGGAAAGGTAAGGACTGCCTAGTAGGTAACATTGGCTACTTGAGGCAGAGGTTGAACCATCCCAGCAGGTAACATTGGCTGTTGGGGGATGGTTAGGTGTCTTTACCCAGTAGGTAACATGGGCTATTGGGGTGAGGAATGGAGCAACCCATTAGGTAACGGGTGGCTACTGGAGATGGAAGGTCAGACAGTGCAGTAGGTAACAAAGAGCTACCAGGAAGGGATGAGCTGAGGTCTGAATCTAGTAGGTAACATTGGCTACTAGGAGAAGATAAGGTCTCCACCTAGTAGGTAACATTGGCTACTGGGGATGGGGAGTGTACCATCCTAGCAGGTAACATTAGATGCTAGTGTGCTGGATAGTGTCTGAACCTAGTAGGTAACATTGGCTATTAGGGAAGGATAAAGTCTTAACCCAGTAAGTAACAAAAGACTACTGGGGAGGGAAGGCTCTTCTACCTAGCAGGTAACATTGGCTTCTAGGGAGAATGGGTGATGTAACCTAGAAGGTAACTAAGGACTGCTAGGACAGGGAGGGGCTGAGATAGCTTTAAAATCCCTTGGCCACTTACAGGAGGTCTGTAAGTGGTGGCCTTACCTAATGGTCTGGTAAGGTGTCCTCATCTGTGTTTTCCTGGAGGCGTTGGGGAGGTCCTGAAGTTATCATTGGGGGCGTGTATATGCTCAGGGGTGTTGTCAGGGTGGCTGCTTGGGGAAGCAGCTGCAAAATTTGATAATAAACAGGTCTCTGGGAAGTAAAGTTGGTTACTTTGAGACTGAAAGCTCAGGATTCACCACCTTAGTAAATGAAGCCAACTGCACAGACAACTGCATAGACATGAGGATTGTCTATGGTTGATGGCCTATAGTGGTGGTCACTTATGGGGCCCAGTCAAGCGCTAACCTACTTGAGGAAGTCTTATTGTCTTAGACTGAGACGTTAGTAACAGGGACTGAAAAGTGAAACCAAGAAGTGGTTCATAGGAAAAGATCCCAGTGAAAACTAGTGACAAAGGACTAGATGATCACATTAAAGACTAGTTGAGGGACTGGAGGATCATAGTGAGGAATGGAACCTTTGTGGTTCATGGAGAGGACTAGCTGAAGGTCTGGAAGATCATGGAGCAGGACTATCTAGCAGTCTGGAAAATCATAAAGCAGGACTAGCTGGAGAACAGGAGGTTTATTAAGAGGAACTAGCAGAAGCAGATTCAGGAGCAAGAATTCTGGATTTGGACTATTGGAAGTAGGGTTATTAACAAGAAAGAAGCAGTGAAAGAATTAATTAAAACTTCCAAAAGATATGATAAAAGGATTAGAATAAATATCATATATGAAAAGATAAAGAAAAAAGGAAATGATTCACAGAAATTGAACTGTAAATTTATTAAGTGTTGGTTGAATTAAGGATAGCTAAAGAGGCCAGAAGCAGGATGGAGAAACTTTGAAGAAAAAGGCTGGAGTTTTGATGAAATAATTGAGAGAGGCAAGAGAGCAACAGGCAAGTTCAAAGTGCTAAAATTGGAGAAAATGCAGAGAAAATAAGAGATGCAAAGAATAATTAAGGGTTTGAAAATTTCTTAAATAAAACATATGTGGAAGCGCTTGAGTTTTTCTGGAGAAAGGTGATGGGAAACACAGCAAAATTGTTTGAAACACGGAGACAAGGTTATTCCAGAGTGAGACAGCACCAGGTTCAAACCAGGGTCAAGAGCAAGTCATTTGGACAAAAATTTTGGTAAAATCATTCAATATGGGCGTTTTATTGGCTGCAGGTCAAATATTTTTTATCACTGTTTTAAGGGCTTTAACTGAAGAGTTTAAGCCTAAAAAATGAGGGAATTGAGCAGAAAAAGCAGGTTTTTAATTTGCTGAACTAAGTTAAAAGGTTTAATTTATTATAGAGCAGGAAAAACTGGATAGTTTAAGCCTAGAAAACCCAAAGTTCTAAGAGAGAATAAGGACTGAAACAAGGAGCTATAAAAGGGAGCTCAATCTGAGGCTTTTCAGGAATTGGACAGGCTGGATTACCAAGGCCACTAAGGACTGGATCAAGAGGAATAACAAGGCCACTAGAGCTAAATAGACAGCTGGAGACCAAGATAAAGGTGCATGAGCCCAAGATTAGAGAGCTGGGGCCTAAGATAAAGAAGCCAAAGTTGAGCAAGGATCAGGATTCCAGGACTAAGGAGCAGGAGTCTAAGACCAAGTAAAAGGAGTGCAAGAGATTGTTGGAGGACTCCAAGTATTGGCACATCTATATTGTTTCTTAGACCCCCAGGCCATATAATAGAAGGTTTTTAATGGGATCTTCCTTCTGAGAGTGAATAAAAGCCTGTTTTTACTCCTATACATATTTCTGATATACATCTTACTCTACTAGAGAATGACAACCCCTTCCAGCTGGTCCCTGGATATGACCCTGGACACACTTTGAGGACTGTTGAACAGGAACACCACAGTGCCCATGCCTTGTGTATCAGTTGCCAATCAGGATCCTGGCTCATCTGAACCAACTAAGGCCACCCAAAAGCCCATTCCTGACATCAAGCAAATCATTCTTCTCAAGAAGCTGGGGGAATCTGGTAGCTAAAAGATGGCTGCAGCCCTTTCTGGGGTGGATCCCAAATATGCAGCAAGGTATTTAACATGTTCATAAATACTGGCCAAGTTCTTCCTGCAGAGAAATCCTTGCACAATTCCCACCATGCTCACCAATAAGCACAAATGGGCAATCTGCCAGTGGATAAACCAAGACTTCCATTGTCAAAACAGCAGGCTTGACCTGCCAGCAAGGTTCTGAGAAAGCAGGTTTGTGACCCGCAATCTGATTATCCAGCCACTTAAAGCCAAGTTAGGAAGTTAACTCAAATTTCCAAATCCTCATGAACAGATGATGATCCCTTACAGTGGATACTTTTTTTTGTGCTTGACTCATTATCAGGATCAAACCACCCCCTTCATCATCCAACTTGAGTGATCAACACAAACATGTCCCTGTTATACAAGATTCACAATGACTATATATTACTTATCTATCAACAAAAAAATTATCTAGTTTTCAAATATTTTTCCCCTTGTAACTCTTATAAACAGCACAATTACAACACCATCTCCAACTAGAGAATATACTGGCAATAGTAAAGTCCACTTTTGGGGTCAAGGCTTCAATTTCTTTTTATTATCATTTAGTAAAGGGTCTGTGGTTTTCATGGAAAAAACTTGGGGTATCTCCCTATAATTGGAATAGCCCAGCCAACATTGAGACCTGGAAAAAATATGCATATGTGTACACTGCCCTCAAAGCCAGAGGAACAGTCAAATTTTACTATATTAACAAATCAGCATTTGCCTTGTCAATGTGCAATGGGTAAGGGTATGTCCCCAAAGGCTCAAATGAAGGGGTAGCTTGTCGTGCTGCAGTCCACGCCACAGCCTATTCAATGGTGGCTCTCCCTGGTCCAAAGGAATTTGAGCTCTATCAAATGATATTAGGATCTCACAACAGCTGTACCTTCTCATCTTTTCTCTGATTGGTCTAGGAGCACCTGAGGCGCACAAGCCCTGGTTTTACCAATGTTAATGTTCTAGATAACGTCAGAATCCATAAGCTGGCAGATATTATTGAGGAATTTCCAATAATTGACATCAGCATTGCAGCTGGCCCCAAAAAATTGACACCAGCATTCCAGTTGCCCCCATTAAATGACCGCATCAAATTTGCGCCTTCTATTCCTCCCCGCCTATTCCCTATTCCTAAACCCAATTGAAGAGGTCTTTGGGTGGCTCAAGCAAGTTTTAAAGCAGGGGACGCCAACTGGAACCAAAAGCCCCTTTGATTTGCTGCAGTCTGGGATACACACCCTTCCAGCCAAGACTGTGACCAAGTTTTATGGCCACGCTGATTCATTTATCCCTGCATGTCTTGCCAAACAGCCAATCAACTAAATGGATTAACAATTCCAACTTTTTTATATTCTTTAATATATTCTTTTAGATTTATGGATTATCATTTTATATTTAGATTTTTCCAAGCCCTCAATCCCATACAGCGGCACAATTGATGAAGGTTCTTAATTAATTTATTTTAAATTAAATTCTTTTATTATGGCCCATGTTGGCTATCCCTAACACTTGATACTGGAGTATAAATTTTATATTTATATCACTCACATCAAATAAATAAATAAGCTAAATCAAAAAGTAAAAATATCAAGTTTGCAAAGCATATGATGATTTTATATATAAATATATCACTATACAATTTATATACTGTTTTAAGTATTTTGTCTTTGTAATAATTTGCTGTGATATAAAAGCTTTTTGAAATTAATTATATTAAAAATAATAATTAAAATTTTAATAAAATTTATTGTGTAATGGAATTTATTGGGGTTGTCTGTAGTTTGTTTGGCAGTATGAAGATACCTGGCAATGGAGGCGGTACACAACCTCCACTGCCATCCCATATACTGTGGATACTCCTCTATTAAAGAATTCTTGATGGCTTGTAAAAGGATGTAGGGTCAGGTGGGAGTGTAGCAGCAGCTTTTCAGGCAGGGCTGCAAACCTGTGGTAGGACACACCATTTCAAAAACAGCACTTCAATTTATGCCATCTCAAATTTAATTTGAGATGGCGCTTTTTGCGTTAATGATTTCAAACCACAAAAAATTAAAATAAACAATAAAATAGTTAAAATTTACATATACTCTTATAATGTGGCATCTCAAATTTATGCCATCTCAATTCTGTCACTTTGAGTCAGATTAATTAAAACTTATTTCACTAATTTTATTTACATACAAAATCACTTAGTGTGGGGCATGTTTATGCCATCTTGTCTTTACCTCATTTCAAATCACGCTATTTATCTTTAACTAAAATAAAGTTATACCCAAACTAAAATAAAGCCTGTTGTATAATACCAGAAGATGTTCCTATAGTATTAATCCAATACACTTATACTAAGAACAACCTAAAAAGAAGCCACTATGATAGTCCTTCTAGTGATTGTTATTGCTGGGTGAAAAACCATTTTTTTTTATGTAATTTATAACTTTATTATACATGGATATGTTGATAAGGGTTCTCTTAATAAAATATTTAAATAGTGATTTTAATATGGAAAGGGGTGTTTACGCCATTTTGATTTACATCACTTCAAATTCCACCGAGTTTTATATCACCCAATTGATTTGATGCGCAGAATGGATAGGGGAAAATAAGGGGAAATTACATATGACGCCAAGCTACACTATATTGATTCCCCCACCGCAATTCTTGCTTTCCACTTTTCAAAAGTACATTTTCACGTAAAAAACCATATTAATAAAGAATGTAAGAAATTAACTGAAACTGTTGCATATATATATATTTTGGCCTCCTCTAAACAACTGGGTACTTTTTAGCTCCAGTTGTATAAGCTAGTTTTTGAGAAATTTAAGTTTTAATCTTTGGCCTGGTTGAGGTAGCTCCACTGGGAATTTATTAATTTAATATAAAAAAATAGTCAAAAACACTATGTTTTTGAGCTACACCACCTCAATTACATCACTTCAAAAACGCCGTTTTGAAAGCAAGTTTTCATTCAAAACTCAAAGTTTTGCCTATGATAAGGAGCGCCTTTTGGGGAAGCTTCAGATATGGAATTAAGAAAGAAGAGAAGTATATTTTATTGGATGATACTTTAGACTTATATAGACTTGGCTGTGGCAGAGATATAGTTGGATCAAACCTAGGGGTTGGTCATGTGCAGGATGGGTTCAAGTCACTGGATACTTGGACAGTCATGTGATATTGCTTGGTTGCCATTTCTGGTATGTCAAACGATATATTAGAAGGGCACCAAATTGGGCAATGACTGGATGTTGAGTAGGTTGGCGGTAGCCAGAATACTTGTACATCCAGATCCTTGACACCCCCTTAAGGGGTTACTCTGGTACATCAGGAGGGGGCTTTGTCTTAACAGCTGCTGCCTGATGTTCCTGGAGTTGTTGGCTAGTTGGTACCAGTCTGGTCAAGTGTTCTCCTTTGCTAAGGTGGAGACAAGTTCTGTGGTATTTCTTGACAGTAGGGGTTTTGGCACCTTGGAATTTCACTAGGTAGGTGTTTCTGTCTGGTCTTTACTTGATGATTCTTCCTGGTCCTCTGTGTACTGAGTCTAGTTTCTTTCTGTTTCCAGCTAGGACCCAGACAAGGGAGTCAATGGGAAGTGGTTCCTCTGTAGAGGTTACCTTTTGTGTTTTGAGCCTTTTTATTTCTGCTATTTTAGCTTTAAGGCGTATGTGTTATAGAGTTGGTACTTGTTCTACTGTAGGGGGTTTCCCTGGGGGATCTTTATGTATGGTTGCTTATTGCAGGTAACTATCTCTGGTTTGTATCTATATGTTAGTTCAAACAGTGAGTAGCCTGTTCCTTGATTGGTACGGACCCAGGATACTAGTAATGCATGTTTCACATATAGTAGCCATGTATCTTTGGATTTGCCATCCATTATTTTCTCCAGGGTTCTGATAAGGCTGCCATTTAGGCGTTCCACTCTGCTGTTGGCCTGTGGCCTTTATGGAGAGGTTGTGGAGTGTTTAATGTTTTTGGATTTTTTAAGTTGTCATTTACTATGTGACTCTGATAACTCTGTTGCTCCGTCAGTTATGATGTAGTCTGGGGTGCCATAGTTGGCTATGATTGCTTTGTTAATGAATCAGTTTATGGTTTCTGCTTTGTGGTCTTTTGTTGCCCAGCAGATGGGCCAGCGTGTAGCAAAGTCAATGGCTACAATCAAGAAATGTTGGTTTGTCTTAGTTTTTTGGGAAGGGGCCCACTACGTCCAGTCCCCAAACCTTGAATGGTTCAGGGTCAGGTACTGGGTTGATTGTTGGCTGGGGGCCTTTGTGCTGGTGTATTTCTTGCACACTGTGCACTTTTTCAGAACATCAATTATATCTTGTTTGAGATTGGGCCACCATACTATCTCTTTTAATGTGAGGTATAGGTTGTTAGCCTTTGTATGTCCTAGTAGGCGGTGATGTCTTAATATGGTGTCAACTCTTTGTGCAAGTGGGATGTAAGGGACGTGTTTGTTGTTAATGATTTGGTATACAGTGCCATTTGATACATGGAAATATTTTTCATTTCTTACTAATGTATCATGGGTTAGTTGGTGTGTTGAGGGGTCTTTCCCTTTGGTTTTATACTCAGTATTATATAGGTTTGGCCAGTCAGGGTCCAGGTGGTCAGGATGATCCTCTCTTGGCTGATATAGCCTAGAGAGAGCATCAGCCGTGAAACCAGCTCTGCCCCCTTTTTGTATTGGATGTCCAAATTGAGCTGCTCCAGCAGGGACATCCATTTGGCTTGTTGCCGTGCAAGTGTGTTCTGAGTTTTGAAATAGATTAAGGATTTATGGTCAGTTAGTACTCAGACATTTAAATGTCCTTCTAGATAACATCTCCATTTCTTGCATGTGTGATATATTGCTAGCAATTCCTTGTTGTGTATTGGGTATCTCTGCTCAGTGTTGGTTAGTTTTCTACTTTTGTAACATACTGGCAGGAAGTCTTGCTGCCCTGGCTGGCAGATGTGTAGGACTGCGCCAATGGCGGTGTCACTGGCATCTGACTCAAGCTTGTAGCACCTGTTGTTATTAGGGTATTGCAAGATTGGTGCTTTGATCAAAGCTTGTTTTAATAGTTGGAAATTCTTGTTGCATATTCTGGAGTCCAGATGAATTTCTTTTTGGCATTACCCTTGGTTAAGTCATTGATTGGTGCGGTTAGTTTTCTACAGTATTTGATGTATTTCCTTAGGTAAGCTACTATTCCAAGAAAGCATCTAACTTGTTTCATGGAGGTGGGGTGTTGCATGTTATTTATGGCTTTAATTTTGTCTGGATCTGCTTTGATGCCACTGTCAGAGACAATGTGGCCCAAGAACAAGAGTTCCTTTTCCATAAATTAGCACTTACTAGGTCTTGGCGTAGAGTTTGTGCTTTGCAAGTTGATTGAGTGTCTTACAGACATGCGTGAGGTGTTCCTCTTTTGTTTTTGAGAATATAATGATATCTTCAAGATAGCATAATGTATTTGAGAGGCCGTTTAGCGCTTGGTTCATCATGGTGACAAATATTGCGGGAGCGTTGGTCATCCCAAAGTTCATTACTCTACATTCAAAGGATCCAAATTGTGTACAGAACACGGTTTTTGGTATGTCCTTTTACTTTTACTTCAACTTGGTTATAACCTGAGGTGAGGTCAATTTTGGAGAAAAATTTAGCTCTGGAGAGCCTTGCAAACAGGTCCTCTATGAGTGGAAGGGGTTATTTATTCTTTACTGTGCTTGCATTTAGTGCTCTGTAGTTGGTTACTAGACAAAGAGTGCCTTCCTTTTTCTTTATAAAGAACACTGCTGCCCCCACTGGGATTCAGACGGGCAAATGAATCCTTTGGCTAGGTTGTCCTCAATATGGGTCTTGAGGGTTTGGGTCTCCATGGGGAAGAGTCTGTAGAGGGGTGCAGGTTTAGGCATGGCTTTACATAGGTCAATGCCGTGTTTGACCTCTTGTTTGGGTGGTAACTCTGTTAGTTCTTCCTTGAATACATGGGCGTATTTGTTTAGGAGTGCCGCAAGTTCTGGGCATTGAATCTTGGTTGTTTGTCATATTATTGAATTTGGTGTATCTCATTATGTGGAGGGTACTGTCTTTAGTTTAGACGTTCAGAGTTGTCTTAGTTTATGACCTGGACAAATACTGTGTCTCTTAGAATGAGGTTGTTGGGTTCTTTGAGGATATTAAAATTGACTCCTATTGTGTTTGATGGTCATGGTTTTTGTTTTCCAACATACACTGGGGTTCACTCAGGTGAACCAGTCCATGCCTGCTACAATGTTGTAGTTTATGTTGTTCATGACAAGTCCTTTGATGGACGTTTTTATGCCTTGGAGGTCAATTCTGAAGGGAGTTGTTTTGCCTTCAAGTAGAACTTTTGATTTGTCTGCCATTCTGGCGTACTTGAAGTTGGATTTGACAACTGTATTTTGTACTTGGTTACAAATGGTTTGCTAACCATGGTGTGTTGTGCACCAGAGTCAAATAAAATTTTATGTGTGTGAGATTTATAAGTGCATGGGTAGACAAGAAGTTGTGAGCAATCTTTAATTTTTAAGCTCATAAAAATGGAGGATTGTGGGACACGTGGAATGCAAGCAGCAAAGTTTGTGCCTTGGTACAGTTTCTTGTCAAGTTGGGGGGAGACAGGGGCACTTAAGCCTTTTCCCTCTTCTCTTTTCCCTGTTCCTCTGTTTTGAGACCTTTAAGGTCAGAGAATGTGGGGTCAGATTCATAGCAGGTTGCTGTTTCAGCATTGTTTACTTTGGTGGTGTCCTCTTTCTTGGGACAGGAGCGGTTTGCGCTTTGGCTGCAATTGCCATTGTTGCAATTGGAGTTGCTGTTGCTATGATTGGTGTTTTGGCGTTTGTTGCCATTGGGGTTTTCTCTGCCATTGCTGTTTGAGGAGTGATTGCTGTTGCGTGCAGCGCATTCCATGTTTGCGCGTTTTTCTGTGTGCTTGGCTTCTGCAATGAGCGTGGGCATGGAGGTATTAGCCTCAGGGCGGATGAGGGCAGCAACAGAGGGTTTCATTCTGTTGATAAATGAGGCTCTGGTGTGTACATTGTCAGCTTGCACTGGGTTTTGAATTTTGTGGTGTATTTCCTCAAACTTGTTGGCGTAGGCTGTGACAGTGGTTTTCTGAGGAAGATTGCTGAGCTGGATTGCAATGTCTTGGAGAGATTCAGTGATACAGAAATTGTGTGTGATTTCTGCTTTGAACTCTTCCAAGTTTTCAAGCTGGTTGTCAGTTTGTGAGCCAACCCAGGTGGCAAACCAGTTAGCTGCAGCCTCGTACAGGCGCTTGCTGGCTTCCTGGACCCATTTTTTGTGGGGGATGCGGCTGGCACAGAGTTTAGCAGCTGAGTGGTCTAGCCAGTTGATGATGTTTTCCTTGTTTTTACCAAAGAACTTGTCAATACCAATTTAATTGGTGTTGGTAACTTCACCTGTGATAGGTGGTTGTGTGTTTGTTTGTGGTTGAAGAGAGCAACTGTATTGAATTATCTGTGGCGCATGCTTTGGGCATGACCAGACCTTTGAATACAGTGCATCCACTAGGTATATCTTTGTCAATGTGGTGGGCGCAGAAGTAAATTTTCCAGGTCTCCTGGGATGTAGCCTGGTTGAGTATGTGAGCAAAGAGTGGGCAGGTTTTGGTCAGTCATTTTCTCTCTCATGGGTGTGGTAAAAAAAGTAGCTACTACCAGTGATAAGGAGCGCCTTTTGGGTAAGCTTCAGATATGGAATTAAGAAAGAAGAGAAGTATATTTTATTGGATAATACTTTAGACTTATATAGAGTTGGCTGTGGCAGAGATATAGTTGGATCAAACCTAGGGGTTGGTCATGTGCAGGTTGGGTTCAAGCCACTGGATACTTGGACAGTCATGTGATATTGCTTGGTTGCCATTCCTGGTATATCAAACGGTATATTAGAAGGGCACCAAATTGGGCAATGACTGGATGTTGAGTAGGTTGGCGGTAGCCAGAATACTTGTACATCCAGATCCTTGACATCTACTTGTGTTACAAATAAAAAAATTATTTTTACCAAACAAAAGATTTTGAAATTTCGATAGTATATATTTTAAGACTTTTTCTACAATTCCATGTAAAATAACCACTATTTTTATATTAAAAATATTCTCATTTTTCTCTTTAAAAACAACCCCCAAATTGCTCATATTTTGATACTAATTTACTTTTAGATGCCTCCCAGCCTACCACCAAAGCTGCGCCCAAGGCCTCTAAGGCCTCCAAGTTCAAGATTCCTCCTCCCAAGGCCAAGAAGGCCAAGACTACCCCAAATAAGCAGCCTTCTATTGCCAAATCTCCCCCCCAAGACCCCAACTCCATCACCTGAACCAGAGGGAAACAGTCCTACCCCTCCCCACACTCCATTTGTGTACTCCCCCTCAGACCCCCAAGAGAAGTTATTCAACTTCAATTGCCACTCTGATCTTACCTCGGAGTCTGAAAAGGAAGAGGAGTAGGAGCCTGTTCCTGAGCCTGGTGCTCCTGCAGATGACCAAATTGAGCGCTGGAATCTAAATAACATACACAATATATGCAATCAAAATGGCATTTTTGCTATTCCCACAACATATCCAGCCAGCTACCCCATCATGACTAAGAAAGGGGGTGATGGCTTTGTGTACAAGGGGTACAGCTTCAGCTGCAATGACAAGAAGAGACCCATTCTCTAATATCACTATAAATGTGATAATGTTGGGTGCCCAGCAAGGCTTACCACTTATGGGTTCACTAGATTTAAAGTCCTAACTGTCACAATGACTGCGCTAGAGCTTTTTGATCCACTTTATCAACTTATCTGCTGGTTTCTTTGCCAGGTAATCCCAACCACCAAGGATCAAACTGCCACTGAGGTGGTCAGTTATGCCCTCCTAAATTTAAATGATACCCAACTTGCCACTGTTGGTGGCGCCTCAAAATTGCAGAGATATCTCACTGATAAGAGATATGATCTGAGCACTGAAGGCATCAGTGCAAGCTCCATTGACCAATTGATCCTTACCAAGGAACAAAAACTATCTTGCCATGAGGAGGGATTCCTTCTTCACAACAATAGCCATCATACGCCTGAGCGCATTATTTGCTTTGCCACTTCACAGGATCTGCGCAACCTGTTGAAATGCAAGACCTGGCTTGCAGATGGCACTTTCCCAACCTGACCAAAGCTCTTTAGCCAGCTTGGGATATCCATGGGAAGGTTGAAAATCTGGTTCTTCCCCTGGTCTTCTACTTCCTTCCCAACAAGAAGCAGGAAACATATGTCTGTTTACTCACAATTTTGAAGGCCAAGTTGAATTAAATCCTCCCAACCATCAAAGAGGAGCCCAAGGAAACTAGAGGGCGCAAGAAGAAGGCACAGTCCCAGGAAGAGGAAGCCACCCCAACCAGGAAGCAGGCAGAAATCCTTCCTTATCACGGATATCTGGTAGTGGATTTTGAACAGGCTCAGGCAAATGCCTTCATTTGAGTCTTCAAGAGCTCCCCTCAGGGATGCTACTTCCACTTCCAACAGGCACTCTGCTGCCGCCTCCAAAAGTGCTCTGAACTTTATGAGCTGGTCAACTCTGAAGGCACTAAAGAAGACAAGGACGTTTTTAATTGTTTTGCTTCCCTTGCCCTTGTGAGAAAGGAAGAGAAAAATGCCTTTTGACAAAGCCCTCCTCTGCCATCCTTATATCCTTGCCAACCAGGCAGCCTTTGCGCCTTTTATTGAGTATTTTGAAACTCAATGGGTTGGAGTGTTTAAAGGAGCACACTACATCAGAAAGGACAGTGACTCAATCACCTGGAACTGCTATAAGCAGGTCAAAGGCAGGTTAATTAAGACCGCCTCTTCCCTTGAAGTGTGGCATAATCAGTTTGCTACAAGGGTCAGGGTTCATAAGCCCAAATTTAATAAGATAATGGTGCACTTAAAAATCCAGCAGGCTATCTCTTCCTGCCTCTTTAAGACTGGTATAAAGACCAAGAGTGATCCCCCTAAGCAGACTAAGGCTGTAAAGAAATATACAGAAATCAGCAAGGTGGTCCTTGCCTACTATCCTAAGGGTAGAAAGCTTGAGCATCTCCAAGCTATCTCAGTTGCTCTTTCTAGAAATGTTTGAGCCATTTTCCAATAAACACCACTCTATCTTCTCTTTTTTTCCTTTACTTTTGTCATTATTTTAGTTTTATTTAGTATTTGGTATAAATCTATACTTATTTTAAAGTATAGTTTATAGTTAAAATTTATGAAAATAGTTGTTTTTGGGTATATTTTAACTTTTGGGCTTTACATAACTATGTTGCTACTAATTGACCCCATTTTTATTGAAGATTTGAAATTCTGAGGCTTTTTTAAGCCTAGAGATGTTTTTTGAATTTTATTTTTTGAGAATTTTTTGGGTTATTTTTGGAGTTCAAAAAATCTAAAAAATTTTAAAACCGTTTTTTCTTGAGTCAAAATGCCGTAAATTGAAATGGTGTTTTTACTATAAAATTGAGATAGTGTAAATTGAGATGGCGTAAATCAAAGTGCTGTTTTCAAAATGGTGTGTCCTACCAAACCTGTAGATTCCTGCCAGGATCATGGCATCCTGAATGAAATGGCCAACCAAGTTGTATTCATGCAGAACCTTCTTCCCATCAAGGGAGAGCCTGGCCTTGTCAATCCCAAGGAGGACCTCATTCAGGTCTTTAACTGAGGACTCCATCCAAAAGAGCAACTGTGGTAAGCTCAACTCCCTGGTGATCAACTCCCTGGTGCTCAACACTATGGTAAAGTGAGAATTCAGCCTTTTCCCTGATTGACAACTGGAAATTGACACTTTTTTAACTAACAGACCTTGATGTAAATAAAAAATTTCAATATAAACAATTAAGCCTTAAAGCTATGGTATACAAAAATGTAACCCCAAAAAGCTCAAAAATGCAATAAAACAATACTTTAATTAATAAAAATAAGGAGAAATAAGCAATTATTTCTCATTTTACTATGTAATTAACACTCTTCATTATAAGGATATTTTTGATTACCATAAAAATTAAAATTTCAATGAAACAAAAATAAATAAAAACACAACAATAGCAGCTATGCAAAATATGAAGAAATATTAAAACTTATTTGATATAGTTTATATAAGTCCAAATGTGAATATCTTATGTTTTACTAGTAAATTAACAAAAATTAATACTTTTCATTCACTTTCAACTATGACTATTCATATCAAACTTACCATATTGGTGAAACTGTGCTGTTTTAGCAGAGTTAAAAGGGAAAAGATATTTAGAAACTAGATAATAATATTTATTGAGAGATAGTGATTATATAGTTATTGTGAGTCAAGGATAACAGGAACATGATTGTGTTGATCACACGGTTGGATGGTGAAGAGGGTGGCTTGATCCTGGTAATGAGTCAAGAGCCAAAACAAGGTATTCACCATAAAGAATCATCATCTGTTCATGTTGTTGGCTTTGGCAATTTGAGTTGACTTCCTATTCTGGCTTTGAGTGGCCAGGTAATTGGATTGCGGGTCACAAACCCGCTTGCTTGGAACCTTGCTGGTGGGTTAAGCCTGCTGTTTCAACACCCCCCCCCAACTGAAGGTTGGCCTCCTCTGGGGGTAGGTTGCTGGGGAGGTTGTCAGGAGCCCAGGTGCCATACCAGACTAACTGTTGTTCTTTGGCAGGCAGGGCAGTTTCACATTGTTTTTGTCTTGCTTTTCAGGATCTCAGGCAATCATGGTGTAGGGTCTTGTCTTGTTTGCGCTTCCTGAGTCCTTGTACGGGGTAAGTGTTATTTTTGTTTACCTTATGAATGATCACTGGGCCTACTTTCTCAGGCTGTAGCTTGCTTTTATCAACGTTTATGAACCAAACCTTGTCCCCAACTTCATGTCTATCTTAGATGGGGACAAAAGTTTTTTGCAGATGTTCATTTTCCTTTTCTGTTTGCTCAATGTTGGCCTCTTAAACTTGATGGTCTGAATGCAAGGGGACTTTACTTGGGATTTCCTGTTTGGGTCCTATCAATGCTTGAATGATAGTTGGCTGTGTGCTGTATACCAACTCAAAAGGGCTTCTTCTGGTGGATCTGTTCACTCAGGTTTGACACACAAGTAGTGCAGTCAATAGCTGCTTATACAAGTCTTCAGGTCTTCTGGCGGTGAGTTTGGCTAAGGCTTGCACAAGGCTGCCTTTAAGCCTCTCTACCTGTCCATTGGCCTGTGGGTGGTATGGTGTTGTTACAGTATGTTTGACCCCATTTTTAGCAAGGTATAGATTGGTGTTTTTGAGGGTCAATTCTTTCCCTCCATTGGTTATCAGGAGTTCTGGCTTTCCAAACTTGCTGATTATTTCTCTTCCTATGAATTGTTGTATGTCATTGCCAGTGTGCGCCTTTACTGCTTGGGCTACAGGCCATCTTGTAGCAAAGTCTATGACTGTGATGATATATTTCTTATTGTTGTGTTTTCCTGGCATGGGGCCAACAATGTTGAGGGCCCACACCTTGAAGGGTAGTTGTGTTCAGATAGGGAGTACTGATTATGGAGGGGTTTTGCTCTTAGCAAATTTCTTGCACACTTCACATTGGTCTAGGACTTCCTGAACGGTACAATACAGGGTTGGTCACCAGGCCTTGTGTTTAAGGAATTTGTATAAGTTGCAGCTCTTGGTGTGTCCTAGGTCTCTGTGGTAACTTAGAAAGGTGTCCACTTTCTGGTGTGTGGGGATATAAGGGATGGTGATCCTGTCAGACATAATTCTGTGCAAGGTCCTGTACACGTCAGCAAATAGTTGTTTGTTTTTGATGACTCTTTCTTTTATTATGTTGTTTGTACCAGGAGGAAACCCCTCATCTTTTATTCATAGTACCAAGAGATTCCAGTCTGGGTCAAGCCCATTTTCCCCTCTAGTGGCACAGACATACAGGCGCAATAGGGCGTCTGCCATGGCAAGTTCTGGACCAGGTTTGTACTGTATGAGCATATTGAATCTCTCCAAGAGCTCCATCCAGAAGGCTTGGCAGCAAGATAGATTTGCTTGGGTTTTGAAGTATATGAGTGACTTGTGGTTGGTCAATGCTATGAACTCTTCCTGCTGTTCCAGATAACAACGCCATTTTATTAGGCAGTGCACAATGGCCAGCAGTTCCTTGTTGTAGATAGGGTATTGACACTTGCCATCTGTCAACTTTTGGGATTCATAAGCTACAGGCAGGAAATCACCATCATTATTTTTGATTCATAGTACTCCCCCAATGGATGTATCTGAGGTGTTGGTTTCCATTTGGTATTCCCCATCACCTTTGGGGTATTACAGGATAGGAAGCTGTTGTGAGCTTCTTCTTGAGGCGCCTAAAACAGAGCTCACATTGGGGGGCTACACAAACTTGGATTTGGCACCTGTTATGGCGGATAAAGGGAAATTCAAAACGCCACAGTCAGTTATGAAGCAGCGTACATAGGCCATCATCCCCAAGAAGGTGCAGAGTTCTGACTTATCCTTAGGTGGTGGCATCTTGAAGATGACCTGTATCTTTTGACTGTTGGGTTTGATGCCGTCTTTTGAGACTATGTGCCCCAGGAAAGGTAATTGCTTGTAGAAAGAACTGGCACTTGGAGGGCTTGGCCAACAGTTTGTGTTGTGCCATGGTAGCAAAGACTGCCTCTAGGTCTTTGTGGTGCTATCCCACCAAAGGGCTGTAGACAATGATGTTGTCTAGGTAGACTAGGGCATGCTTTCCTATATGTGGAGCTAAAGCTTTGTTCATGAAGGTCACAAAGGTAGAAGGGGTGTTTGTCATGCCAAAAATTGAGCACCACACACTCTTAGGTTCTGCATTTAGTGTGGAAGGTGGTTTTGGGGATGTCTTCCTCCTTAATACAGATCCAGTTGTAGCCTGCAGTTAGGTCAATCTTGGAGAAGACTGTGGCTCCTCCCAAGGCATCAAAGAGATTGTCAATCTAGTGGTAGTGGGGAACAATTATTGATGGTTACTTTGTTTAGCGCTTGGTAGTCTGTGACCAGGCGCAAGGTACCGTCCTTCAAGGCCACAAAGAATATGACAGCCCCAAAGGGAGACTGTGAGGGGCGGATAAGTCCTTTTTCCAACGCTTTCTTGAGGTAGGTGTGTAGGGTGTTGTCTTTGTTTGGGGGTCAGCCTATATATAGGACGTTGCTTTGGATTCAGCTCCCTTGAGCTGGATGGAGTGTTGTATGTGTTTCTCTGAGGGCAACCCGGGTAGAGCTTCCTTGAAGATTTCTAGATGACGGGCCACAATTTTGCAATCCTGAGGTGTGGAGGTATCCTGGTGGTCCTTGAAGTGTATGATCTTGTACTGGAAGGAGTCCCATTTAATTGCCTTCAAGTTTTCCTTTTTTTCCAGGGTCTCTGTGATGTGCACAAAGACGCGGTTGTGCACATAGGAGTTGGTCCACTGAGTTAGGGTAGATCTGGTGGTTGACACCTTCACGCTTGATGGTCAACACTGAGGTTGCCCAGTCTATGTGAGGATTGTTTTTTATAACCAATCCAACCCCAGTACAATGTCAAACTTTGGAAAGTCAATGATGGGACCTTGAATGGTGGAGTTTAGATTCTCAAGCATGACGGAGAAGGGGGAAGTTTCCCTTATCACAGCAATGTGATGTTCATCAGCTAAAACCACGCTTTTAATCTGCAAAGGATTAGTGGCTAGCTTGAAATTGTACACAAAGCTGTTGTTGACTAGGGTTCAATCTGGGCCTGAGTCCAGGAGTGCTGAGCCTGTGTAACTGCAAAAACAGAAAGGGTAGGACATTGGTTTATTGGGATGTCTGGCAATGGTATACAGTATTGGGTCCTCTGAGGGTACTTGGATAATTGGGCATTGGTTCACATCCTTGGGTCAGTACTCATCATTGGGCAGGTTGAGAGTTGTGTGGGGAGAGGTTGGCTTACTTAATGCTCTCCCCAGGCTTTTCCCTTATCTTGATTGCATTGTGTGGTAGTGATACGGAAATGAGTACAATTTGACTGGCCACTGTTTCCATTCCCATATCCATTTGAGCTTGTGGGTTTATGGTTGGTGTTATTCCTGTTGCTTCCGGGGGTGGTCAAGTGGAGCGCCTGCCTGGATGAGAATCCTTGGGTCTCTCTTGTTTTCAAGTTTGTGCCTTATGGAGGGCGTTGGATGTTTGTTCTGCTTTCTCTGCCTTACAGTACAGGCTTTGTAGGTTGGTCACCTGGTCTAGGTTCACATGCCTCATTAAATGCAACTTAAGGGCGTCATAGTACATGAGGTGTGTAGCTGGGGTATCAAAGGCCATGTCAGAGGGGGCGCAAAGTTGGAGTTCCTTGTAGGCGCGGGTGAGTTCCTTCATGGTGCCCGTCTGGGTTAGGTTCTTTACTTGGCATATGATCATGAGCGCTGTGTCCTTAAGCACAAACCTTGCCAAGAAGTCTTGCTTGAAGGAATCCCAGTTCTTGTTGGTGTGTTCTTTGTGCCACTTGTCACACCAAGTGCCAGCATTGTGGGTGAGTTGGATGGAGATTTCTGCAATCCAAAATTTCTGTGGTATTCCATCTGGTCCAGTTTGCTCTGGGAAGACTGGATCCATGCAACAGTGTTGTTGTTGTTGGCCCCAGCAAAAGGTTCCAAGGCAGCGCTTTGCCGTCTTTGGGCTACGTAGACGGGCATGGTATTTTTGTTGGTTGGTTGCAGAATAGTGCCGGCCTTCTGGAAGAACCCTTGTTCAGACATGGTGTTGAAGGCGGGTAGTGGAATCATTGTGTTCTGGTAAAGGACAAAGCCATCAGGTATCTCAGTACCAGGGGTGTACAGGGCCCATTCCAGTGGAAGGCCAGACATGATTCTGTCAAGGATTTGTTGGCCGCAGCAAGTACAGGCAACAGGCAGAATTTTACAAGATGAGATAGGATGGAGAACCTACCTGTGCTACCAATGTTGTGATTGTGCTGTTTTATCAGAGTTACAAGGGGAAAAATATTTAGAAACCAACTAATAATCTTTATTGAGAGATTGTGATTATATAGTCATTGTGAATCAAGGATAACAGGAACATGATTGTGTTGATCACACAGTTGGATGGTGAAGGGGGTGGCTTGATCCTGGTAATGAGTCAAGCGCCAAAATGAGGTATCCACCATAAGGGATCATCATTTGTTCATGTTGTTGGATTTGGCAATTCAAGTTGACTTCCTAGTCTGGCTTTGAGTGGCCGGGAAATTGGATTGCAGGTCACAAACCTGCTTGGTTGGAACCTTGCTGGCAGGTCAAGCCTGCTGTTTTGACAATATATACATAAAAAAATTTATTACTAATTAATTAAATCAAAAAATAGAAAAATTAAAACTAAAAAGTAATTGATCAAAACTGAAAAGTAAAAATTAAAGCTAAAAAAGTTAAAAGTTAAAACCATAGAAGCAAGCAAGTTTGCTCTTTTCCCTTCTTCCCCTATTTCATTTTATCCCCTTCCAGGAGGGCAATGGCATTAAGCTCAAGCTGCTTCTTAAGCTCAGAGGCCTTGTATTTGTGTTTAGATGCACCCTGGATGGCCTTGGTGAAGAGGCTGGAGTGGGTGGTAGGCTTGGTGGGGGGACGTGGTTGGCCAAGTCACGCAGCTTGGAGATGGTTTTCTCTTCTCATGCTGCAAGAGGAAGAAGAACTTGTTAAAATTCAGGTGAATCCCAAAGTTGGCCTTGAGATGCCTATGATAAGCCTCTAGCGCCAAAGTGGTCTTGATCTCACCATTCACCACAGCCTGGTACACATTCCAACTGGCCTTGGTGCAGGCCTTGCCTCACCTCTGCGTGACAACCTTCCCAATCCACTGGGGCTTAAAGTACTCAAGGAAAGGCTTGAACTCTGGATGCTTTTCTATGTAAGGATCCTTTGAGAGAACCTTGAACCCCTGTGCAATGTGCTCTGGCTTTAAAAAAGCCAAGGCACTGAATTGTGCCAGCACAAATTTGCAGGTGTCCAAAGTGTCCCTCCAGCTCAACCTACTAATCTTGGCATGGGCCTGCACATTGAGAGCAACTGCTTGGCAGAAGTGGAAGTGGCACCCCTGCACCTCCCTGCTAAAAGGATCAAATTTAGTGAACTGAGCAGGCTCAAAGTCCATAATGCACATGTGAGGCCCTAGAGCTCTGAGCCTTACCTTTTCACCCAATTCCAGGGTGGCTTGGTCCTTGTCAGCAACAGGAGGGTTTGTGCAGGTTTGAGGGGGTCTTCTTGGCATCATTGTTGTTATCAGGGGGAAGGAGGGAAAGTGCTCTGCAAAAGGATTGAGAACGTGCAGGTTTAAATGGCCTTGGTGGCCTCAGGGAGAAGGAAGAAGGCAAGTGGAATCACCCAGATGTCAATCTGGGTATAAATTATCCAGAGCTGTTTAAACATCTGGGGGCAAGTGGCAAAGGTACCATCAACTATCCAGGTTGATGCCCTTTTCAACTCCATCAGGTTCTGCTGAGTTGCATAGCAGATGATACAGTCCTTTGAGCTGGGACCATTGTTGTGAAGGAGGAAGCACTCCCCACTTGGGAGCTGCTTAAGCTCGTGGGTGAGCGTAAGCTCCAAGAGGACGTCAGAGGCCTTGGGGGGAGGGGGATTGGCATCAATCCTCTTGTTGCTAATGAACTTAACCAACTGCTCTTGAGTTGGCACCAACTTGATATTGTTGAGCTTTAAGTGCTGCAGGTCCTTTATGGCCAGATCAGAAGCCCAGAGGTGAGAGGAGGTGGGGATTACTTGAACAAGGTACCACTTCAGCATCCTTGTGATCAGGTGATTGGGGGGCTCTCATGTGTGCTCCCCCTTCTCGGCTGTTACCTGCTCCCAGCCCTTGGTGTTCAGGTGGGGCCCACAAGTCTTATCCTCACAGACAAAGTGCTTGCTTTTTGATTGGCTTTTGATTATTACAGCTGAAGATGTAATTGTCAGCAACATACCCAGGGCCACCCTTTACGGAAATGATGGGGAAGTAACAGGGGAGGCGCTTGGGGACTTTGAACTCTCTGTCCACATTGCAGATGTTATAGATGGCCAGTGGATCCCAATCCATATGACCAGAAGCTTTGAACTTCATGGAGTACTCCTCAGGCTAATATTGGGGGTCAGATGAGGGAGGGGGAAGAGCCATCAGGAGGGGGAGGGGAAGGGTTATTTGAGGCCTGCTTGGATGCCTCCTTTTTCTTACCAGAAGAATAGATGGGATCCTTGGCAGCCTTTGCCTTCTTGGTATGGCGCTCCTTAGCAGGCTCAGAGTTTGCCTCTGACTGGTAATAGGTGTGGTCAGTTAGATCACTGTCAGATATATTGGGGATGGAATTCTTGGGGGAAGGTGATGGGGAAGTGGAAGATGATGGTGGAGGGGGAGGAGATGGAGTGGGGGGATGGAGTAGGAGTAGAAGACTTTGCCTTTTCAGGCTTCTTGATACACTTGGGGGTGGTGGCTGGTTCTTTGGAGCCCTTGGAGGCTTGGCACTTGGTAGGATTATTGTTCTTGTTTGATCTTGGCTAAAGGAAATTTTAGCTTTGTAAATAAAACAGTATGAAAGATATAAAACACAAATCAGTAAAGAAAAGCAAAAGTTAAATAAAAAGTATGCAAATAAAGTTTTATTTATCAAGAAAAAACATAACAAAGTAAATAGAAGCAAAATAAAAACTCAAAGTATAGATATAAAGGTTAAAACATAGTAAATAAGTGATTTTATGATGAAGCATCAAAGATGTTAGGTTCAGCATAACATTTTAGTGCTAAATCAATGTAAAAATATAATTAAAAATCAAAGCATAGTAAAGTGTCAAGTTTGGCACTGTCAATCAGCTGGAAAAGATGAATTCTCACTGTCAAGTTTCCCAGAGTCAAGCAGAAAAATCAAATTTACTATGTTTTTTACATACAAAACTTGCTTAAATTTAAAACAGGTTCAAAAGTTAACCCAAAAGCAAGGCAGTTTCATATGCTTAAAAATAAAAAATACAACATATGTTAAAAAAAATGAATGGGAATATGTTTATTAGTGATTGTATTATGCTAAGAGGAGCTGGGAGTAAATTATTTACCATAGTGTTGGTTACAACGTTAAGAAGCTATCTGTACTAGTCCCCAAGTTAAAGTGTCAAGTGGATGGGTGTCAAGTGGCGCTCATAGTGTGTCACTTATTAATTTAGCCCTAATTCCAAGCCTTTGATTAGTTAAATCCAAAACCAATTGTGTGGTGAGTGGATAGAGTCAAACAAAGGGGGAGTCAAGTTTCTGTTTTTTTAAATTACATATGAAATTTTTAATAAATTGGGCTTAATTTATGTGGTACCACTTAATCCACAAACCTGGAAATGACATAATGTAAAACAAGTGGGGTATTTGATTAATGTCTATACCACTAAATCCAGTATAGTGGTGTTTGGGAGCTTTATCAACGGCTATGGACACTAATAATAAAAATATAATAGTAGATGATAAAATTTATATAAGCACATATGTGTTTTATTAATAAAATTAGGATTTGACTTAAAAAGTAACAAACTGGCCACTTTTTCTTTTAGAGTGTTGAACACAGGTTTTTTCATTTTTATTAATAAATTTACATATAAATTGCCCTTTAAATTGGTCTTTTAGAGAATTAAATTATTAAATGGAGTCAAATTTGAGTAAATTTAATCTCAGTTTTTGGTTTTGAACCCCTATATTACTAGTAAAATATAGCTTAAAATCAGTTGAGCCAAAAATACTAATAGATTCACATAAGCGGCACTCAACTCCCTGGTACTCAATAAAGTGTCAAGTACCAGGGAGTCAACTTCACCACAGTTGCCTCCCAAAGTATAACAAGAACCTAAGGTAGACCACAAGGTGAAGCCTTTGCCCAGAAAAAGCTTCAGTAAAATCACATAATTTATTAAATATAATGCTAATCTTCTTCTCATGCTTTGTCTTCTGCAAAAAGTGAGATCCATTCACAAAGGGAGCCCTGTTTTGTCAGCACTCCAGGCCAGCTCAAAGTCCGCCAGGAGAATGTTAGTTTTCTTGACATCTGTTGCATTTATAACAGCCAATTTTGAACCTGCGCCCCCCAAAGTTCTCCGGAAGGTAAGATAGGATGTGCTCCACTGGGTAGCAGAAAAAAGCAGTTGCATGAGCTTGGCCTATCTCTGGTATGTTCTTGAATGAGAGCGTTGCCAGGACGTCCCAAACAAGCTCAGTGGAGTTTATACTGTAAACTTCACTGAGGGCTACCGGGTCCAGGTGGACCAATTGGGCATCCTTATAGGCAGTAACTTCCCACTCATATTCCCCCTTTCCCATATGAAAGCCCCAGGAGTGTGTCCTGTAACATTGGGAAGAAACCATGAATTCAGTCCTCAAGTTTACAGGCCACAGGAGTTGGCAGAGCCAGCTGCCTGACCACGTGATTGGCATAGTTGAAGTAGAATGTCACCAGGACCTACAGAACTAGGACTTGGCGTATGTTACAGAAGATAATCAAATGGTGGGAATAACAAGTCTCACAAAACTTGAAACTAATGCTTAAATGCTGCTAAGCCCTTGAGAATGCTGGAAAATTTAAATGTTGTCATAGAAAAAAAATGAGTTAAGGCTGGAGTTGCTCAGATACCCCTCAAAATTCTGGATCTACCCCCCTGTTCTTGCCAGTTGACTACAATAAACTAGTTACATGTTATTCATTGCCAAAAAACTTCAAATTGTCAAAACAGCAGGCTCAACCCGCCAGCAAGGTTCTGAGCAAGAAGGTTTGTGACCCACAATCTGATTACCCAGCCACTCAAAGCCAGACTAGGAAGTCAACTTGAATTGCCAAATCTAACAACATGAACAAAAGATGATCTCTTTTGGTGGATACCTTGTTTTGGCGCTTGGCTCATTACCAGGATCAAGCCACCCCCTTTTCACCATCCAACTGTGTAATCAACACAATCATGTTCCTGTTATCCTTGATTCACAATGACTATATAATCACTATCTCTCAATAAATATTATTATCTAGTTTCTAAATAATTTCCCCCTTGTAACTCTGATAAAACAGCACAATCACAACATTGGTAGTATAGGTAGGTTCTCCATCCTATCTCATCTTGTAAAATTCTGCCTGTTGCCTGTACTTGCTGCGGCTAACAAATCCTTGACAGAATTATGTCTGGCCTTCCTCTGGACTAGACCCCGTACACCCCTGGTGCCGAGATACCTGATGGCTTTGTCCTGTATCAGAACATGGTGATTCCACTACCTGCCTTCAACGTCATGTCTGCACAAGGGTTCTTCCAGACAGCCACCACTATTCCACAACCAACCAACAAAAACACTATGCCGTCCTACGTAGCCCAAAGACTACAAAGCGCTGCCTTGGAACCTTTTGCCGGGGCCAACAATACAACGCTGCCGCATGGATCCAGTCTGCCCAGAGCAAAAAATGGAATTCCCACAGCAATTTTGGATTGCAGAAATCTCCATCTGACTAACCCGCAATGCTGGCACTTGGTGTGATAAGTGGCACAAAGAACACACCAACAAGAACTGGGATTTCTTCAAGCAAGACTTCTTGGCAAGATTTGTGCTTAAGGACACAGCGCTCATGATCATATGCCAAGTAAAGAACCTAACCCAGACAGGCACCATAAAGGAACTCACCTGCGCCTACAAGGAACTCCAAATTTGCGCCCCCTCTGACATGGCCTTTGACACCCCAGCTACACACCTCATGTACTATGACGCCCTTAAGTTGCATTTAATGAGGCATGTGAACCTAGACCAGGTGACCAACCTACAAAGCCTGTACTGTAAGGCAGAGAAAGCAGAACAAACATCCAACGCCCTCCATAAGGTACAAACTTGAAAACAAGAGAGACCCAAGGATTCTCACCCAGGAGGGCGCTCCACTTGACCACCCCCCAGAAGCAACAGGAATAACACCAACCATAAACCCACAAGCTCAAATGGATATGGGAATGGAAACAGTGGCCAGTCAAATTGTACTCATTTCCGTATCACTACTACACAATGCAATCAAGACAAGGGAAAAGCCTGGGGAGAGCATTAAGTAAGCCAACCTCTCCCCACACAACTCTCAACCTGCCCAATGATGAGTACTGACCCGAGGATGTGGACCAATGTCCAATTATCCAAGTACCCTCAGAGGACCCAATACTCTATACCATTGCCAGACATCCCAATAAACCAATGTCCTATCCTTTCTGTTTTTGCAGTTACACAGGCTTGACACTCCTGGACTTGGGCGCATATCAACCCCTAGTCAACAGCAGCTTTGTAGACAAGTTCCAGCTAACCACTAATCCTTTGCGGATAAAAAATGTGGTCCTGGCTGATGAACATCACATTACCATGACAAGGGAAACCGCTCCCTTCTCCGTCATGCTTGATAACCTACACTCCACCATCTAAGGCCCTGTCATTGACTTCCCAAAGTTTGACATTGTACTGGGGTTGGATTGGTTAAAAAAGAACAATTCTCATGTAGACTGGGTGACCTTGGTGTTGACCATTAAACGTGAAGGTATCAACCACCAGATCTACCCTGACTCAGTGGACTAACTCCTATGTGACCACAAATTTGTGCACATCACAGAGACCCTGGACAAAAAGGAGAACCTGAAGGTAATTAACTATGACTCCTGCCAGTAAAAGATCATACACTTCAAGGACCACCAGGATACCTCTACACCTCAGGATTGCAAAATTGTGGCCCGTCATCTAGGAATCTTCAAGGAAGCTCTCCCTGGGTTGCCCTCAGAGAAACACATTCAACACTCCATCCAGCTCAAGGGAGCTGTACCCAAAGTATGTCCTATCTATAGTCTGACCCCAAACAAAGACAACACCCTACGCGCCTACCTCAAGGAAGCGTTGGAGAAAGGACTCATCCACCCCTCACAGTCTCCTTTTGGGGCTGCCGTATTCTTTGTGGCCTTGAAGGACAATACCTTGCGTCTGGTCACAGACTACCAAGCCCTAAACAAAGTTACCATCAAGAATTGTTATCCACTTTCACTAGATTGACAACTTCTTTGACGCCCTGGGAGGAGCCAGAGTCTTCTCCAAGATTGACCTAACTGCAGGCTACAACCAGATTTGTATTAAAGAGGAAGACATCCCCAAACCCGCCTTCCACACTAAATACGGAACCTAAGAGTGTGTGGTGCCCAACTTTTTGGCATGAAAAATGCCCCTTTCACCTTTTTGACCTTCATGAACAAAGTTTTAGCTCTGTACATAGGAAAGCATGCCCTAGTCTACCTAGACAATCATTGTCTACAGCCCCTTGGTGGGACAGCACCACAAAGACCTAGAGGCAGTCTTTGCAACCTTGGTACAACACAAACTGTTGGCCAAACCCTCCAAGTGCCAGTTTTTCTGCAAGCACATACCTTTCCTTGGGCACATAGTCTCAAAAGACGGCATCAAACCCAACAGTCAAAAGATACAGGCCATCTGCAATATGCTGCCACCCAAGTATAAGTTGGCACTCTGCACCTTCTTGGGGATGGCGGCCTATGTTTGCCGCTTCATACCTGACTGTGGCATTTTGACTGCCCCTTTATCTGCCATAACAGGCGCCAAATCCAAGTTTGTGTGGATCCCCAATGTGAGCTCTGTTTTAGACGTCTCAAGGAGAAGCTCACAACAGCTCCTATCCTGCAATACCTCAAAGTGTGACGGGAAATATCAAATGGAAACCAACACCTCAGACACATCTATTGGGGGAGAACTACAAATCAAAAATAATGATGGTGATTTCTTGTCTGTAGTTTATGAATCCAAAAAGTTGACAGACAGCAAGTGTCAATACCCTATCCACGACAAGGAACTGCTGGCCATTGTACACTGCCTAGTCAAATGGTGTTGTTATCTAGGTTGGCAGGAAGAATTCACTGCATTGACTGACCACAAGTTGCTCATATACTTCAAAACCCAAGCAAATCTATCTCGCCATCAAGCCCGCTGGATGGAGCTCTTGGAGAGGTATAATATGATCATACAGTGCAAACCTGGTCCTGAGCTTGCCATGGCAGACTCTCTCTCACGCCTGTATGTCCGTGCCACAAGAGGGGGAAATGGGCTTGACCCAGACTGGCCTCTCTTGGTGCTACAAACAAAAGAAGAGGGCTTCCCTCTTGGTACCACCAACATAACAAAGGAAACAGTCATCAAAAACAAACACCTATTTGCTGACGTTTACAGGTCCTTGCACAGAAAAATGTCCAACGGTTCTACCATCCCTTATATTCCCACACACCAGGAAGTGGACATCACCTACAATATCACAGAGACCTTGGACACACTAAGAGCCAAACCCTATACAAATTCCTTAGACACAAGGCCTGGTGGCCAACCCTGTATTGTGATGTTCAGGAAGTCCTAGACCAATGTGAGGTATGCAAGAAATTTTCCAAAAGCAAAACCCCTCCAAAATCAGTACTAATCATCCGCACACAATTACCCTTCAAGGTGTGGGCCCTGGACATTGTTGGCCCCATGCCAGGGAAACACAATCATAAGAGATACACCATCACCGCTATAGACTTTGCTACACAATGATCAGTAGCACAAGCAGTAAAGGCACACACTGGCAATGACGTACAACAATTCATAGGAAGAGAGATAATCAGCAAGTTTGGAAAGCAAGAACTCCTGATAACCAATGGAGGAAAAGAATTGACCTCCAAAAACATCAATGTATACCTTGCTAAAAATGGGGTCAAAAACTGTGACAGCACCATACCACCAACAGGCCAATGGACGTGTAGAGTGGCTTAATGGCAGCCTTGTGCAAGCCTTAGCCAAACTCACCGCCAGAAGACCTGAAGACTTGTATAAGCAGCTATTGACTGCACTACTTGTATGCCAAATGCAAGTGAACAGATCCACCAGAAAAAGCCCTTTTGAGTTGGTATACGGCACAGCCAAATATCATTCAAGCATTAATAAGACCCAAATCAGAAATTCCAAGTAAAGTCTCCCTGCGTTCAGACCCTCAAGTTATAGAGGCCAACAGTGAGCAAACAGAAAAGGAAAATGAACATCTGCAAAAAAATCTTTATCCCCATCCAAGATAGACATGAAGTTGGGGACAAGGTTTGGGTCATGAACGTTGATAAAAGCAAACTACAACCTGAGAAAGTAGGCCCAGTAACCATTCTAAAGGTAAATGAAAATGACACTTACCTTGTTCAAGGACTTAGGAAGCTCAAATAAGACAAAACCCTACACCATGATTGCCTGAGACCCTGCAAAGCAAGACAAAAACAATGTGAAACCGCCCTGCCTGCCAAAGAACAACAGTTAGTCTGGTATGGCACCCGGGCTCCTGACAACCTCCCCAGCAACCTACCCCCAGAGGAGGCCAACCTTCAGTTGGGGGGTGTTGAAATAGCAGGCTCAACCCACCAGCAAGGTTCCAAGCAAGCAAGTTTGTAACTTGCAATCCAATTACCCGGCCACTTGAAGCCAGACTAAGAAGTCAACTCAAATTGCCAAATCCAACAACATGAACAAATGATGATCCCTTATGGTGGATACCTTGTTTTGGTGCTTGACTCATTACCAGGATCAAGCCACCCCCTTCACCATCCAACTGTGTGATCAAGACAATCATGTTCTTGTTATCCTTGATTCACAATGACTATATAATCACTATCTCTCAATAAATATTATTATCTAGTTTCTAAATACTTTCCCCTTGTAACTCTGCTAAAACAGCACAGTTACAACAAAATTATGATGTCATTGACTCAAATTTCAATAAAGAACCTTACACTGCTGAAAATATTCTTGTCTGCCAATCAGATGCTGCAGAATCCCCTCCTCCCCTATCCTGAACTCCCTTAAAACTTTCCTCATTCCCCTCTAGAAACTTGTTTCTAGATAGCTTATTTTCACTCAAATAAAAGAAAGTTTTCCCAAAAAAATGGTGGCTTATCTGGGGCTGTTTGCCCCTATCTTTGAGATATTAGCTTTTGTTTTTGCAAAGTTTGCCATTGATTTCATGGCCACACCCTGGCTAGTAATCTACATGATGACGCCTTTGGATTCTTCTTCTAATTTCCCTTGAAAATCATTTGCACATTGACAGCTTTCACCTCCATCTTCTGCTGCACTGCCACTGGCTAAAAGATATTGAAACTGTCCTGCCAATTTAGCCTTCTGCTTGCAAGCAACTCACAATTTGTTTACTATACCCTCATTGTATTTCCTTGAATCATGCAGTTTACCACTTTACTTTAACAGTGCACACTACCATTGACTACTTCTAAAAAAAGGTAAGTATTTGGAAATTTTTATTAATTTTATTTTTTTGGCTACCTTTGTAGGTTTCCTCCTTGCCTGCGGCTTTGGCAGGCAAGGCTATTCTTGGCGCAAGAAGTTGAGCAGGCAATTCAGTATCATCTTTCCTTGCGCACTTTGTAGGTTTCAGGTGGGCATACATTTCAGGGTTGTCAACCCAGACAGACAGCGCAGAAAGATTATATGTCTTAAATTTCAGGCCCTCAACTACATTCTTCTGAATATTTAACACACACTCAATGATCTTCTCTGAGGTGTCAGACATCTTGGCCATCAAGGCCTTTGCGGACACTTTGTCACTTTTCTTGCCTGTTAGGACAGCAGACTTGACTTTGGCCTTAACTTTGCAATTGCATGATCAAGGTCTTTCAATAGTTTCTCAATTTCTCTAATTGATTTTTTACTAACCTTTGCATATCTTTTTATAGTTTTCACCCCAATAATCTATGTTTTATTCTGATATTATTGCCTCTTTGTTTATCCTTGTTTGTTTTCCCATTTACTACAATATCCCATCTTTTTACCCATTGTGTATATTTTTTGTCTATCTCAATATGTGTTTTTTGCTTTATTTTTTTGCATTGCTTCCATAAATGCTATATTGTATTAGCTCTTTACACAGCCCTTGTAAAAATATCAACAGCAATTTGGTGATCAGCTAAATTTAATTCAGAAAATTGTATGTTTATTTTCTTTATAGAAGTTGTTGCTGATCCAAATTCAAAATCTTGATGATAAACTTTAAGCCAATCAGGAGCCAAGTGAGAAAGTGATTGTTGTGACATAAAGGGTCATTCAATAATTCTCTAATGCATGTGCGCTAATTAAGCTGGTTAAGCTTAAAGTTTATCATTAAGGTTTTGAATTTGGATCAGCAACAACTTTGTCTAAAGACAATAAACATATAATTTTTGAATTTAAATTTAGCTGACCACCAAATTATTGGTAATGTTTTCATAGGGGGTTGATTAAAGATCCAAAAGTAACTGTTTTATGGATCTAGATACATGACATAGTAAATATAAAATTTTATAGAGATAAGCTGAACATAAAGAATAAGACCAACTATAAATAAAGAGAAAACAACAATCTAAATTCTGGATAGAAATAATATAAATATAAAAAATTGGTGGAAAGGAGTTTATGTGGGAGGGGAAGAGTGATTCCTATTAGGCAGAATAGTGTGGGAGAAAGGTGTCAAGGTGGTGTTGGCCTGGGAGATCTGAGATTGGGTGGGAGGGGCTGGCAGGTGGGGTGTGGTGGTGGTAGGGATAGAACCAATTAGATTAATTGTGATGGCTGCCGTATAACACTTGTTATATTTCTTGTCTGTCACTGGCTGTATTGGTTGGTAGACATATGTGGCGCAGGATGGGAGGCACTTGTCCTTCTGTTATTGGTTGCCCATATTAACATGGAAAACCATTTGCGCAAACAAGTCAGCCACTGTTTGGCAACCAAAGAGAGAATCATGGTCCAGGACTCCAAGATAAAGGTCATTAAACACCTGGAGGCAGCACTGCCAGACTGTGTCTCTAATATTGAAGAACACTAAATCAGCCAGATGGATGTCTGTGTGGTCAACTGGGTACACTGAGGCCTACTTCCTTGGATTGACTTGAGGGAGGTGGAGCTACACTCTATCTGGTAGCTCAAAAAACCCCAATAGATGTAATCTGTTCTATCACAGGAGTCCAGCAATTTATAATAATATGGCTATACTCATAGCCATTGGTGTAATCAGGGTTTGTCTAATAATAGACAAACCCCTTTGCCTAAAAAAGCCAGAAACACACCAATGAAAGTCCCATTCTTGACCTTCTTCCTTCTATTTTTCTTGGTGGCTTTCCCTTGCAACCAAAATTGTCAAAAACAATTGATGGCTTGTATTACAAGAACATGACAAAATCTAAAAAAATTGTAGAGCATTGGACCAGATTAGACTAAATGGCAGGATCATATGAGGTATTCTCACTGCCATCCCATTGGTTGCCGCAAAAATTGGTCAACAGCCTGATTGAAGCCACTTTCCCGTGCATCCAGAGCTACATCATGCACTCAGAAACCCAAATGCCATGGTGTGCAAGTTGCTTCTAAACCTGGGTCAGGGGAAGCTTGGGGTCCAGCTGCAGAAGATCAAGCATGATCAGGTATACCTCATTGATCTGAGACTCTGGGGCTTTCTTTGGCTTCTTGGCTGTCCCAATCAGGTTCCCTTGTTAATCAGGTTATTGAATTCCTACATGATAGTGGCTTGGGTAAACATTAATTGGTTGGCAATCTGATCCCAGGTCAGGCCACACTGATTGAGTGCCACAATTTATTGGAGAATTTGGGTAGTAATGATCCAGCGCTTGGTGCGCTGGGCCGCAGGAGCTGTAGTCTGATTGACTTTAGGGGGACAGGTTGGCTTGTGGTGGAAAGTTGTTCCAAATAAGGGCTGCCATTATGATTGGCTGGTTGGTTGGCAGCTTGTGTGGGGGTAGGAAGGGAGCAGGAGTAGAGCTGGGCGCAAAGTGAATATTGAACAAGTCAAAGCCATAGGGGTTGGGGGTCAAGTACAGGTCAGCTTCCTTGTTACCTGCATCAAAGGCTTGGGTGTAAATGGGTGCCTCCACATTCTGAGCCTCACCTCCATTGAAGCTGGCTTGGCTGCTGCTGGCTTGGTTGATGGTGTTGTCAAAAACGTTGCTAGTAAAAAACATTGTAAAAAACCTAGGATAAAATCACTAAAAATAGAAGTTTAAAATTTTATGATTTATTTTTATTGTTATCACTAAGTCCATATTTGGACAAGTTCTCAAAACTATTTTACGCAAATCAGGAGCCATGAAAATGAATAAAATGTCTCTGTTCCTAAATTGAATAGCTGTTGATTTGCTGTTAAACTGTTATTTTTCTATTTTAGGCTGCTCATACTACACATCTTATATGACTTCATTTTGTTTTGTGCTTGTGGAATCTCACTTCCAGAGTGATCAAATTTTGTTTCATTTTAGTCCTTCTGTTGGTGCCTCATATGAATCCTGATTGGATTATAATATACTCCAGAATAGCATCCATCCATCTCACTTGTTGAGTCAGTTCATTTTGTTTGTTTTTTACAACACTGCTTGATATTTGCTATAATTTTGTATAATGGACTAGAGAAATTTTGTTTTTTGTTTGACAGTTCATTTATTAACCAAAAATATTTAAATTGTTTGAATCCTGAATCTCGCCCAACTTGGGGTTTTCTTAAATCTGAAATCTTTTTGTTTATTTCTGAAGTAATTTTTCTTGCTGCCATAGCTTTTAAAACTACTTTAACAAGCTTTAAGGGGGATTGGGGATTGGAAATCACACAGTTATATCATTATTTTTAAAGAGATTATACATAATCTGCTGTAAATTCAGAGAGTTAAAGTGTATTAATAGCTAAGAGACAATATTGGTCTTGATTTTTTTAAATGATTTTTGGTGATTCTGAAGTTTAAATATGATTGGTAAGTAGCTTGGCTTGAGTAGTGATCATAGTTTTTAGTCTTTTGAGGTCTGGATTAAATGAGAGAGGCCTTCTTAGTTGTTGAATGCTTCTTGGGGCCACTCCATGCACTTGAAAGCCATGATATGTTTCATTTATATCTTATATCAAGGGAATAGCCAAGTAAGGGAAATTTAAGTGCAGTAGATTTCACATCTGTGAGGATAAACAAAATCAAGTCAGCCTAAAGCAAAATCCACTCAACTCAAAACAAAATTGATTGAGATCAAAATGAAAATCAAAATTAACAAGTTTATATTGGATTGCAATAGATTTGAGTTCCCTTCTATTTTGTTCTGAACTGAGTCGATTTTGTTCTCAGTTGAGTGGATTTTCCTTTAGGCTGACTTGATTTTTTATCCTCACAGCTGTAAAAACTACTGTACTTGTTAAGTAATATTTCAGCCCAATTATAGTTTTTAAAGAATCTAATAATCCGGCAATGATCAGACATTTTAGTTAGGGCATGATTCGTGGGGCTATGCATTAGTTGTAAAAGTCAACTTGTTGCATCTTGTCACCAGCAGATACCTTTAGCATAAAATAAAGTTGTGCAAATAAGGTCCTATTGTTTGACTATTTTTAAATCCACTTGTTAATGTAATTTTTTGGTTGGAATCTACGTTTCTGATGAGTACCTAATTAATTGGCATGTTTTTATTTGCGAAAAACTGAAGCTCCAAATTCAAGCCCAATAGGTGCATCATTATGATGAAAATCCTTGGTTTGTTTAAAGCTATATGTATTTTAGAAGGCTGTCTTCCATACTAATAATTTCCTGAAGTTCAAACATAGTATTGGTTTATACTATATGCCTTTACTTATGTAAAGAGGAAAGATCAGATTAATGAAATTGCATGGTACATTCTCATTTTGATTAGGTCTCCATATCGTAATTGCAAAATGGATTTTATGTGCGTAGTTGAGCCCAGCCAAAGCTATTTTACTAAAGCCGAGAGTCATCGGAAAGGCGGATCTTTGAACACGATTAACTATTTCAGACTAGCCGATTGTACTCTTGTCGGAATGTTAGATAGCTGCAATTTAAATAGCTCACTTACAATAAAAATATTCTCTAAATGTGAAACTTATCATGCAATCAAGTATGAAATCTTGTTGCTGAATTTTAAGCATATAGAGTATCCTCTTATCACAGACTAATGTTTTTGTAAGTTAGCTTATGGATATTTTAAAAGCTAGCAAAAGCTTGAACTAAGAAAGAAAACGTTATATTTATAGCTATTGGGTGAAAGTATAGATTTTGCATTTTATGCTACCGAAAAGCAACCGTCAATCTCAATACTTAAATCATAGAAGCATGATTAAGGCAAAAAGAGTGTTTCAAATGAGTTGCGAATCAGGAATCTTGGTTAGTTTGAATAAACCCGTAGATTGTATCTAACCTCTCCTGTACATTGACAAGGGTTGCATTGATCGTGTTTAACCGCCTTCGGGCACTTACAAGCTTGTTGATAGAATCCTGCAGCTTTGGAGGATGGGCAAGATCGACATAAGAATTAAGCTCTATTGAATGATTGGCTTAGCATTAGGTTGACTAAGAACTTTGGATGGATGTCGCTCACCTTCCAGTAGCCTTTTGATTAGAGATTGGAGCTGTAGTTGACTTTCCTTAACTGCAAGAATGCGATCGTCCATTTCATAAACAACAGGCGCCATGATATTTATGAGACTGTTTTTCATCGAATCGGTAGGGGTTATCCTGACAGGAGGATCAAGCTCTTCTTTTGCGACTGGGCTAGCGTCAGGCTGATTAGCTTGCTTGCTCTTTGAACTAGATTGTGGGGGGCTGCTATAATCATTTAGATCTTCTTCTTGTCGACTTAAAAGGGGTGCACCAGGAGGTTTCCTATTTGTCTCTTCATCAAGGCTAAGAGTCAGCATGCTTGGTAAGTTTTGATCCATACTTCTGTAAGAAAAATACGGTTAAACTATATCAAGTTTTGCAAGGGTTTGTAGAAACGGGATGGAGGCTGATATAAGATGGTTATTTTCTAAAGAAAAGGCATATCTCTTAAACTGAACGGAGATCAAAAGCCCAGGATAGCTGTTATAAAAAGTAAATACATTTAATTTAAAGGAGGGATAATTGCATTTAAGCCGTTTAAATAAACATGTAGAGTCTAGGCTCGAATAAGAAGTACATAATATCTAACTGATAGATAAATTAATAATGAAAAATTAGCATCAGAAAAAAATAAAAGTCAAAATGATGAGCTTTGGTTCAAGCTCACGGTTATTTTTTAAGAAATAAAATATGCTTACCACAAAATTAAAAGAACAAAAAATCGGGAAAACTACAAAGGAATTAGTGACTGCAGAAAATCCAAGTAGAGTAAAATAGACTGCTGGCTACAAAGCTATCTTAGCTGTTAAGGGTTTATTGGAGTATCACGTCAGATTATGAAGATGAAATGACAGGGCATTTCATTCTATTGGTTCAAGTCATGAAACTTTAATTTGGCATTCCAATTTAGATTCATACAAACTACTTAAATCATCACATCGAAGAGTTTACAGAAGCCAAGGATCGCTAGTGTAAATATAAAGTTCTATTGAAGTACTCCAATAAGCAAGGGTCAGACTTTACTATATTAATACTTTTGTCAAAACTAGATACAAGTGTTCTTCATTACCTTAACTTTTTAAATAATATTTCTTGCACTTATAGGCACTACAACCATAAAAATTAGCTAAACCATCTTTCCGATGGATGTTAGAGAAGATAGAAAAACCAGCTGTTTAGATACTTGTGTTCGCCAAAAAGAAAAAACCAGATGCTTTTCCATCTTAATACATCATGTGCTTTTAATATTAAATCTGCTTCACTCTAAGCTAAAGCCCAAAGTTAAGTAGTACAGTAAATATTCTATCCTTTTAACTAAACTTTCTTTAATTCTATCCAAGAACAGTCCCAATTTTTCGTTTTGTTCCAAAAAATTATAAATCTTTTAAAGACTAAATTTCCACTAAATCTGGTTATAGATCTTAGCAGCTAAGTATCTGAAAATATGTTCAATCACCACTATAATGCTCGCGGTAAACTTCTTTCTTGGTTGCATTTTATCTATAGGCTGCAATAGCTCAAGCTTACTTCATATACTGTATCTCAGGACTTGTTTCCCACTTTACTTTTTAACAAATACCAATATTTTTTTGATTAGGATCAACTAGAAGAAAGGAGTACAGAAAAGGGAGAAATCCAACTGCAGTTAAAGTCTTTACTATCAATCAGGAATCAAGGTGCCTTAGGTTGACTTCTATCTTTAACCTCTCATGTAGATATCTGCTTTGTGAAAATGTTCCTTCATTGAACCTTCAACAGGAGCTTTTTGATCTCTTTTCAGTTCATGGGTTTGTAGAAGAGTAATCTTTGTTTAAAATTGTCTAACTTTAAAGGATAACGCTTTTAAAGGGACATCCTGCAGAAGAGTTTACTGAGGCTTACTGTATCAGATTTAAGGATCTTGTTAACTCAAGGTAAGGCCAGTCTCGGCTTATTTACTGAATTAAATACTCTGCTATATTCTCCAATTTTCAATCCCCATAAGCCTGTAATCCCACACCACATTCCCTTTAAAATACTCAAATCAGTCTTAGGTTAGCTAAGCGGCAATTGGATGACTACGTCTTTTTCTCCAATCCACTGCAGCTTAGGTACTGTCCTGAGTATGAGACAATCCATGATACCCATGAAAAGTTAAAGGAAAGAATATTGTCTGTTTCCCAAGAGATTGGTATCACACCAAGCCATCTTCTTTTAGAGTAGCATCATCAGTAGGAAGATCCTGTAGGCTCGTCATAAAAAATATGTCTTGTAAGTTTAATTTATGGTTGGCTTTTTATAAGCTAAGTAATTCAGACCTATTCATGTAACTTAAGGCTAAATAAAATGTTTCAGAAGTTATCTGTCAATATGTTTTTTTAGTAAAAATGGACCAATGTTGTAACTGTGCTGTATTAGCAGAGTTACACGGGAAAAATGATTGGAAACTAAATAATTATCTTTATTAAGATATGGGAATTATATAGTTGGGGCCAGTCATTATAAGAGGAACAAGATTGGGATGATAAATTAGTTGGATTGGGCAGGGGGTGGTGTGATCCTTGTAATAAATGAAGTGCCAATTTGAGATGTCTAGCAAGCTATGATTGTTACTGGTTCTTGTTGCTGGATTTGGTAACTCAAGTCAACTTCTGCATTTGGCTATAGGCCATGGAGGAATTGGTTTGGGGGTCACAGAACCTCTTGGGTGGAACCTTTCTGGGGGTCAACCCTGCAGTTTTGATAGCAAATTTAAATTTTATTTCAGATATCTTAATGAATAAAAATTTGCTTCCTCAATCTACTTTGGATACCAAAGTTCTGAGCTTTGGTTAAATATAGCTTTGCTGCAACTGAGACTGACTCCCTGCCCACCAATGTATCTAAAAATACACAAGGGGCACTCATAGAGGCACCCCATGATGTATCTAACAACATTGGGTATCCTGCTGCCAATTCTATGTGCTGATCCCTCAACTAAGATATTTGTAACTCACACTCTATTTGGATCCTGCCACAGTGCCAACCCTGGTGAATTAATGGCTTCTCTTTTGGGTATATTAATCATTACCTTAAAAATGAAGCTAGATCTCATTCCTATTTTTTGTCCTTTTCATTAGACTGTTGTCTTCCCCAATCCCAATACTGAAGGAATTGGTTTAGTTGCAACAATAGTGTGCCACCTTAATTTCATCCCTACACAGAAGCAGCTGCTTTCCAAATAGATGTTTTGGCTAAATCAAAATTAGAACCCACCAATATACTGTCAGCAGACATTACCTTCCAGCATCAAGACCAGCACACATTTGGCTGACCTGCCTTATTTTCAGAATAATTTTTGTATGCAGGAAGCTCCCTGCATATCTTTGCCAGTACCAGCCAATCATAATCAGTCCAACGCTGAAGCTTTTCTAATGTCCCCAGTTTCCTGACACCATGCTGCCTTAAGTCCAGATTCCCTGCCCTAAAGATGAAGCCCGGGAAGTTAGTGTATATACCCTGTCAAGTTTAGATAAGGGGTTATTGATTTACTGATAACAAAACTGTGATAAACCTTTGTAAACCCAGATTTTACCCCATCTAATCCTTGTTTCTATCATTTCAACACATTTCTAGTAGTTTTTTTGCTCCTGCTCTACTACCTGTTGAACCTTAGAACCCCTGTTCTGTCATGGTCAGGCATGATATAAGGCTTGTCTGCAAACAGGGACAAGGGGTGAGCCTGGAACGCCCAGTGCACAATTGGGGCAATCCTCATCATGTAGTTCACAGGCGAGGCCCAGGGTTGCCAAGCACCCATATGAGGAAACACTTGTTCAGTGAACCCCAATAGGTTGACATATGCAAACCCAAGCTTGATATAATCATATGATGGATAGAGAGATTCCTTGGTACACAGGCTCATCTGGTTGACAGGCTGGCTGGCACAGAAGAAACTTTGGTGCAGGAGAGGAAGGTGAGAAGGATCAATGATCTGATCAAGAGCCCTGGCAAGAGGAGGAGAAACTTGTTCTGTATGAGCAAGGGCATGTGTCTCTTGCCTGGCACTCCTACAGACCATTCAAGTTTGGGATTCTTCTCTGTGAGAGGAGAACAGCAAGGTTAATGTGGTAAAGGTATAATAAACTCCTGAAATTTTCCAATGGTTAAATAGAATAAACAGCAATTGTTTATTAGGTAAATATATCACAAGGAAAGAGTTGTAAGTGTTCCTAGCTATATCCTGCTGGGAAACTGCATTTTTAATTACTGGTAACTCCTTATTGCTTTCAAAGGGTTGTTCTTAAGCTGGGCCCCATTAGCAGGCCTAGATTTGTCAGTTAAGTAGATCAATTCACTATTCTTGTCCCAGGGAAGCTGACAGGGGATTTTGGGGTCATTTGGCAGCCCAAGCCCCAATTTCTTGGTCTCAGAGGGGGTAGGCCAATTAAAACCTTTTTGCTTGGCATTGGAGTGATTTTCAATTGTCCTCAGGTTTGCCTCTTTCCAGGGTTTGATTCTTCACTTAGAGTTAAAGTTCTTATTAAGTCAATCAATGCAATTGGCGTTGCAATCAATTGATTGTATAATTGCTTGGTTGCAGGCAACAATCTTATGTAACATAGGGTTTTGTTGGGCCCATTCTGGGCCCTGAAACTTTCCAGGTTATTTTGTCTCACTGGTGCTCCTTTTAGTCTTATGCATTTCACCAAGTATCCATCAAGCTTGGTCTATTTGGAGTTTAATCATGAAAAGATCCTCCCAGCTGACACCCTGTCCAGAGCTAGAATACCTGAACATGTCACCTGTGAGGGCATCTGGTACATGTTTTAACTGCAACTATTTAGTGATAACTCCAAATACTTGCCTGTCTATCTAGTATCAATGATACCTTCCATCACCCCTCTGCTCAACCACCTGCAAGATTCCCTTATCACCAATGGGACCACATCCACCTAACTGTTTGGAGTACTGTACATTACTCTTAATAGTCTGGTGAACTCTATGGTGCTCACTTCTGAATCTTGATCTATTTTTTAGCACTATCTCTCTTATATTATTAAGTTGACAACAGTATTATGGTGAGTGCTACCCTCTGGGCTGGCAGCCCAGTCTGCACCCAAACCTGCTATCCCACCCAGTGGCTGGTATCCTGACATCAAGTGTTTGAATTATGAAAAATTTCTAACTGCTGCTTATAGTGCCCCTCTTTTCTAGTATTTTGGTAGATGATATAAGGAAATATTACATGATTTTACTGATTAGAAATTGATGGGGGTTGTGAAAGTATTTATTTAAAGAAGGAAGGTCCTCTTAGAAATTATCTGAAATGAATTTTTTCAGACTTTAGGGCCAGCTAATCCCTTTGAAATGCTTTGGGGAGTCATCAGCTCTTGCTCCACTGTTCTTAGAATGAAGCTACTCAATTTTGAAGCCCAAGCTGTATTAAAACTTAATATCTTTCAACAGCAACTTGTCTTTTTAGCCCCTGTTCAGTCAACAATTCTTATATAGCCCCCTTGTCTTAGGCTAAATCAAGTTTATTCTGGTTTTTTACAGGCTTGAACTATCTTTGCTCTCACTTTCCTTTAATAAAATAAGCTTTCAAATTTACTCTATCCAATCACATGGCTTTCTCCTGCTGTTTCTGGATATATTAATGGTCAACCATCATAATTTAAACTTTCTTCATGTTGACTGTCAAAATTAATTTATATTCAGGTCAAAACAATAGAAAGGTCTAGATTAAGTTTATTCTCATGTAGTCTACTGGATGTTGACACTTTTATAACAAGCAAAAAAATCAAATGCTGAAAATTTTACTTAGTAAAAATTAAGCTCCAAAAAGATTTTTTGGGGTAATGTGATCACATATAATCTAAAAATAAAATAAAAAATAATGAACAACAATTTAAAAAGTTAATAAAAATATAATTAAAGAAAAAATTTAATTTAAAGTTAACTATTCTTACTATAAAAGCATTTATTTATCATATAAAAAGTCTTAACTTATTTTCAAATGAATTATTATTAATCATTTTGTAATATTTATGAAAAAAACAAAGACAAATAATTATTTTTAAAAATAGTTGACATAAGAACAATCCAAAATTACATATGCTTTAGTATCAAATTAACTCTTTAAGCTAGATAATTTAAGGTTTCAGATAAAATCCTTATATAAAAACCTATTATTTCTTTCTAATTTTGAATTTAAGTTATCTATATGAATAATCTTATCATTTTAAAATCTAAACAATATAATAAATATCAAATAGAGCCAGTAATGTTTATTATAAACTAAGAATCTGAATGCTTGCTTCCAGAGAGTACAAATTCAATCTTGCTTATCTGGTCCTCAAGTTCAGATAGCTTTTACTTATTCTTGACAGCTGTCTTGATCTTCTTTTTGTAAATTTTGGCCTTCCATTGTCTTTTTTTCTGTGGAGCTCTGACTTCCAGATCTCTAAGGCAGGAGACAGTCTTCCCCTGTTAAGTCTCAAGATGTTCAAAGAAGGTGTTATATCTGGAGTTCATAACAAAAGAGGACTTAAGATGTTTATGCAAGACCTACAGGTTAGATTTTTCTTCATTTTACCCTTGAGAACATCCTGATATCAATTCCAGCAGGTCTTTTGCTGCATGATTACCACAGCAGCTGACCACCTTGTGCCTCACCCACTGTGGCTCATAGTAGTCAAAGAAGGTTTGAAACTCAGCTTCATGGCTCAAGGCATAAGGGTCCTTAAAGAGAAGCTCAAATTCTTGGCCAGACATGCTCAGGCTTAATAAATGCAAGAGCAACAAAATTTTGGATCAGAAACTTGCATTTATCAATTGTATCTTGTTGTGTGAGAGAGCTGAAGAGGGTCTTGCCCTTAAGATGTCTATTAATAGCTTGTCAGTATTGAAAGAAACACCATTGGACCTTGCCATTGAAGGTTTTTACAAATGCATTGTATTGGGCTGTCTCATAATCCATGATAATTATTTTGGGGCCAAGGGCTCTATTGTGTTCCTTCTATTCAGCAGCTAGGGTGACTTCATCTTTATCAGAATCATCAAGATTGGCCCTTGTTGATGGACTGGGATCCTTTTCTGCCTCAGTGGTAATAGCTTTAAGACCCTCCTGTATGATCTTTATTGCTGTTAGATACACTTTCTCTGAGGGTCCAGGAAGAAAAAATAGGCAAATGGGAGGAATTTATCATCAAGCTGGGTATGAATCACCTACAGCTAATAGACTAACTTGGGGCACATTGAAAATGTCCCACAACAGAGCCAAGTCTCAATGGAGCACAGATGCTCTAGATTTTTATAAGTGGTATAACATATGATCCTTTCTTTTGCATCAGACTCATAATCACTAAGAAAAAATGTTTATTATCTTGTTTTATCTGAAACTCAGGATTAAGGACCATATCTTTTAGTTGGGGTGCATTTTTTCTAATTGGGTTTAGCTCTCAGCGTCTATCACAGATATAATTAACAAGTTGTTCAAAATCAGGGATGATATTAAGGTTTTCTTTGCTCAGAAGCTTGGTGGTCCTTACTTTCAGATGAATGATCTTAATGTCTTTTGATACTAGGACCATTTGAAGTAGGTAACACTTGAGAAGTTTTTCAATAAAAGTGGTGGGAGGCATGTAGGTATGTTCCCCTTTTACAGGATAACTTTATCCCAACCTTATGTTTTTAGGCGTGCAGGGCAGCTTATGTCTTCACATGTGTAATGTTTGCTCTTAATTTATTGCTTCTGATTATTGTGGTTAAACATATTGCCATCACTGATTATTCTTGGGCCATTTTTGACTGACAACACTGGAAAATATTTTGAAAATATCTTTGGTATCTTGAAGGAGCCCTTAACATTGCAAATATTGTGGTCCTTTGTCACAAATGGCATACTCCTGTTGACTATGCTCATGGGAAACCCTCAACTACAGGATTTGAACCCTGATACCCTGCAGGAGATGGCCGCCTATAGTTTTTCAGGCTCAAACCAGAGCAGGATTTGACTTCAGGTAATCTCCTAAGGCTTGATGAACTAAAATTACTTGCATCAAGGCTCCCCATGTCAAAGGTTCCTGTTAACCCAACCAATGGGAGTGCAGGCCAAGCCAAAGATCCCAGAATAACTTGGGCCACCATGACAGGGGAAGCAAAGAAACTTCCTGTGAAATGTAGGCCACCCAAAGATGACCAATCCTACAGCCTGAAAGGGAAATTTGAGTTTTCTCAGTTTGAACCAAACAATGAAATAACTCCCATGATGGATGCCACTGAGGGCTGTAAAAACCTGATAGACGGTAGTACCAGGCCCAAAGGAATTTGTAAAAGTTTCTCCATGGCAGGTGGGCATACTTAATCCCTGGACTGCCAGGAAGTTGCCCATTGCCATTCTTGAAATAAAGTGACATGAAACTTTGGTTCAACCAAGTTATTCCATATTTGATTTTAGTTCTATTTCATTTGCAGTCCAACTCCCACGGTTATGTACCTCATACCCATCTACTCTAAGAAATGGCAGACCAACCGCCTGAACTATATTGTCCACCAGGAGCTCCTTTTGGCCTGGTACATTTCACAGAATATCCACCTAACCTGGTGTATTTGGAGTACACTCTAGAGGAAATCCTAATCTACAACCCAGAGGCTAGAACTAGAGAGATGAAGACCATTTAAAAAGAAGGAACAAAATTCACCATACCTTTTCTGCTATTCCGCAACAAGTACAACTACTTGCCCGCCTATTTAGTTCCAATGACACCACCTCTCACCTGACAGCCCAACCGCCTTCAGGAATCTGTTGCAGCCAATGAATCCATTTCACACTCAGATATTTGGGGTGATATATATCACTCTCACTGGCCTGATTGATTCAATGGTACCTGCAAGCAGACCCTGGGCTCTCCTGGGAAAATTGTTATCTTATATTGTAAAGTTAGTACCAATCTTGTGGTGGACCCTACCTGCAGGACCTGCAGGCCGTCTGCCTGTAAGTTCCCAAGAACCCCCCCCCCCACAGGCTGGATCTCTGACAGCCTTTATTAAATCCCACAGCCCAAGAGGGGCATGTTAGAAACCAGGAAAGTGCTCATGTTGCTCATAATCTTCATATTCACCAGGAGAGGGCTCAGGAGAGAACTTGAAGCTTGCCTTTCTTTTCTTCTTGTTGATGGGATCTTCATCTCCCCCAGAAAAATACCAGCTACATGAGGTGAAAACATCATCAGAGTCCTTCTCAGAAGCTGAAGGTGTGGGGTTTTTCTTTTTTGTTTGTCATTTTTAGGATGTTTCTTAAGCACTCTTTTTGTAGAAAAAGAAGCCTTGGGCTTAACAGTGTCCATGCCAGTTTTGAGTATTGGGTTGTTTTTTATTAGGCTGGGGTTTCTTTGATTTATTCTATAAAAAAGAGGTTAGAGAAATAACTGAGAGTAAAGTATAGAAAAATGAAAGTTAAAGCTAAAAATATTGTAAGTTGTGGAGAATTATTATATAAAACATGCAAAAAAAACCTTCAATATTATTAAGATATGCAGATTTGAGGCTTTTTATTAAGAAAAAGCTGGAAAAACTACTTTTAAATGCTTAGTGTTGACATTCTAAGTGTTGAAATAGAGGAAATTATGAATATAGACAGTCAGCCTAAAGCATTTCCTTATTTCTGACTGTTTACTTGTGGATAGTCAGCATAATTAAGGTAAATTACTAGGTAAAAAACATATAAATCTAAGTTAAATTAAGCTTGGGCTTGAAATCTAGTCTGAAAATAGGCTGTTTTAGTTTTTGGTTATAATGAAGTTATAGTCATATAACCTTTAAAGGCTAAGTACTATGTATTGTAAATAGCTGTTTTATTATTATGTGAAGATTTGGGGCTCTAAGCATACCATTTTGTAGGCAAAAATCTAAACAATTTTTTAACCAGGAGGTGTCGGCACTTGGCCTTCTTTTCTAATAAAGCCACTATTAAATCTCACTTAAATTATATTGCTTTGTTTGCTTAACTTATCTCTCTTGTCTTGCTTTTGATTTTTTGTTGATTTCCTTTTTGTTAACATTTAATGATAATCTATAGATCCTAGTTTAAACATATATAATCTAGCTTAATTCAATATTTATGGGTTAAACAAAACTTCTTTAATGGGTTTAAAGCTATAATAAACCAGTAATACAGTAATTTTCAAACTTGTTGAGATGAACAAAAAATCTTAGTCTAAAAAAAAAGCTCGTCTAAAAGCAAAATCAAAGTGGATCTAAATCTATTGTACAGTAGTTTTCAAACCTGTTGAGATAAATGTATATTAGTCAGTTTAGAACACATGAACTCAGTCTAAAAACAAAATCAAATTGAGTCCAAATCTATTGTAATTTAATATAAATTCCTTGATTTTTTATTTTGTTTTTAGACTGAGTTCATGCGTTCTAAACTGACTAATATATGTTTATCTCAACAGGTTTGAAAACTACTGTAATTTAACATAAAGTCCTTGATTTTTTTTTTGTTTTTAGACTAAGTTTTATTTTATTTTTAGACTGAGATTTTTGGTTTATCTCAACAGGTTTGAAAATTTCTGTATAATATACAACAAAGCTTGAAATTCTTAGCCACTATATTTCAAATTACTACAAAACAAAGAAACAAATAACATATATATACATAACTTATTAAAAGTGAAGATATTAAAATTATTTATCATTTATTAATATATGCAGTAGTTTTCTGAGCTGTGGCATCAAGCAAAACTAAATCAGATTTAAACAAAATAAAAACCAATAAGTTTATATTGATTAATAATAGATTTGGGTCCACTTCTATTTTGTTTAAATCTGAGTTGATTTCACTTAGCACCACAGCTTTGAAAACTACTTTATATGTAACTGTAAACTTATGCCAACATTGTGTAGTTTCATTATTGAAGTTGGCCTGAAATTAAAATTATAACAATTTGGCAATTTTATTAGTAATTTGCTTCTTATTTTGCATTAAAAATTAAGCCTATTCTTAATTGATGTTGACATTGGCTTTGCTTTCTCATTGATTATTGATTCTGGCTATATGATACAATGTAAAAATTAGTCTATTTAGCTTTTGGCTAGTAAGCTTCAGCCTAAGTGCTAAATTAGAGTCAAATGTCTGCCTGTTGCCAGAATGTTGACATGCAGATAGCTTAAATGCTGAAAATTGCCATTGTAGTGTGCAACTTTTGTGTGTCTGTCTCAAATTATAGTAAACAGAATAGAAAAATGGATATGTGTGAGCTGATTTATTTTTGTCTTGAGATCTTGATCTTACTGCATGACTTTGGTGTGTTGTGTGCTTGGTATAAACATTGTGTATTTAATTTACTCATTAACTCCTACATCTCTGTTAATATAGATTAACTCATGTGTTTAATGTTTTTTGTCACATGTATGACTTTAGTTTGCTCTGAGCTCATTTTGTTTTGTCCATCTTGAAAGCTCTGAAAAAGTACATTATAATGCAACAATATTTTAATAAAATTGAGAAAATTGTAGTGTTGGCTTTTAGTCTAAAAGCTGCATCATATGGCTTAGGTTGGTAACTTATTAAAATATATGTGATGTAGTTTTCTTATAGCAGCTTTTAACAGGATATTTTTAACATTTAATTTTTTTGTTACAATGCAAAAAACAATTGTTTTTTTTGTTTTAGGCTTTTTATTTTCTGTGAAAAATTTTTATAGTAAGGATAGTAAATTTCATAGCGAATAAAATAAATCTATATTTTATAAACTTTTTTGATTATTATACATATTTTATTTTTGAAATCTATGCAGATTCATTGCCTTAAAAATTATTTTAAATCCTAATTTTTATTAAGCTGAATTTTCAGTGATCCATTTTCTGCTTACTTAAAAAAGGTTTTCCATTTAGTAGTCTACATGGGCATAAACTTAATTCAGAGATTCTAATGTTGTCAAGCTGAGAATGTTTTTAATTCTGACTGCTAATATACAGTAAGTCGACATACTGTATGAGTTAACTATGGTGGTTACCGAGGACTAGACAACTTTAAAGTTAACTTTATTGCTACATAAGCATTTTTATCTCTCTGGATTTATAGGTAGCAAGGAAGGTTAATTGTTAAGATTTAAGTATGGGTTATTTATAAAGTTAATACTATGGTGATTAAAAGGTGCTCAAGATAGTTTATAGAATGTATCATTGTAATAAAAATATTTTTCTAAGCATTGAACTTATGTTGGATACAATTAGCTTGGTAAAAGGAAACAACTATGATTTTAAAAGCTATACTAAGTCTATCAGAGTAACTGAAAGCTCAAGTAATATTTGCTTTTTAAGCTAATCTTTACGAGTTGTAGGGAAAATATAAGTTATTAATGTTTGAATAAAGTATATTCCAAGAGGGTATCGCAAAAAAGAGTAAAAAAATATTTAATGCTTTTTCACTACAGTAAGAGTACACCCAATTTAAGCTTTAAGGATACCATCTTTTTCAAACTCTTGAATTAAATCCTTCTCGACTTCTTTGAACAGATTCTCAATGACCTCAGGCTCATCAGATCTATCAGAGAATGCCAATCTGATTCTATTTCTCGGCCCCATTTCTTTAAGAATCAATTTCCTTAAAACAGGAATAGATTCTCTAACTGCTTTTTCAATATCAAGCTATTTTTTCAGTAAAGGGTTTCAAGAACTAAGAAATACCTTAGTAAATTTGGAGTTTTCAATTGCAGACCACCTAATAAATGCACTTGTTGCATCATTATTCACAGTAATCTTAAAATTGTGAGTTAAAACTAAAGTAGCATAGTTTACCGAGTTGACTTTCCAATTAAGTGGATGGATCAAAGCACATGGAGATATCCCCATAGCAACAATATCTTCTATTGCTGAAGAGATTCGGGATTTCAGGTTTTCTCTTTTGAAATCGGTATTTCTTGGCTGGTGTGAAAAAGACTTGGTGACTTTAAATTCATTACGAAATTCTAATATGCTTGCCTAGCTAGTAAATAAATTTGCAACGCTGACAATTTTACCCTTCTCTCTAACTTATCCTCCTTCAGCTTATTACGCGCATTGTCAAGATATCTCAGGTATTGGCCCTTGACCATAAAATTTTCTTTGATGAATTTTGTATAGCTAGCTTGCCCCAGAGCAATATGACTCAGCTTGTGTGGCTTCGGGATCTTTTCAGATTTGCCTTTTTTAATAAGGCTGGAGTATAGGCGTAAGCCTGTTGACAGAAAATTAGTTCGCGGTAAAAGACTTGTGAAACTCATAAATTAAACAACGATTAAGTAAACGACTGGTCGTTGGCTCTATAAACTTGATTATCAACCCAGCTAGTTAGTTCTTTTACAGCTGCTTTTGGTAATAAAAGTTATATTTTATTTTAGAAATCGAATCTTGTCGATTCCAAAATGGTTCATTTTCAATCAATTAAATAGCATATATTTGACTTAACTTTGTAAACCAGGCTCAAAGCACTTTAATGACATTAATATCATAAAAATAGAAAGTTTTAAATGGATTTGAACAAATGTAATTTTAAAAAGGCAAAATGGGATTAATTAGCTGCAAATATACAGGTAAATAAAAAATACATTGTGAGCAACCGAGATTAACTCCTCACCCGCTAATGTATCTCAATACACAGGGGGCGCTCAAAGAGACACCCCATGACATGTCTAATGGTATGGATCAATCTGATGGTAATGTCAAATTGCAGGCACTATCTCCTAATTAGGAGTATTGCCAATTTGATGTGCTGATCCCTGCTCAAGTTATTCCAAAACTTTATATCAAACCCACCACCGTGCCACCCTCTGGTGATGAAAGGTCTGAGGCTCTGAGGTAAGTTATTGTAGACTAAGGCCTTTAAACCAAGAATATTAATGTTGGTCAAATATAAAAATGTTGGCAAAGTTTTCAATAATAACTGAATTAAAGCTTCTAAAAGTTTATACGAAGTAAAATATGGACTAAGGCAATTTATAAGACCTAATAAAACAAAAGAGAGTGCATTCTTAATTACAGAAGACTGAGTTAAAAATTTGATTTCTAAGTCTGGATAATGATTACTACCTACTAGAGAATTAAAACTATCAACAATTAAATTCTGAGCCCCACTAAAAAGGTTGGCTAACTGATGATAGAGGTAATCAAAGGGAATCATGGATAAGATAAGATTTAAAGAGAAAAGAAGATGCAACATAAAAAGGAAAAGATTCAAAAGAAAACACAAGCCACAAAACCCAACAAGTATCTTTTTGAGGTGCAAGTCAAACAATCTCAACTTAAAGTTGAGATTGAGAAACCAAGCCTTTTTATTGTGCTTGGTAGTGAGGTGCAAATTGGGGACAAAAAGTTATAAGTAAAGTTGGGTGTAATTGCAAATTAGAAGCAGGAAAGTCTAACCAAGGTTGATTAGAAGCCATATTGAGCTGACAGGGCTTCAAAAATCAGTAGTGAACCATGGTTGACTTAAGAAAGTTAAATTAAGTAAAGGAGGGGAAACAGTTTGTGGTAGTGCTTGGGTGTTGTTGTAGAGCAAAAAGACAGGAAAAGCAGTTCTGAATCTTGTGTACGTCATTGAGCGTAAAGAAAAAAGATAAAGAGGTTTGAAAGCAAAAAATAACTAACTGTGTGTATAGGTACTGGGTTCAAATCCTGTAGCAAGGTAAGGTGAATTCAAAGATAATAACTAACCATAATTGAGTTGTTGTAAAGGCTAGAAAAACCCAAATTGCAAACAAATGGTTGATAAGGCAGAAAATGGGAAGACCAATTGTGAAAAGTTGTAAGGAGTAAAAAACCAAGATAAGGTTGACCAAGGTTGTGGAGAATAGTCCAAGATAAAAATATAACTCAAGAATAGCAGCTAAAAAGAAGATGAATCCTGACAGGTAAACTTGTGGCTTTTTGATATGGTGATTTAATTACAATATCCCTCATTAAACTACATCTTATTTCTATTCTTGTCCTTTCTAATGGACTGTTGTCTTCCCCAATCTAAATACTGAACTATTATTGGTTCAGTTGTAACAACTGAGACAATTAGTTAGATGATAAATTAGATTTAATGAGATTAGTGCAATATTTTAAAAAATCAACAAGTAAAATTTGCAAAATAATCCCTTTAAATAAATGAGAATGAAGTCAACTTTTAGTACTTCTTAGAGTTTAAAATTGTATAATTTTCTTTTTTACATAATAAAAAAGAATGTTTGATGTTAACAGTAATTTTTATAAACAACCTCCACTTTTCAGACAAATACCAGTAAATGCTCTGAACACACCCATAAAAATAGTAACAACTGCTATTTACTATTTTAAAGCAAGTCATTTGACAATTATGTATCATACTTTTCACAGCTGCTGAGATGGACACATCAAAGTCAGATCAAAGAAAACTAAAACCACATAAACAAAACATAACTGGCTCAAGTTTTTTTATGACAACATGGAACAAAAGCTGCTAAAAATTTTAATGCAACACACCAATCAAATCAAACATTGGTAAATAACATAGCCACACTCAAAGTCAATGATACACATCCAAAATATAGAACAAATCAAACTTGTACAATAGTATTTTAGAATTCAAATAGCACCCAGATATATCATTTATTTAGAAAATGCATGTTTAGAACACATACATATCAAATAGATACTATAAAAAAGTTGCACATAGCAAAAAACACAAAAAACAATATTTTTGCTATAACTGTGCTGTATTAGCAAAGTTAAAAGGGGAAAATAATGTAAAAATAGATACTTATCTTTATTGAGACACATGACTTATATAGTTTGGGGAAATTGTTTTAAGAGGAACAGGATTGGGATAATCAATCAGTTAGATTAAACAGGTTTGACTTGATCTTGTCAATGAGTGAAATGCCAAATCAAGTTGCCACCTGGTTGAGATTGTCACTGGTTCTTGTTGCCTTGTTTGAGAATTTAAGTTGACTTCTGCATTTGGCTCCAAGTAGTGAAAAATTCAGCTTGAATGATACAGGTTCTCTTGTGCGGAACTTTTCCAGAAGGTCAACCCTGTTTTTTTGATAATATACAGTAATTTTCAAACCTGTTGAGATAAACAAAAATCTCAGTTTAAAAAAACAACTCATTATGAAAGAGAAATCAACGTGGATCCAAATCTATTGTAATTTAACATAAATCCCTTGATTTTTGACTTTGTTTTTAGACTGAGTTGTTTTGTTTTTAGACTGAGATTTTTGCTTATCTCAAAAGGTTTGAAAACTAGTGTATCAAGCTTAGTTAAGTTGCAGCCCTAGTTCTATGAGCTGTTTTTATCTATATATGGTTATTAAATTGAAATGCACCCCATCTAACTGCTTGTTTATAGGGGTTTAAAGCTTAGTTAATTATTTTCAGGGTTATGCAACCCATCTTTGAAGCAATAGATTGATTTCTAAACACTTCCCCCAGATTTAGAAATCCATAAAAATAATTTTATGGTTTATGCTGTAGAGCATAAATATTATTTAGAATAGCTCAGTTGTCACTGTAGGTTCCATCATGCCGGGTATTATCTGCCCAAGCAAGAAGGCTCAAAAAGCCGGGAAACCTTTATCAAAATTGACCAAGTTAATGGATCTAAATCAAAAGGTTGAGCAAAAATGGGTCATGGCTGCTCCAGTCTGTCAGCTGAAACCGGTTCCACCTTTCAAATTGACATTGATAAATTGGCGTAATTTGAGGATCACCTGATATGATCTTATTTATCATCACAGTCATCAGAAGTTGGTCACACAAGGGTTCTTTGAAAACTGGACTAGGTACTCACTTGACAATATGAAAGGAATAGGAGGCCAAGACTCAGGTGGTATTGCTTAGTCAATTTTTCTGATATATATTGAATAATTTTCACTGTTTCAACTCTAAGAGTTGAGTCCTCCCAAAATTTTACTCAATAAAAATCATTTATTCCAATTTCTAATTTACTTTTTAAAAAATGCATCCTGTGGTTGGGTTGTTACAATATATTCTGTACAATATGATTCTCAACAGAATCATTTCTGGAAGATGGGGTCCTGCAGTTGGAACTTTGTTGTCGGTGCCGCCCAATGTTAATTTTGCGCCAACCAATTTTGCAGCTCCTCCTCCCATTCTTGAAACTGAAAATTGTGCTGCCTCTCAATGTCCAGAATTTTATTCTGAAGATTCTTTGATTTGTCTCAGGCCATTTATCTTGGGCTACTTTGGTTAGGATTAATTGTTCTGCTTAATCCTGGTATTACAATTGGAAATTTCACAAAAAAGATATTTGAAGCCATGTTGGTAGTTAATCATTAATTCTATGTGAATTTGGGTGGTAATTCCCCATCACTTATAAACAGCTTCATACTATGCCGCAATTTCTGTCACATCAGTAGCATACTTGTGCTCACCTCTCCTTGCACAACAGCTGGGTGGTATTTTTTGTAGATTGAGATGTCACTGTGCTTCATTCTTGGTTTGAGCTTTGGCTCACTGCAACTAAGTGTATTTATTCACCAACTTGCACAGTAAATATATCTATATCAAAAGGCTAGTGAAACCAGCAGGCCAACGGCCCATGAATTTTTAACATGTTCTGGTTGCTTTATTTTTACCCTGAGCTGTTTTTGCTTTTTGGGTCATTTCCTCACCAACCTCTTGAGTTCCTGCTAAAAGTATGTATATTTTACATTGATACTTGGGTTCCATTCAAGTTTGACTTCACTTTGCCCACATATGGCCCAATTTTGCTTGTTGTTGCAGCTTAAAAAGCTACTGTATCCGGTATTTAGCTTTGTGGAGCTTCAAGATAAAATTTGTCGTGAATAGCAGCATTCACCATGTTTCAATTTCGCCTTTGGTGGGCCATTTTGAAGATGAATCTCTTGCTTTTGCTTTTGACTCTCAAAATGAACTGGTTTCTACATCAGGAAATATGGTTGTTTGGTTTCCTGACTCTGCGCAACTACTTGCCCCACTCATGCTTGTGGCGAGTGATCCTACTGTCCTGGTAGTGTTTTAGGTATTCCTAACCACTATAAATTCCATTTCCTATTCTACCAATAAAATTAAGTTCTATTCACATTTTTGTCTTTGTGTCCTCTGTACTTCTGCGCCTCTCTCTAGCCACGCCTAGCAGAGACTATTCATCCAGGGCCGCAAGGTAAACACAATTGCCTTCCCTGTTATCTAACCAAGACTTAGTATGAATCCAATCCTAAGGTTAGGATTTCCCATTGTGTGTCTGTGCCGCGCCTCAGAACACGACAAAAATGGTGCTCACTACAGGGACTGTAAGCCCCTTGGTTATCCCTTTTGCATCTACGTTTTCAGGTCCCTTGCCTCCGCCTATTTGGGAGTTGTCCTTGCCTGAAATTACAAGCCCTCCTATTGAGGAAGACATTGCCAACCTGCCTATTGTCCCTACTGTACTGAACCTTGGGAATGGTCCCTGCCTAGTTGCTTACCCTATGGGTACCCCTGACTTGGAACAAGTCATGGCGGTAGCCCTTGGGATATCTCGGGACAGGGCCATCTCTCACCTTCAGCTACAGTTTAGCTGTGCCAAATACTATGAGTTAATTGTGACCCCTCAGTTTCCACAACATCTCCTCTCAGCGGCTGGCTCCGCTGATCACCTGCTGTCATCCTTTGTACAGCCTGCCTTGGCCCACCACCAGATGGTGTTGGGACTCCACGTTCAAGAGATCTCGTCTCTACAAGCAGCTGTTACCCATCATTGGGACCAGTTTGCTGCCTACCAACAGTGGATCCATTCCCTGTTCTCCCTGGTATCTGATAATCAGCGTGATTTGGTCACCTCTCAAACACGTTTAGTCAATTCCATTGAGCAAATGTGCCAGTCCATCCCTGAGTACGTTAGGGAGCAACTACATGAGTTTCACCAGTTAGAACAACCCTGGCAAACTCAAGTAGACTCCACCCTAAACACTTACCTTGCCAACTTTGAATGCCTAGTGCAACAGCTCAATGAATTCAGTGCCTATTCCTTTGAGCAATTGCAACAGGTAGCAGACCTTGCCACACAAGGCCTAAATGAACTCAGTGCAGAATTTGATCAAGAGAGAGCTACCACTGCTGTTGCTATAGCCAAACTTCAGAGCCAGGTGAATGAGCTGTCTATTCCCAAACCTGATGTCCCGCCTTCTCCTCCTGCTGATGATCTGGTGGACAGAGAGCAGAGGATCTGGGAGGCCATCTGAGAATTACGCGCTTCCACTTGTAGACAAGGACGTCCTACTGAAATGCCTCAACCTGACCCCCAAGTTCTTGCGCTGACTGCTCAGGCTGCTGAATTACAGCAAGAAGTTGCTGCTTTATGTGAGCCAGTAACGGCCACTACTAGTCCACTCGGGGTTAACGAGGAAGATGGCTGTTGTCCTGGTTTGGCGGGGGCTCCTCAAATCCACTGTGCCAGGGAGTTGATTGCCCTAGCTAATGAGGTGGACCATTTGAAACAAGACCAGACTGAGTTGGACAGAGACATACAGGAGATGAGTGAGCTTATTGATTCAGTAAACGACAGATTTGCCCCCTGCCTATCAGTGAGGCCATCCCTTACTTCACAGCTGGATGAGCTCTCCACTGTTGTCACTACCAAAGGACAACACCTAGATGTTACTGAACAACAGACCACTCTAGCCAACACTATGGGTGCCAGAACTACCAAGACTCTAACAACCCTTGAAGAAAGTGTTTGATAACTATGGGCTAGACAACCTCCCTCCAAATCTGAAGCTGAGTTCTCCCCACGCATAAATGTACTCAATAGCAGCAATGGTGGTCCAGCTCCCAAGGCAAACTTCAAGCCTACTTTTAAGCAAGTCTTTGATCCCAAAACCTCAACTATTGCAGCTTTATTAACTATTTATGAAACTTCCATGAGGCGAGCATCAGATGAGGTTAAGAAGGAACACATTCTAACCTGTCTACACCCAACCTGTCAAGAAGTAGTCGTGCCAGAGATACCCACCATTGAGACCTGGGAAGAGATGAAACAGCTCCTGATTGACAAATTTGGTGGTGATATTAGCCTGGAGGTGAAAAAAGGATGCCTTCATGCACATATCTTTCAAGCCCAAAGAGACATTAGCCAAATTTGCAGACAGATTTTACATGGAGGGTCAACAGTTAATAACAAGCAGACAATTGACGGGGCATGAAGTGTATATGGCCTGCGCCCAGGCCCTCAAGGTGAATCAACTCCTGTGCCTTCATTTCAAGGCCCACAAGGCTATGCTGTCCTCCATGAAAATTATAAAGACACTGCTACAAGATATGCACCTTACCCATTATGGGGCAGTTGTTTGGGAGAGTTGTGCCGCTTTTAACTCTGGCTCCTCTTCTTGCGGTCCTTGTATCCTCACTATGAACTCACAAAATCCTCCTTGACGTCAGGGTTGCCACAACTGTGGTCAGATAGGACACCACTCTTGTGTCTGCACCAATCTGCGGGTTGAAGGAGCTGATCCCAAGGATCAGTTGGGAAAAGAACAGTCAACCTAGAGGCAGAGACACTCTTGGTTGACAATTCTTCCCGGTCTCCTTCTACACCTCCGCCTGCTACTGACTCTGAGCCTGCTGATGATGAAGCTCCTCCTATCCTCCTTCTGTTCCATGACATTTCTGATGATTCTGATGTGGATGAATCTGATGGTGAAGACCCTGATGCATACAGGTATTCTGTTCTTGCTGTCCCTGAGACTATTGCAGTTCCCTACAAGCTACAATCTGGGAAGACTACAACTACCACCAAGCCCTTGTCTGAGGCCAAAGCAGTTGTCTCCCGCCCCTATCTTACTCAGGCAAAACAGTCCCCTGTATTAGTGGAATCATCAGAGGAAGCCGCTGAAGTTGCAGACGCTGTTTTCAAGAATGTATCTGTCTCACTCCCTCTCCAAACCGTATATAAGGGGTTCCCAGGACTAAGATGCATGATTGAGAAATGAGACAAGGAACTAGCTGAGGCGTGGGATATCTTGGCTGTTCTGCCACCCTTTGGACGCACCACCATCTGAGTAGAGATATCTATCCAAAAAGTAAAAATCAAAGCCAACCTGGACACTGGTTCTCCCGTCAACGTTGTCTCTTCTACACTGGTGAAGAAACTTAAGCTGGCCCCCAATCTCAACTACCATCAATCTTATGGCACCACTGGTCTCTTCATGACTTGCGCCATTGGCGCGTACTCTGCCTTGCCAATGCAATTTGGTAAACTCCTGTTGGCTGCGCCGGCTGTTGTTCTAGAAAATAAGAGCTATGACCTTTTGGTTGGTGCCCAGTTCCTTCAGGAATATAATGGGATCATCAACCTAAAGGATGGTTATCTTTCTATCCTAGGGTACAAAGTCCCTCTGATCTTTGAGGAGCCCATCAAAGTTCCTGGTAAACGTTTGAAGACATGTACTCTGGAGTACCCCACTGGGGTTTTCACCCTGAAATACCAAACCCATTCCACCAACATGAAGTGTCCTCCCATGGCTTGTCCGGCAACTGAGGGAATCCCTCTCATGGCCACATCTGCTATCACCACCCCTCCAGGCTCTCAGGCTATCATAGACTCACAGATATCATATGAACTACCTGAACAGACTTTCTTAGAGCTGTACTCCCCTCCTTTGCTGGGGCGTAACAAGCCTTACCTTTGTCCTGGAATTCTCGACGTCTCCCACAAGGATCCTGTTCAATTACTAGTTGCCAGCCTTACCGCGCTTCCTATGACTGTATCCAGAGGACAGGTTGTTGGTTACAGAAAGTTTTTAAATGCTCCTGACGTCTTGTCCCTTCACCCTTTTGGAACATTTCATGACTTTAACCTACCCAAAGACGAGTCTCAAGTCCTATCTCTGTTCACTGCCTAAGACTTCCCTCAGTTGTCCCTGGTTCAACAGAAAGAGGTGCTTGACTTAATAGACCAATTATCAGACATCTTTGCTAAAGATATCACTGATTATGGGCTGGCCAAAGGTGTGATTCATCAGATTGACACAGGAGATGCTCCCCCCTTTTGTGCCAAGCCATACTGCCACAGCCAAGTGGAAGATGTGCAGGTTTCTAAGGAGCTCAAACAACTGCTGGATGCTGGACTGCTAGCTCCCTCTCAAAGTCCCTGGGCTTCTCCTATGCTCATCTTAAAGAAAAAGGATGGGGGCCACCAGATTGTGATGGACTATTGGAGGTTGAATTCTCTAACCAAGAAAGATTCCTATCCCTTACTGTGTATTGATGACGCTCTTTGACGCCTTGGAGGTTCTAAGTTTTTCTCTGCCATGGATTTGGCGTCTGTTTACTGGCAAGTTGACCTCTCTCCTGAAGACTGTCAGAAAGCTGCACTCATCACCTCAGAAGGATTTTTTGAGCCTATCCGCATGCTGCAAGGGCTCTGTAATGCCCCAGCAACTTTCCAGAGGGCCATGGACTCCATCCTGCGTGACTTGAAGTTGTTGTGTGTCTTAGTCTATCTAGATGATATAACAGTCTTCAGCGCAACTTTCACTGATCACCTAGCTTATCTTAAAGAGGTTTTCATAAAGATCCAAGAAGCTGGCCTCAAGTTAAAGCCCTCTAAGTGTGCTTTCTTCAAAGAGCGCCTTGAATTCCTGGGCCATGAAGTAACCCAAATGGGGATTTGCCCAATGACTAAGAAGGTTGAAGCCATTGACAAAATGCTTCCGCCCACCAACCTCCAAGAAGTACAAGTCTTTCTGGGAATGATGGGTTACTATAGACAATTCATTCCTGATTTTGCTGATACTAGCAAACCCCTGGTCTAACTGTTGCATAATGTTCCTTTCAAATGGACCACCAGCCAACAGCAAGCCTTTGAGACTCTAAAGCAGAAACTCAAAGAAGTACCCATTTTAGTGTACTCTAATTATAATAAGGAATTCATCTTGTACACTGATGCTAGTGACCTTGCTATTGGGGCTATCTTGGCTCAGCTCAACGATGAAGGTGTGGACCACCCTGTAGCCTATACTTCCCGTGTGCTGAATAAGCATGAAAAGAATTATAGTGTTACAGAGAAGGAGTGTCTCACTGTGCTGCATGCAGATAAACAATTCCGCCACTACGTGTATGGTACCCATTTCACTGTTGTCACTGACCATGCTTTGCTCAAATGGTTACAACAACTTAAGGAGCCTGAAGGGCGCTTAGCCAGATGGGCCCTCCGCCTGCAAGGTTATGACTTCACTGTGCTCCATTGCCCCGGGATTCAACATCAGAACGCTGATGGGTTGTCCCAAATGCCCATCCTTGCCCTACATCCTGCTGAGGCAGACCAACTGTACAAGCTAATTGGCTACCCTTCTTCCTGGGAAAGTGAGACAGAAGAGGTTTGACTTGCCTTGTCCAAATTGTTGAAAGATACCCTCATACGCGACAAACAACTCTTCAAGAAGGTGCGGGGTCAATACCTGCCATACATGCGCCCCAGTCTTTGCCTCTCCTTGGTGTCGCAAGCCCATAAAGAGACTGGCCATGAAGGCATTGCCAAGATCTTTGACTGGCTTCAGAAGAATTACTTCTGGGAGAATCTTTGCCTGTTGATCCCAGATGTCATAGCTAGTTGCCATGACTGCCAACTTCAGAGGCCCCAAGCTGCTTCTTACGAGTTCAAATTGGTTCCCCCTCAACATGCCTTTCACACTGTCAGCATTGATGCTGTAGGCCCTCTCCCCCGCTCATGTTCTGGATGCCGCTTTATCCTGATTGCTGTTGACCACTTCAGCAAGTGGGTAGAAGCTCTCCCTACTAAAGACATCACTGCTAAGACTACTGCTGCCTTCCTACTGCAGGATGTTTTCTACCGCCATGGCTATCCACAAGTGCTGTTGTCAGACAACGGAACCAACTTCAATGCCAAACTTGTAACCTCTGTTGTTGAGGCTCTAGGAACTCACCAGTCTTTCTCTGCCCCCTATAATCCTTCCACTAATGGAGCAGTTGAACGTGCCAACTCAACACTGGTTTCTATCATGAGGAAACTCACCTACTCTGACGCTGCCAATTGGGATCTATACTTACCTGCTGCACTCTTTGCCTATTGTCTGAGCAAGCATCAGGTCACAGGGTACTCCCCCTTTGCCATATTGTATGGGTGTGAAGCCACCACTCTGTTGCTCTTGGGGGTTCCCCTACTCTCCTCTGATAAGGCCATGAACCCTGACAACCACATCAAAGACTTAGTCAACCGCATCATTGATATACAGGCCACTGCCTACACTTCCGCATATAAGACTGAGATGCTTGAGCTCTCTCCTGACAACGCTGGGCGCTCCCCCTTGCCTGAGTTTGATGTTGGTGACCATGTCCTGTACTACCAACACCATGTGGGTGGGCGCATGCATAAGCTGGACTCCCTGTGGATTGGTTTTTAGAGGTGACTTTCAAACGAGGATCTGAGTACACTATAAAGCTCCTCTTCAGTGGCTGTCCTTTTGCTTGAGTGCATGCCAAATTCCTTTGCAAGTACCACCCCCTAAGGCCAATCTAGGGGAGGGCAATGTTGTGAATACCACTATTCACCTTGTTTCAATTTTGCCTTTGGTGGGCCATTTTGAAGACAAATCTCTTGCTTTTGCTTTTGCCTCTAAAATGAGTTGATGACTGAATCAGGAAATACAATTGTTTGGTTTCTTGATTCTGTGCATCTCACTTTCCCCACTCATGCTTGTGGCAAGTGATCCTACCGTCCTGGTAGTGTTTTGTGGTATTCCTAACCAATATAAATTACATTTCCTATTCTACCAATAAAATTAAGTTCTATTCACATTTTTGTCTTTGTGTCTTCTGTACTTTCACACCTCTCTCTAGCCACGCCTAGCAGAGACTATTCATCCAGGGCCGCAAGATAAACACAATTGCCTTCCCTGTCATCTAACCGAGACTTAGTACAAATCCAATCCTAAGGTTAGGATTTCCCATTGTGTGTCTGTGCTGCGCCTCAGAACACGACAAAATTAATGGTAGTGCAAAAGAGAAAAACTTAACAGAGTCTGTATCTGTATTAATGGTTTAAGACTGGGACAATGGTTGATATGAGGGCCTTGGATAATGTCCTAAATTCAACCAATTGGGGGGGGGGCTTGCTATAGGTTGAATAAGAAGGGTGGCAAGAAGCTTTTATATGTTTTGTTTAAAGCTAACTGATGCAGTTCTGAATAAAAGTGAGGAAAATAATCCTGTAAAGCTAAAATGTGGTTTATAAATTTAATTAATCAATTTAATTATTTAATACAGAAGACAGGCCAGATAATTACCTGTGTATCTATAGACAGCCCCCAAATTCCCTACTTGTCATGGCCCAGGTGACTCCCAGGGGAACCTTCAGTCAAGGGGAAGGGTTGAGCCTGGAAGGCCCAGTAGATGACAAGGGCCATCCACATCACATAATTGGCAGCTGTAGCCCAAGGACGCCACACTCTCATGTGAGGTATCACTTGCTCAGTGAGCCCCAGCATGGTCAAGTAGGCAAACTCAAGCTTGCTGTAATCCTATGATGAAGCAGAAAAAACAAGAGGAAGCTCTCCTGTGGCAGTGCTCATGGTCAGGCTTGGCTGGGAAATTTTTTGGAGCAGAAAAACACCAGGAAAGAAGAGGCATGATGCAGGAGCAGGAATTAGTTCTTGGTCCAGCACTCTAGTAGATGGGGTAAAGGCTGGCAGTGGTTGATTGGAGGCAGCTAGAAGTTGCTCCCTTTCCCAGCGCTGGTGTTGGTACTGGAGGTACTCTCTGTTTGAAAGCATCAGCAGTATAAAATTTGTGATAATGTAATAAACCCCTGAAAAGTATAAATGCTCAGTGTGCATTAACCAACAAAATTTTATTAGATGAAGATGTCAACAAAGAAAGGGGATGCCAGTGTTCCCAGCTATATCCTGCTGGGAAACTGCAATTGGACTTACTAGCAGCTTTTTATTGGTTGTCAATGAATTATTCTCAAGTTGGGTTCCATTGGTGACTCCTGATTTTTCAGTTAGATGAATCCTTTCATTATTCTTGCCCTGGGGAAGCTGGCAGGGGAATTTTGGGCCATTTGGCAACCCAAGTCCCCAATTCTGGGTTTCAGAGGGTGTGGGCCAATTAAAATCTTTTCCACTTGGCTTTGGGACGGTTTTTAATTGTCCTCAAGCTTGGCATTGACCAGGGTTCAATTCTCCACTTGTAATTAAAGTTTTCTTTGGGTTAATCTGCATGATTGACAACACAATTGTTTGGTCGTGCAATTGCTCCATTGCAGGTGTTGACCCTATGCAACATAGGGTTTTGTCTGGCCCATTCTGGGCCCTGACACTAATTACCCAAGTTATTAAATTTGATGTGCTAACGGTTTGATATAATTCTTTCATCCTTTTAATATAACTATATTAAAAAAGCTTTGTTGAAGGTTCAGGTCTTGGAGAGGGATATCATTTAATTAAAACTAAAACAACTATTTAATATACAGTTGTAGCATCCTCAATCACTCTCTTCCTGAAAATCATTTCCCCAAAAAATGCTTTGGTTGACAAGTAAAGGTGGCCCAGCACAGAATCCAGATAGTAATTTTCAACCCTGTTGAGATAAACAAAAAATATCAGTCTAAAAACAACTCAGTCTAAAAGCGAAATCAAAGTGGATCTAAATCTATTGTAATTTAATATATATCCCCTGATTTTTGATTTTGTTTTTAGACTGAGTTGTTTTTGTTTATCTCAACAGGGTTGAAAATTACTGTACTGTGCTAGGATCAAACATCTGAGTTCCAGGGGGATATGGATCTTCCAAAGCCTCATAGCTGCCTTGATCTACATTGGCACCATGTGGCTTATACATCCACTATGTGAAACTCTTATTCTATATCAAATGAAGATATCATTCTCTTTATTAAATCTCCCCCTTACTTTGTATTATATATTTCCAGAAGTATATACTTGACAATATATCCCAACTAGGCTAAATGGCAGGGCAATAACTATAGTCTTATTTATTAGCTATCTTTATTTTAAACACCCCATGCAAATAAATCAGGGAATCTTATTGACGAGTTTTTGATTTTTCGTTCAGTTGGGACTGGTTTGCCCCATACAACTGAACAGCTTCAGCTACCTATAAAGATGGAAGGGAGAGGCGTTGAACCTTGGTTTATAGTTGCGGCATGTAAGAGTGATTCGTTTTTTGGTGTGCTGCTGCCAATTAAGGTCTCAAACTTGGTGTAAGCTGTTTTTGTAAAGCAAGCCTGAATCGTGATACAGATCAGAGAGCATAAGCCCTTAAAGATGATCCAGATATTTGGTTTTGGGTGGGATATACTTAAGCCTGTGAAAGGTGAACGGATAGAAGTAAAGGATAAGACTTTACATTCATTCTACTTGAGCAACAACGTACAACTCAAACTAGATTAGATGTTAAAGGCAGGAATGATGCCTTAATTATTCATTGGGCAGGTGAAATATTTATCTATTTGATAGGAATAAATATAACTCTTAAAGTGGGGTAAACTCTGGCTTCTACTCCAAGGTGGAAGTTTCAACTTGAGACATGCTTCAATATTAACTTGTATGCTGCAGCCATTTGGGATGTAATAGGGTATAAGAAACTTGACTGAAGTTAGATTTTGTCATTCAGCAATTAGACGTTTAAATATTTATTGTCAGATTATGAAAACATATACTCGACACTAACTATTTTAGCAATGCTTTTAATATCAGAGCGACGGGCAAAACAATAGTAATGTTAGAATAACTTTTGCTTCAGACTGAAAGCTAGTATACTAACGGCATTGTACCTTTATTTACAAACTGAGGAATCACAAAGAGAGTTTCAAACCAAGTTCAATTTCTACAGAGACTGTAAATGAGTTTATCTCTGTAGATTAAATAGCTTGTTGCCTGGCGAGAGTTATAAGCTTGGGGAACTAAAAATAAATCATTGTGATATGAAAGCAAGATACCTTGACGCCTAAGAGTAGCATACTCTTGGAAAGCAAAAATTTTAGAGCTGAGCAAGTCATTCTGGGCCTTGAGAGAATGTAATTGTGCTTGAAGGCGCCCTACCTTGCGACTAAAAATAAAGTTCCTTCGGAGTTTTCTACATAACTAACGGTTGGTGTTTGAAAAAGACATGTGTTGCTTATAAAAGCATTTTACCCTGGAGTTGAGCTCAGGAAAGTCAGCCTTCTGCATCCTGGAATTTCAGTTTAAGAAATTATTCAAGCTTACTTGAGGTGGGTTGCAATGTCTACACGGGATCCTATGGGGCGGGTGATATCCTTTTGAGTTTTGAGAATTTGCTGGACAGCCTATAAAGTTAAAGGATATACACAAAGGCACTTACTTGGAGTTGATCAAGTAAAGAATCAAGTGACATTGAAGAGCGGCGAGAAAGGGAATTTGGCAAAAGCTTTTCGTGAATGCGCTCAAGAAGCAAAGCACATTTTTCTAATGCAGAATATTCATCTTGGGTGGGTCCCAGAGCCGGAACACCATTAGGAAAGACTGAATCTGCTCCACAAGAGGCAAAGGCATGGCCAGAGATACAAGGAGAGGTGCGCCGAGAAGAAGAGTTGACTAAGCTGGGGGTGTCGTGCTCATGTAGGAGAGAGCCATCGGAAGTGGCCATAACTGGCTTCAAAGACGAGTTAGACTTTTGCTTAGAAAGATAAGATGAAGTAGACAATCGGCTGTGGTCTCCTGAAACCAATTTCCTTTCCCAGCAGTAGGAGGAATCATGATCCAGGCGCATAATCAAAGAGTCTGTCAATATTCTTTCGCTGCTAGGGAGTTCTTCGGTGCTAGCGTTAGAAGGGTTTCTATTTCTCGCCAATGTTTTTTTGGTGGCTAGGGTAATTGGATGAAGTGATTGGTTGTCCTGAACCAAAGATTGTGGTACTCCATACCCTGTACGGTGCTGCTTCTCAGACAACCCATTGTGAGAGGCTTTACAGGAAATTTTAGAATGAATGCCTAATTGAGACAAAGGGTTTTTCGTTGGGCAACTGGCGCAAGGTATGCTACCCGATGAAACAATAGGCTTGTGAACAAAAACAAAGGGGGGTGTAAGCCTGTTGGGGTTGGCGGCCTTCTGGGTTTGTTTTGGAATACCGGTGCAGACTTTTTGGCTCATACTTTCTGCAGGGATAGTTGAATTGACTACTTCTACCTGTTTACTAATAGCACATTGAGATTTTAAATATTCGGCATAATTTCGGTAGGGAAGAGAAGGGAGTTTGTGTGAATTTCTGTTGGCTTTGGGCTTATTTGATGCTGCTGGGGCGCTGGAGTCACTTCGGCCAGTTAAAGGAACTGCATGTTGGCTAGAGCTGTTACATGTGGGTGTACGTCTATGCTCAGGAGTCATAGAAGTATTATCGAGACAAGCGGGTTTTAAGGGGTTAGAGATGTTTTTTGTATTTGAAAATTCTTCAAAATGCCACTTTGGAGTAGGAGTCACCGAATCTTCTTTCTTCTCGAGAGAGCCTTCAGCGTTGCTAAAAACCCAGTCATTTACTCGATTGTTCGAAAAGGCTAGTGATCTTGTGACAAACCCTTTGGTTTCCGAAGCCTCGAGCATTGAAAGGGGTGAAGCTATTTTAGAGTGCCCAAAATTGACATCTCTCACGGGTGCCGTCTGGGAAGAGGCGGAAAGATTTATTTGTGATAGAGGTCTTTCATAGATGCTATCAGAAAGCGAAAAGTCTAAAATAGAACGTGGCCTTGAATCTTGATAAAATTGAATAATTTATCGTGTAACCATTTACCTCTTCCTCTTGGCTCCTCTTGAAAGCTTTCATCAGAATAAACGTTTCCTGAAAAATTATTTGTGGAAGAACAAAAAGCTGGCCCCTCACAAGCCACCTCTGAGGTAAAAATTTCATGACTATCGAAGTCATTCGCATTGCAAACAGAAGAAGCTGTAAAGCTGGTTGAATCATTCAGTTCTCCGAGGAGTACAGAGTCATCAAGACTTCCAAAAAAAGAGTTTTCGCTAGCAGGATAATCATCCATATTTTTATTATTCATTCGTGCTGGAAACACTAGCTTTAATATCGACTAGCTAATATCAACTAGGGGAGTTGCTTCTGGTGGCAGCTCGCAGTCTAGTCAAGGTTGTCCAAAACCAAATCTCAGGGGTTGCTTACTTGACTGATTGTGCTATCAGAATTGAACAAATAGTAAGGATTGTGACAATTGGAATCTTACGAGCCAGCAAATCAATCAAAGGGGCAGTCGAGGAATAAGTCAAGGCAAAGGGGGCAGCTGATATCAAACTAGTAAATGCTTGGTACACTTATTTTTTGTACGATTAATTAATTAATTAATTAATTAATTAATTAATTAATTAATTAATTAATTAATAAATTAATTTTAATTTGATAAAACAATGCATTCAATAATTGGTCAATAACACCAAATATTTAATTGGTTTAGTTTATCCATAGCTAGGTTAATGATTGAATTTAAATGATCCAGCTAGCTGTAGATGGAAGGCATTGGATTCTGGATGCAACCTTATAAATACATTTTAGTCATTTATATCAAAGCAGCCTGTTAAAACAAGTTGCATAATCCACCTGGGATTTACTGAACCTTGTGGAGTTGGTTGTTATGTTTGAGTGCTTACCGAAATAGGCTCTAGGACTTGGTCCCTGTCTGGCAGCAGTGGCCAAGTTAAAAACCAACCTTTTAAAGCAGCTTTCTATCTTACAACTGCAAGAAATATTATCTTCAACTTTGTTGTTTATAAAAGGTATGTGACATCTTAAGTTTAAATAAAGAAGATGCTATAAATAAATTATAACTTATCCCTAGTTAAAAACTGTAGGCATCATGGTCACCCCAGCCCAGGACTGTCTTCTTTAAAAAATCAATGTAAAGTTTAAGAAATCAGCATATTTCTAGAAGAAAATGCTTGTAGCTGTCAAATATTAGCTATGGTATCAGAACTGTATTCTAGTCCTTTACTACAATCACTTTACTGCTATGAATATTGGTATATTAGAATCCAGAGGCTTCATTACAGTACTTTTCAGAGCTTTTGGGATAGAAGAACCAAAGTTGGCTCAGAGAAGACAAAAGTTGTGCATTTAACAAAAAATAATAATAACACATGATCAATTTAGCAATAATAAAGGTTAAATATAATCAATAATTATATTGTGACACTCCAAACACATCAACCACTAGGTAAAGATATTGCTACAGTCAAAGTCACTACTACAAAAATATAAAAAACCATACCCATGCACAGATTCCAAAAAACACAAAGATGTATATCAATCCTCTTGAAAAGGCTTACTAAGAAGGCAGAAACATTTAATAAAAAGTACACAGAGGTTGAGTACAAAACAGATGAACCCAGGCAAGCAATATTGATTTATCAGTTTATTTTGACAAAAACTTCAATTTTTTATAAGTATCCCCAGCTAACCCAATGAAGTTTGTTTAGGAAATTATGGAATCAAACTTGATGTCCAGCTTCCCAATTAGATCATTCACATATCTGCTCTGGTAGGCTTCACAGCCGCAAGGGCAAGCAAACCATATGAAACATAATCAACACAAACTTAATCAACCCATGTACCAGTGTAAAATATACTCTCTGTTAACAGGGATTGGGGGTGTTGCTTGTCACAAGTGACAAACTCTTATCAACTATGCTTATCAAAAAGCCTCAACTACAAAACTCAAACCCCAGCATCTCACGGGCTGCCAGCCTGCAGGGCCAGCCGCCCGGCCGCCCGCAGTTTTTTGGGCTCGAACCAGAACAGGATTTGACTTCAAAAATTCTTTGAAGCTTGATGAACCAAATGTACCTACACTATATACTCTCCACACTAAAGGTTCCTGATAAAACAGCCAATCAACAGGCGGGTCCAGCTACAGATTCCGAAATTAACTCAGGCCCACACGAAAGGGGAAACAGAGAATTTTCCCATAGAACGCGGGCCACCCAGAGGCAACCAATCCCACAACCTGACTAGGGAATTTGAGCATTCTCAGTTCAAACCAGCCAATGAAATAACCCCTGTAATTGATGCAACCAAAGACTGGGAAGACCTGGTAATTGGGAAAACCTGGGCTGACAGAATTTGTGAAAGTTTTACCATGACAGATGGGCATACTTATACCCTGGGCCACCAGGAAGATGCCCATTGCCATCCTTGCAATAAAGTGACATGAACCTTTGGTTCAACCAGATCATACCATACTTGTTATTAGTTTTACTTCATTTACAGTCTACTCCTCGCGGCTCTGCACCCCGTGCTTACCTACCCCAAGAAACCGCGGACCAGCCGCCCGAACTTTACCATCCACCAGGAGCTCCCTTTGGCCCAGTACATTTTACTGAGTACCCACCCAACCCGGCGTATTTGGAGTTTACTCTGGAGGAGATCCTCATCCACAACCCTGAAGCTAGAACTAGAGAGACTGAAACCGTTTACAGAGAAGGCACCAAAATCACCATACCTCTTCTGCTATTCTGAGACAAGTATAATTTCCTGCCCGCATATTTGGTTCCAATGACACCGCCCCTTACCCTGCAGCCCAACCGCCTGCAAGAATCTGTTGCCACTAATGAATCCACTTCCACTCAGATATTTGGGGTGATGTATATCACCCTCACTGGATTGATTGATTATATGGTGCCTGTAAGCGGACCTTGGGCAGTCCTTGGAAAATTGTTATCTTATATTGTAAAGTTAGCCCCAATCTTGTGGTGGGCTCTCCCTGCTGGGCCCACAGGCCGTCTGCCCGCAAGTTCTCAGGAACCCCCCCCCCACAGGTTGGATCCCTGACATTGCTGGGGAAAATTGCTCAAAAGTACAACAAAAATCTATAAAAAAATACTCAAAACAGGTTCAGCCATTGTCAGTTTACATATTGGTCACTATTTTTTATTATCTCTTAGGCACCAGATTAAATATTTTATAGCTTGATTAACTTATTTATCTTAAAAGTATTATAAATGATCAATTTTTGATATTTAAACACTCTTCAAATTATATGAAAATTTTAAGAAAATTTATTATCTCATAGATGTTGCAACCAAGATCAAAACCTAACCCGCTGATGCATCTTACAATACACAGGATGCACTCATAGAGGCGTTCTGTGGCATATCTGACAACCCTGGGAATTTTGCTGCCAATGTTGAATTATGGGCAATATCTCCTAAAGAGCAGTACTGACAATTCTATTTGCTGTTCCCTTGACTAGGATATTTGTAACTCACACTCTATTTGAATCCTGCCACTGTGCCACCCCCTGTGGACTAGTGACTTCACATTCTATTACAGTATTTTTAAAAGCTATGGCAACAACCAAAAATACCTCAGATTTAAACAAAATGGTTTCAGATTTGAACAAAATCCAAGTTGCACAAGATTAAGGATTCAATTAATTTATAAAATTTCAGTTAATAAATGGACTGTCAAACAAAAAACAAAATTTCACTAGCCCATTATACGAAATTATATCAAACATCAAGTGGTGTAGTTCAAATCACAAACAAAATAAACTGACGCAACAAGTGAAATGGATGGATGCTGTTCCAGAGTATATTATAATTCAATCAGGATTCATATGAGGCACCAACAGAAGAACTAAAATGAAACAAAACTTGAGCAATTTAGAAGCAAGATTACACAAGCACAAAATGGAATGAACTCATACAAGATGTGTAATATGGGCAGCCTAAAATAGAAAAATAACAGTTTAACAGCCAATCAACAGCTATCCAATTTAGGGACATAGGCATTTTATCCATTTTCATGGCTCCAGATTTGTATGAAAAGGCTTTAAGAACCTTCCAAATATGGACTTGAGATTACAATAAAAATAAATCATTAAATTTTAAAATTTCTACTTTTAGTGATTTTATCCTAGGTTTTTTACAATGGTTTTTACAAGCAATATCTTTGACGGCGCCAGCAGCCAAGCCAGCAGCAGCCAAGCCAGCTTCAATGGAGGTGAGGCTCAGAACGTGGAGGCACCCATTTACACCCAAGCCTTTGAGGCAGGTAACAAGGAAGTTGACCTGTACCTGACCACTGACCCCTATGGCTTTGACTTGTTTGAGAGTCACTTTGCGCCCAGCTCTACTCCTGCTCCCTTACCCATCCCTGTACAAGCTGCCCACCAACCAATCAATCAGGATGGCAACCTTGATTTGGAACAACTTCCTGCCACCAGCCAACCTGCCCTCCTACAGCCAATCAGGCTTCAGCTCTCCTGGCCCAGCGCCCCAAGCGACAAATCATCACTGCCCAAATTCTTCAGGAAATTGTGGCACTGAATCTACAGGGTCTGTCCTGGGAACAGATTGCCGCCCAGTTGCAATTTACCCAAGCTACTGTCATGCGGGAATTCAACAACCTGATGAATAAGGGGAATCTGATTGGGACAGCCAAGAAGCCCAAGAAGGCCCCCAAGTCACAAATATATGAGGCGTACCCAATCATGCTTGACCTCCTCCAGTGGGATCCCAAGCTTCCATTGACTCAGGCCTGGAAGCAACTTGCGCACCATAACATATGGGTGTCTGAGCGCATGGTGCAGCTCTGGATGTATGGGAAGGTGGCTTCTATACAGGTTCTTACCAATTTTGCCGGTGACCAATGGGATGGTGCTGAGGATTCCCCATATGACACTGCCATTGAATCAACCCTGGTCTGATGCCTGACTATTCTAACTGATGATGTCATGTTCATCTCCTATTACAAGCATTCAATAGCTTTTGATGATTTTGGTGAGCAAGGAAAAGCTGCCACCAAGAATAGAAGGAAGAAGGTCAAGAAGGGGACATTTATTGGTGCATCTCTTGTTGTTTCAGCCAAGGGTTTTGTCTACTATTGGAAAAACCCAGATTTCATCAATGGCTACTCATACAGCCACATCCTCAGTGGATTACTTGACTCCTGGGATGACTCAAATTCCAAGTACCAGGTTTTCTTAAGCCACCAGATGGAGGGTAGCTCCACCGCCCTTGAGGCCATCCAGGGACGCGGGCACCAGGCCTCAGTCTACCCTGCTGGCCATGCAGACGTCCATCTGGCTGATGTTGTCTTCTTCAACATGGGATCCACATTATGGGAGCGCCGCCCTCAGGCTTTCAACAACCTCTATCTTGGGGTCCTTGACCATAATTTTCTCTTTGGCCGCCAGATGGTGGCTGACTTGTTTGCCCAAATTGTCTTCCATGTGAACATGGGCAACCAATAACGTAAGGATAAGCACCTTCCACCTCAGGCCATTGCCACCTACCAGCTTATCCAGCCAATGACTAATGAGTAATACAACAAGTGTTATATGGCAGTCATCATGCAAAATCCTCCTGTCTCCACCCCCGCCACCAACACCCCTAAACCGCAAGCCCAACCCACCCAATCCCAGACCCCCCAGGCCAGCACCGCCTCTACGTCTTCCTTCCCGCTTTATTCTGCCTCCTAGGCATCACTCTCCCCCACTTCAATAAACCCCTATCACCAAACATTTTCTATTTATATTAACTTTTTTTGAATTTCAATTGTTCATGTTCTCTTTGTTTATAGTTGGTTTTATTCTTTATGTTCAGCTTATTTCTATAAAATCATATATTTACTATGTTGTGTATATAGATCCAGAACACAGTTATTTTTACACTTAAACATAGCCCCTTGTGAAAATATTAACAAAAATTTGGTGATCAGCTAAATTTGAATTAGAAAATTATAGGTTAACTTTTTTTAGATAAAGTTGTTACTGATCCAAATTCAAAACCTTAATGATAAACTTTAAGCCAATCAGGAGATGAGTGAGAAAGTGATTGTTGTGACATAAAGGATCATTCAATAAATCTTTGATGCATGTGCACTAATTAATCTGATTGGCTGGATGTTTTACTATTGTGCACCATTGCTGCTGTGGCAAGTTATTGGTGGACTAGTGCTCAATCAGCTGCTGGGTTAACACTAGTCCACCAATAGCTTGCTACAGCGGCAATGGCACACAATAGTAAAACATCCAGCTAATCAGATTAATTAGTGCACATACATCAAAGATTTATTGAATGACCCTTTATGTCACAACAATCACTTTCCCACTCATCTCCTGATTGGCTTAAAGTTTATCATTAAGGTTTTGAATTCAGATCAGCAACAACTTTATCTAAACTCTTAAACTTATAAGATTATAATTTAAATTTAGCTTATCACCAAATTGTTGTTAATATTTTCACTAGGGGCTGTGTTTAGGTGCTAAAAATAACTGTGTTCTGAATCTAGGTACACAGCATAGTAAATATATGCTTTTATAGAAATAAGCTGAACATAAAGAATAAAGCCAACTATAAACAAAGAGAAAATAAACAATTGAAATTCAAGATAAATATAATATAAATAGAAAATGTTTGGCAACAGGTAGTTTACTTTGGGACAGGGAAGAGTGATGCCTAGTAGGAAGAATAGTGTGGGAAGGAAGGTGTTGAGGCAGTGCTGGCCTGGGGTTCTGGGATTGGGTGAGTGGGGCTGGCAGATAGGGGTGGCGGGGGTAGAGTTAGGAGGATTGTGTGTGATGGCCGCCATATACTACTGATTGTATTCCTAATTAATCATTGGCTGGATCAGTTGATAGGTGGCTGTGGCATGGGGTAGGAGGCGCTTATCCTTACGTTATTGGTTGCCCATGTTCATATGGAAGACAATTTGGGCAAACAAGTCAGCCACCATTTGGTGACCAAAGAGAGACTTATGGTCTAGCACATCAAGATAGAGATGTCATTGAACGCCTGGAGGCGGCGCTGCCAGACTGTGTCTCCAATATCAAAGAGCACTACATTGATCAGATGGATATCTGTATGATCAGCTGGGTAGACTGAGGCCTGATGCCTACGTTCTTGGATTGCTTAAGGGCAGTGGAGATACCCTCTATCTAGTGGCTCAAGAAAACCCAGTGAGTGGAATTTAAGCTATCCCAGGAGTTGAGAAATTTGTCAAGGATGTGGCTTTACTCATAGCCATTGTTGTAATCAGGGTTTATCTGATAATAGACAAGACCCTAGGCCAAAACAGCCATAAATTCACCAATAAAATTTCTCCTCTTGACCTTCTTCCTTCTATTCTTGGCAGCAGCTTTTCCTTGCTCACCAAAATCATCAAAAGCTATTGATGGCTTATGATAAGAGATAAACATGACGTCATTGGGCAAAATTTTCAGGCATCAGACCAGGGTGGATTTGATGGCCTGATCATATGAGGAATCCTCACTGCCATCCCATTGGTTGCCGGCAACATTGAATAACACTCTGACTGAAGCCAATTTTCTGTGCATCCAAAGCTGCACCATGCGCTCATACACCCAAATGCTATGGTGCGCAAGTTGCTTCTGGACCTGGTTCAGGGGAAGCTTGGGGTCCCGCTGCAAGAGATCAAGCATAATTGGATATGCATCAATGATTTGAGACTCTGGGGCCTTCTTGGGCTTCTTGGCTTCCCTACCAGATTTCCCTTAATCATCAGATTGTTGAATTCCTGCATGATAGTGGCTCAGGTAAGAATTAATTGGTTGGCAATCTGATCCCAGGTCAGGCCACACTGATTGAGTGCCACAATTTATTGGAGAATTTGGGTAGTAATGATCCGGCGCTTGGTGCGCTGGGCCACAGGAGCTGTAGCCTGATTGGCTGAGGGGGGGGCAGGTGGGCTGATGGCAAGAAGTTGTTTCAAATAAGGGCTGCATTATGATTGGCAGGCTGGTTGGCAGCTTGTACAGGGATGGGTAAAGGAGCAGGAGTAGAGCTGGGCGCAAAGTGACTATTGAACAAGTCAAAGCCATAGGGGTTGGGGGCCAAGTACAGGTCAGCTTCCTTGTTACCCGCATCAAAGGCTTGGGTGTAAACAGGTGCCTCCACATTCTGAGCCTCACCTCCATTGAAGCTGGCTTGGCTGCTTCTGGCTTGGTTGATGGTGCTGTGAAAATGTTGCTAATAAAAACCATTTTAAAAAACCTAGGATAAAATCACTAAAAGTAGAAGTTTAAAATTTTATGATTTATTTTTATTGTAATATTGAGTGTCATGAATGATATTTTGATACTTGTATTGAAACCCCAGGAATCAAGCCCCGGGCCTCAGGAAAAGCCTTATGTTGACCAGAGTAGACAGGAGCCCGCCCAACTGCTAGTTGTGTCAAACCCTGGCCCGCCAGAGATGCCTTTCCCTAACCAGGAGGAACAGGACCCTGCCAGCCTGTCAAGTGTCAAGAATGGAAGTTCAATATCAACATTGGAAACCCCAAAATGAACCCTGACCCTCCAAAGGCCAATTGATTCACCCATGATGGAAAGGAACCCGCTAACTCACTGAGTTAAAACCCAAGTTGTTGAGTTACTCTGAGACCTGCCAGTCTCCTAAGGAAAATTCCCCAAATAATCACCAGATTGATGCCACCCTTGTGCCATCAAAGATCCAGACCTATGCAGAGGTTTTAGCTTGCCTAAAAGAGGTTAAAACAAAACCTACTGCTAGCTCTACCAATGACCACCAGCGGCTTCCAGTCTTCTGTCCAGAATGGGTATTACAATTGGACTGCTCAGGTGATGTGGTGAACAGTAGCAGAAGAACAAAGCATTATCACTTCTGTTCACCAGAGCATGCACAAACTGGATCCACTGCCCTCAAGACTCTAAGCCAAGATCCATACCCTGTCAGTGCCTTGTCTGCAAACCTGAACCCTGCAAAAATTGAAGAAGAAAAACCCCATGGTATAATTGCCCTGGCAGTATGGTGATGACCATATTGTCATTTTTGATAATAAAGTTTTATGAACCTTTGGTTTGAACAAATCATACCTTATCTAGTCTTAGTGATCTTTCATCTCTACTCCAGCCAAATAGACAATCAGGTAACCACCCCCCTTCAGAGACCAACCTGCCAACCCGCATCAGGCACTATACCATCCCCCTGGAGTTCCCTTTGGACCTGTGCATTTTACCAAATACCCGCCCAACCCCGCCTACTTGGAGTACAACTTGGATACCATCCTCATTGTCAACCTCTTGGCAAGAACTAGAGATCCTGAATGCATAGGACACAAAGGAAAGTGAAACAAGAGGCTGCCAAGATTGTTCAAAGACAAGTACAATTATCTGCCTGCCTACTTTTTCCCCATGACTCCGCCCTTAACCCTGCAACCCAACCGCCCAATGGATCCCCCCCACTGCCTCCAAGACCACGTCTGCCCAACTGTTTGGAGTACTCTACATTACTTTGATTTTAATGGTAGACACTATGGTGCCCAGCTCCGGGCCCTGGTCTTTGCTTGGGCAATTCATATCCTATATTATCAAGTTAGCACCCATCCTATGGTGGGAATTACCCACTGGCCTGGCAGTATCCTTTCTAGAGTCACCTAATGCCTCAACCTATGCCTGGCTTCCTGACATGGGGTGATAGTACAGCTGGGTTTCCCTTGGAAGGAGAGGATCCTGAGTCAGAATTTTTCTTCCAGAAGGCTAAACAGGGGTTTAATACAGTCAAGACCCTGGGATGAAGAAGTGCTAGAGCAGTACTAAAATCTTGATACCAGCTGGGGGAGGAGAATTTATCTAGGTCACTCTAAGAGCATAAGAGTTTTCTCTGTATATGTCTTTTGAGTGATTTTAAGAAAGAGCCTTTCTGTCACTGTTCAAGCATAGGGATCCTGGAATTACCTGAGAGGCAACTTTCAAGAGAAACAGTTGCAAGAAACACAGGAATCAGAGCACTTTTCAGGAATTGGAGTTAGTTAATCTGTAATTTTTTAAGCTAACCACTTGAAAATCAAAGAGAATGATAAGGAGCGCCTTTTTGGGGAAGCTTCAAATATGGAATTAAGAAAGAAGAGAAGTATATTTTATTGGATAATATTTTAGACTTATATAGACTTGACTGTGGCGGGGATTTAGTTGGATTGAACCTAGGGGTTGGTCATGTGCAAGATGGGTTCAAGCCACTGGATACTTGAACAGTCATGTGATATTGCTTGGTTTCCATTCTTGGTATGCCAAACGGTATATTGGAAGGGTACCAAATCAGGTGATGGCTGGATGTTAAGTAAGTTGGTGGTAGCCAGAATGCCTGTATATCCAGACCCTTGACACCCCCTTACAGGAGTTACTCTGGTGCATCAGGAGGGGGCTTTGTTTTCACGGCTGCCACCTGATGCTCCTGAGCTGTTTACTAGCATGAACCAGTCTGGCCAAGTGTTCTCCTTTACTGAGGCGGAGACAGGTTCTGTGGTAATTCTTGACAATTGGGGTATTGGCACCTTGGAACTTTACTAGATAGGTGTTGTGATCTGGTCTGTACTTGATGATTCTTCCTGGTCCCGGTGTACCTTGTCTAGTCTCTTTCTGTTGCCAGCTAGAACCCAGATGGGGGAGTTGATGGGAAGTGGTTCCTTTTGGAGGTTACCTTTTGTGTTTTGAGGAATTTAATTTCTGCTATTTTAGCTTTGAGGCGTATGTGTTGTAGATTTGGCACTTTTTCTACTGTAGGGGGGGGTTCCCCAGGGGGATCTTTACATATGGCTGCTTGTTGCGGGGAATTATTTCTGGTTTGTATCCATATGTTAGTTCAAACAGTGAGTAGCCCGTCCCTTGATTGATGCGGAGTTGGGATACTAGTAATGCATATTTTACGTATAGTGGCCATGTGTCTTTGGCTTTGCCATCCATTATTTTCTCTAGGGTCCTGATAAGGCTGCTGTTGAGGCGTTCCACTCTGCTGTTGGCCTGTACAGAGAGGTTGTGGAGTGTTTAATGTTTTTGGATTTTAAGTTGTCATTTACTACGTGACCTGATAACTCTGTTGCTCCATCAGTTATGATGAGTCTGGAGTGCCGTAGTTGGCTATGATTGCTTTGTTAATGAAACGGTTGATGGTTTCTGCTTTATGGTCCTTTGTTGCCCAGCATATGGGCCAGCATATGGCAAAGTTGATAGCTACAATTAAGAAACATTGGTTTGTTTTTGTTTCTGGGACGGCCCCACTACATCCAGTCCCCAAACCTTGAATGGTTCAGGGTCTGGTACTGGGTTGACTATTGGCTGAAGAGCCTTTGTACTGGTGTATTTATTGCACACTGTGCAATTTTTCAGAACATCAACTATATCCTATTTGAGGTTGGGCCACCATACTATCTCTTTTAATGTAAGGTATAGGTTATTAGTCTTTGTATGTCCTAGTAGGCGGTGATGTCTTAATATGGTGTCAACTCTTTGCGCAATTGTGATTTACAGGACATGTTTGTTGTTAATGATTTGGTATACCATGCCATTTAATACTTGGAAATACTTTTTGTTCCTTACTAATGTATCATGGGTCAGTTGATGTGTTGAGGGGTCTTTCCCTTTGGTTTTATACTCAGTATTGTACAGGTTTGGCCATTCAGGGTCCAGGTGGTAAGGGCAATCCTCTCTAGGCTAACATAGTCTAGAGAGAGCATCAGCCGTGACCAGCTCTGCCCCTTTTTGTATTGGATGTCCAAATTAAGCTGCTCCAGCAGGGACATCCATTTTTCTTGTTGTCGTGTGAGTGTGTTATGAGTTTTAGAATATATTAAGGATTTATGGTCAGTTAGTACTCAGACATTTAAATGCCCATCTAGATAACATCTCCATTTCCTGCATGCATGATATATTGCTAGCAATTCCTTTTTTGTGTGTTGGGTACCTCTGCTCAGCATTGGTTAGTTTTCTGCTTTTGTAACATACTGGCAGGAAGTCTTGCTGCCCTGGCTGGAGGATGCGCAGGACTGTGCCAATGGCAGTGTCACTGGCATCTGACTCAAGCTTGTAACACCTGTTGTTATTAGGGTATTGCAAGATTGGTGCTTTGATCAGAGCTTGTTTTAATAATTGAAAATTCTTGTCAAATTCTGGTGCCCAGATGAATTTCTTTTTGGAATTACCCTTGGTTAAATCATTGATTGGTGCGGTTAGTTTTCCAAAGTCTTTGATGTATTTCTTAGGTAAGCTACCATACCAAGAAAGAATCTAACTTGTTTAACAAAGGTGGGGTGTTGCATGTTATTTATGGCTTTTATTTTGTCTGGATCTGCTATGATGCCATTGTCAGATACAATGTGGTCCAAGAACAGGAGTTCCTTTTCCATAAATTGGCACTTACTTGGTTTTGCATAAAGTTTGTGCTTTGCAAGTTGATTGAGTGTCTTGCAGACATGCATGAGGTGTTCCTCTTTTGTTTTTGAGAATATGATGATATTGTCAAGGTAGCATAATGTAATTGAGAGGCCATTCAGTGCTTGGTTCATCATGGTGACAAAAGTTGCAGGAGCATTGGTCATCACAAAGTTCATTACTCTACATTCAAAGGATCTAAATTGCGTACGGAATGCAGTTTTTGGTATGTTCTTTTCTTTTACTTCAACTTGGTTGTAACCTGAGGTGAGGTCAATTTGGAGAAAAAAATTGGCTCCTGAAAGTCTTGCAAATAGATCCTCTATAAGTGGAAGATGGTATTTATTCTTTACTGTGCTTGCATTTAGTGCTCTGTAGTCAGTTACTAGACACAGAGTGCCTTCCTTTTTCTTTACAAAGAACACTGCTTCCCCCATGGGGATTCAGACGGGCAGATGAAGCCTTTAGCTAAGTTATCCTCAATATGGGTTTTGAGGATTTGGGTCTCCATGGGAGAGAGTCTGGAGAGGGGTGCAGGTTTAGGCATGACTTTACATAGGTCAATTTATGTTTGACCTCCTGTTTGGGGGGTAACTCTGTGAGTTCTTCTTTGAATACATGGGTGTATTCATTTAGGAGTGTCACAAGTTCTGGGCATTGGATTTTTATTGTTTGCATGTTATTTAATTCAGTGTACCTCATTATGTGGAGGGTACTATCTTTGGTTAGACGTTCTGAGTTATCTTGGTTTATGACCTGGACAAATACTGTGTCTCTTAGAATGAGGTCATTGGGTTCTTTGAGGATGTTGAAATTGACTCTGTTGCGTTTGATGGTCATGGTTTTTGTTTTTCAACATACACCGGGGTTTATTTGGGTGAATTGGTCCATGCCTGCTACAATTTTGTAGTTTGTGTTGTTCATGACAAGTCTTTTGATGAACGTTTGTATGCCTTGGAGGTCAATTCTGGAGGGAGTTGTTTTGCCTTTGAGTAGAACTTTTGATTTATCTGCCATTCTGGCGTATTTGAAGTTGGATTTGACAACTGGTATTTTGTACTTGGTTACAAAAGGTTTGCTACTCATGGTGTGTTGTGCGCCAGAGTCAAATAAAATTTTATGTGTATGTAATTTGTAAGTGCATGGATAGACAAAAAAGTTGTGAGCAATCTTTAATTTTTACGTTCATAAAAATAGAGGATTGCGGGACACGTGGGATGCAAGCAGCAAAGTTTGTGCCTTGGTACAGTTTCTTGTCAAGTTAGGGGGAGACAGAGCACTTAAGCCTGTGCCCCCTCCTCTTTTCCCTGTTCCTCTGTTTTGAGACCTTCAAGGTCAGAGAATGTGGGGTCAGATTCATAGCAGGTTGCTACTTCAGCATTGTTAACTTTGGCAGTGTCCTCTTTCTTGGGACAGGAGCAGTTTGTGTTTTTTCTGCAATTGCCATTGTTGCGGTTGGAGTTGCTGTTGTTATGGTTGGTATTTTGGAGTTTATTACCATTGGAGTTTTCTCTGACATTGCTGTTTGAGGAGCAATTGCTGTTGCATGCAGCATATTCCATGTTTGCGCGTTTTTCTGCGCGCTTGGCTTTTGCAATGAGCGCAGGCATGGAGGTATTAGCCTCTGGGCAGATAAGGGCAGTAACAGAGGGTTTCATTCTGTTGATGAATGAGGCTCAGGTATGTATTTTATCAGCTTGTGCTGGGTTTTGGATCTTGCAACGTATTTCCTCAAATTCATTGGCGTAAGCCGTGACAGTGGTTTTCTGAGGAAGATTGCTGAGCTGTATTGCAATGTCTTGGAGGGATTTGATGATGCAGAAATTGTGTGTGATGTCTGCTTTGAACTCTTCCCAGTTGTCAAGCTGGTTGTCAATTTATGAGACAACCCAGGTGGCAAACCAGTTAGCTGTAGCCTCGTACAAGCGCAGCTGGCTTCCTGAACCCATTTCTCATGGGGGATGCGGCTGACGCAGAGTTTAGCAGCTGAGTGGTCTAGCCAGTTGATGACTTTTTCTTTGTTTTTATCAAAGAACTTGCCAATATCAATGTATTTAGTGTTGGTAACTTCACCTGTGATAGGTGGTTGTGCGTTTGTTTGTGGTTGAAGAGAGTGACTATATTGAATTATCTTGGTGCATGCTTTGGGCATGACTAGACCTTCAAATACGGTGCATCCACTAGGTATACCTTCATTGATGTCATGGGCGCAGAAGTACATTTTCCAGGTCTCATGAGATGTGGCCTGGTTGAGTACGTTAGCAAAGGTGAGCAGGTTTTGGTCAGTCATTTTCTCTTTCATGGGCGTGGTCAAAAAATTGTAGCTGCTACCAGTGATAAGGAGCGCCTTTTTAAGGAAGCTTCAAATATGGAATTAAGAAAGAAGATAAGTATATTTTATTGGATAATACTTTAGACTTATATAGACTTGACTGTGGCAGGGATTTAGTTGGATTGAACCTAGTGGTTGGTCATGTGTGAGATGGGTTCAAGCCACTGGATATTTGGACAGTCATGTTATATTGCTTGGCTTCCATTCTTGGTATGTCAAACGGTATATTGGAAGGGCACTAAATTGGGCAATGGCTGGATGTTAATTAAGTTGGCAGTAGCCAGAATGCCTGTACATCTAGACCCTTGACAAGAATAAAAAAGTAGCAGAAATAGAGTTAATGTTTGCCTCTGAAAGCCTTGGTGGAAAACACCTATGGTGGCTGCATAAAGGGAGAAAAGCCCAGGTATAGGGAACATTTAGTGGCTAGAGAGGTGCTCAGATGGTCAATTTTTTTAGTAGCTATAGAAAGAAATATGCCAGGATGAAAGGCATATGAAGAGTCTATATTAAAAAGCTAGACTAAGAATATCTGTAGTAGCTAGCAGAGAGAGAAGCTCAGATGAAGGACATCTAAAGGAATTAGTAATAGAAAAGCCCAGATGGAAGACATTGTTAGTAAATAATAGGAGAAAGGCCTAGATGAATGTTATTTTTAGTGGTTAGAAGAGAGAAAATCCCAGATGGAAGTCATATGTAGTGGTTAAGAGATAAATCCTAGATGTAAGTCATCTATAGCAGCCAACAAAGAGATTAAAGAAATAAATGTAAGATTAATAGGAAAATATTAAAAGAGATATAATTGTAAAGCCCCATAAATTGAGGGAGTACTTTAGCTAGGTAAGGTACCAAGTTAGAGACTTGGAATCCTGTAAGTGCCGTCAAGATGGGATAGACTGTCATCATCCATCTAAAGACTTTGGCATGTACGTTAAATTGTCCAAAATTACCGGCAAAGTACGTAAGCACATAGAAGACAAAGGTATAGATTGCTACATGCTGGGTGGAGCGGGGTGACACCAGCGTGGGCCAGGAGTACGTCTCGGAGGAGTTGAGCTGCGCTGGCTCCTTGTAGAAGTACTCATCAGGCAGTTTGTTGTACGGCCCATGCTGATGAGAGTGTTGGTGGCCTCCAATCCCAAGGCAGGCTGTGAGGACAGTAGAGAAGATTAAGTGGTTCATTTTCTAGTCCTGGGAAAGGGTAGACAAAGCTTAGTGTCTTCAACTTTTTGTTGTGTAAAAGTTTCTTGGGTATTGATTTATGTGATACTATTGAGGGGTAATTTCACTCAATGATAGCACAAACTACCATCAAGTGATTGAGATTTATTATATCCTGTCATCCTTAGTGGGGCATGAATAGTACAAAGCATTGGACAGGGGACCCCAAACACTTAGTGTTGTCTGGAATTCCCTTTTGGGAGTGGGATGGGAGTGGTTTTGTAAGCAATGAATTGTTATCATTGGCATGGCATGGGATTGGAGCATACTCAGGCACAGTAATGCACTTCAATTCAGCTTTTGCAGTTGCTGCATTATTTGTAATGCTGGACTGCTTGCCAACCCCCTCCCAATTTGATAGATTCCAAATTTGGGCAGCAGTTCCCCCTCCATTTGGGTTTGGGGAAATTGCCTTTTTGGGTTTCCCTGTTTGGCAATTTCCCCATTCAGCGGGTGGGGGGCTGGCAGGCAGGAGCAGGCGGGCGGGCAAGCCGCCAGGCCCGCCGTGCGGCCGGCGGACGGGTATAAAACCTGTCCAAATTAAAAACTTTATTTTTAATTTGTTTTTTCCAGCCTCGGCTTCCTGCGGCAGTTTCTCCAATAAGGGGGAACTGCTGCCATTTTTTATTTTGCTTTTTACAATTAATTGTACACAAAATATTATTCTGATCCACAGTGTTGTCAGGAATATTCCTGACAATAATAAATAAATAAATAAATAAATAGAAAGATAAGCAAAAATAAATAAATAGAGAATAAATAAATTAAGGATTATTTATTTAAGAAGTATAGACCAGAAAATAAAGAAGCTTTGAGTTAGAACAGGGAACCAGTTAATGCTTTGGTGCGCAAAGTGTTAATGTTTCAATCAACTTGAGTGGTGGGAATTGATTTCCTAGTGGATCTCAGTGGATCCTCATAAATAGTCAAGCTTTTTGCTCTGAAATCATTGGTTGAGTTGAGGGCAACAGCACCCATGTTGACACTTTTAATGTCAACACTATAGTAAAGTGCAAATCTGGTTTTACATAATGTTGTCTCCTGGATGTTGACACTTTTTTAAGTAATAGCACAGTTTACCCTGAACATTTTTAATGTAAAAAATATTCAAAATATATTTTATACTAAAATAACCTCAGAGAGTTCAAAAATGCAACAAAAATTTTCCATGAGTAATAAGAATAAGGAGATATAAGCAACTATTTTTTAATTTACTATGTAATTTACACTCTTTATTATAAAATTATTTTTTATTCCCATAAAAATTAAAATTCTAATGAACCAAAAAAGATATTTTATATATCCTAATAACTACAAAATATAAGAAAACTCTAATTAAAATTCATTATACTTTATATAAGAATAACTGAAAAAAATCTCATGCCTTAAAGATAAATTAACAAAATATAAGATATTTCTTACAAGACCATATTGAAACTGTATCTAAAACTTACCATTTATACCTAAAAAGATATGTAATATCCAAAAATATAAAAAATATAAAAATCCAAAAGTAAAATCAATCCAGGCAAAGCAAAGTTTATTTGGCTAATTAAAGCCACCAGCAAGAGCAGTTGTAACACCTTCAAGGTATTTTTTGATTTTTGCCACCTTATAATTCTTCTTCACCACCTTTTGCACTGCCTACTGGTCCTTCTGATCTTTACTCTTCTTATTGGGGGCCACCTGGTTGGCTAGGTTGCAAAACTTGGAGACATTTCTGGCCTGTTCCTCCTGTAGCTTGGCAAAAAACTTGTTGTATTTGGGGTTGGACCCAAACTTGGTCTTCAAGTGCTTGTGCCAAACCTCAAGGATAGAGGTGGTCTTCATCTCTCCCTTGAGGCAGGTGTTCTTGCAATTCCAAGGGGCAGTGGCCCCACTCTTTCCTCTCCGGGTGGTCACCTTCTTGCCTACCCATTGCTGCTCAAAGTAATCCAGGTAGCCTTTGAAAATGATGGAGTGCTTCTTCACGTAAGCATCCTCCAGGAGGGCCTCAAAGCCAAGTCCAGTATGCTCTGGCCGCACAAAAGCCAAGGTAGCAAACTGAGTGATGGCAAAGTGGCACTTCCCTTTACCATAATTAAGATACTTGTCAAAAAGCTCCTTCTTGCTCTTGAGATTCTTGATGAGGGCCTTCCTAAAATGGAAGAAGCAGCCCTGAACTTCTCCATTGAAGGTGGCCTTGAAGGCTCTGAACTGAGCTTGCTTGAAGTCCATTATGATCACCTTTGGCCCAAGTGAGCGCACATGAGCTAGCTGCTCTGTAGCTGGGGTGGACTCATCCTTCTTGGCGGAGGAAGGGTTCACTCTGGTGGCGTGAGTGGGAGGGGGAGCTGGTTGTTGGGAAGGGAGCTCAAAACATCCTGGATAATTTTAAATGCTCTGGTGTACTTCTGTCTTGGCACCAGGCAGGAGGAAGAACATAAGAGGAATAACCTGGTCATTGCACTTCCCATGCAGGACGCAAAGCTGCTTGAAGATGGTTGGGCAGGTTGCAAATGTGCTGTTGCACAGCCAGGTGGTAGCAGTATTGATCTTCTCCAGGTTTTGGGTTGTGCTGTAGGCTATAATCCTATCCTCCACTTCCTGCCCATTGTCATGGAGCAGGAACATCTCACCATCCTAAGTTTTTTGAGGGCATCTGTGAGGACCAGGTCTTCAATGGTGGTGGCGCTCTTGGCCAGAGGGTTTGAGGCTTGGCGCCTATCACTCATGAACTTGACCAACTGGATATGTGTTGGCACCCTCTTGAGGTTGGTGAGGGAGAGGTACTTGCACGCAAGAACAGTCATCTGGGTTGGAGAAAGGTCCTTTGAGGTGGTCATGAACTGCACCAGATACCATTTGAGAAGGCAGGTAATGGTTTTATTGGGCATCACACAAGTGTGTTCACCCTTGATGGTCTGTATCAAGTCCCAGCGCTCAGTATTGAGCCGCACTGGGCAGGAGCGGTCTTCACAGGTATAGTGCCGGCTCTTGAAGCCCCAGTTGGTGTTGTTACAGGAGAAAATATAACCATTGGCCATCATGGCTGGCCCATCATTTACACTCATGATAGGTAAATACTTATGCAAGGAAGAGGGAACCTTAAATTTGCCATCAACATTGCAGATTTTATGAGCTAACAGAGGGTCCCAGGGGCCAGCAGGAGCATGGCAGAAGCCAGGGAAGTAATTGGGGCGGGGCTTTGAATCATCCCCTGATGAACTGGAAGGGAGAGTTTGGTGGTGGTGGGGAAGCAGAAGGGGGCTTGTTGTGGTGCTCCTCATGTGCAGGAGACTTATCCTTGGGTGGGGACTTTTGGGCTGAGCGCTTCTTCTTGGTTGGCTCCTTGTCAGAAGCCAAGTTGTAGACAATGTGATCTGTAAGGGAACCATCAGCTTCCTCTCCCCCAGTGGAGTGAGTGGGGCTCTTCTCAGGAAAGGGCTCAGGGGAGGGCTTGGGGGTGGCCTTCTTTGATGAGACAGGCTTCTTCTTGGTAGATTTGGTTGGCTTAGAGGGATGCTTGGTTCCTTTGGGCTTCTTAGAGGTGTTCTTGTCTTAAAATAATAAGTAAAAGGGTTTAAAATAAAGCAATGCATTTGTAAAACAAACAGAATAACTTAAAAAACATAATATATAAAAATTAAACTTTATATGGCTTTTCTTGGCATTTAAAAGGTAAAAAATACTTGTATTTTTATTTTATTAAAGTTATAAATAACAAGTTAAAAGTTAAGAGATTTATGTGAAATTATTAGCTTTATAAATTGATTTTATTTTAAAAAATTAAAAAAAGATGAAAAATAAAAGTTTAAAATACAACATATCAAAAAATTAGATGATTTTATTATGTAAAACATAAAGTTTTACATGTGAGAAATGAAAAGCGTCAACATTATGAGTGACAATTAGTAAAAAAAGCTGAATTCTCACTGTCAATTAGAAAAATTGCAGACATTATTTTTGGCAACATTGTCACTTTTGACATTTTTTTTGAAAATTTACTATGTTTTTTCATAGTACACTTAATTAAATTTATTGCGGGCTAGCAAAAATTAGCTGTTTTCAGTGTATTTTTGTTATATTAAAAATAAAAAGACATATGAAAATAAGTAAAAAAAGTATAAAATTTCTTTATTTCTTTATTAAAAATAATATTTGGGTAGTGTTAATATGATATTTTACCATTTTGTATATTGAAAGTTGTAAGAAAGTTGTATTCAGTTTTGAAAAGGGTAAAGTGTCAACAACGTCACTTACAACATTCTTTATATGAGGTGAAATATTAATCTAGGCTTAATTGCGCCACTCTAGTTTGCTTAACTCCACCTGGAAAATGATCACAAGCAAATAGACAACATTTCCAAGTGTCAACATTATTTTCAATAATAAATTCTATATTAAATTACATAGTAACTCACACTTAATTTATTAGATCCCTGTTAGCCACCAATCCATGTATGATATTAAAGCCAGAATAAATGCCACATATATTTGTAACAAGAAAATTTTAACAACCTACTGTATGTGCAATGTCTTTTTCTATATATTAATTTAATAAAAAATATTTTTAAATGCACACTTAATTTCTTTGTTGTAGATGTTTCAGTTTTGTTATTAAAACTAAGTTATGCTTAAAAAGATTCAACATTGACACTTTTACGTTGTGAAAACAAATAAAAAATAAATTAATTTTTATTAGTAAATGTAAAGAAAAAATTAGGTTAAACCAAGTTTTTGATCAAGCTTAATATTAAATCATGTTGAAATGGCCACAATTTTGTCGTGTTTTCTGGGTTTGCATTGCTAAACACTTTTAAAAAGAATTAAGCTAGTGCAACTAGCAAAAAACATAGGAGATTTTGAGTTTTGAGTCAACAGAGGCCATGTCAACAAAGTGTCAACATGGCCACTGTCAAAATTTTTAGTGTTGACATGGGTGCTGTTGCCAAGTTGAGGCCATGTTTACTGATCAATAAGATTAGTCAAAAGCCAATAGCTTAAAGCATTATCAAGAAAATAGTGGATCAATAATTTAAGCTTTTGAGAAAGTAAGGTTGTAAGCTTATTTTATTATATAAAAAATGGAGCGCCAATTTTTTAAGCTTTTGAAGAAAGCCATAATAAAGGCAGAACTTTTTAGAAAATGGCACTATAAGTAGGAGGCTGACTGAAAAGTTGAAGGATCTTTCAGAGAGCTTTTCACAAGACTTTTGGCCACAAGCAGGAACTTTGTTGGTTGCTAATATACAGCTTGATGTTTACATGTCTGGTTGATTTGAAATAACCAGATATCTTTAACAATATTCTTGTACCCCAAGCAGTACATTTTTCTCAGCACCTAAGGAGTTTTAAACCTGCCCCCAATCTAAGATTTACCTGAGATACCCAACATTGTATTTCAATGTCTCTGCTCAGCAGAAATTGGAACCTTCTCAGGACTACCCAAGAAAGTGTTAACCTCTGGATCCAAAGTACCAAAATTAATTTTACAAAAATTTGGTTACCCCCAAAGACTCTGGGATAGTGAAATTACCCTACAAGTTACTGGAGCAGCCTTCTGGTTTATGAGCAACTGGTTTTCCAAAACCCTGATCATATTAAAGACTGAGACATGTTTAAAAATGCCTTCTTAGAAAAGTTTGCCATAAATGACTTTGATGGGATAATTATGACAGAACTCAAAGCCTTTAATATGACAGGGAATATTGATTAATATATTGTGGTATATGAAGATATATGTGTCTGAGATCCCAACAACATTAAGTTTGATGAGACCGGCCAGCATAAAATTTCTATAATGGCCTATCAACACATATTAGACATCAGTTTGATATGAGATACTGCAAGAACCTCCAAAATTTGTTCTTGGAAGGAACACAAGCTGCTCAGAAATCTCACAATCTACATGCAATCAATAAGCAAAAGGAGAACTTCTCAGTCAAAAAAGATACTTGTTCTAATAAACAAACCATAAACCAACAATCCCAGCCCTTGATGCAGGAATCATACAACTCAAGAAAACCATATGAGTACTGAAACTTCAACCAAGGAGGGAAACACTCAGGGGAGTTCTTAGGCAATCCACATTTCCCACTTTTCAAGACTCATAAAGAGACTAGGATGTGGATTCAATCACTATGATCCAAATAACCTCCAGCAATCACATACTGCTATGCCCAAAATGAAAGTAAACTCTTAATTATCATTTCTGTTCTTGAAGATATCAAGGCAAAGCATTATTTATCACAGGAGCAGATAATCCCTTGTTTAAAAGAAATTCACCAACCTCACAAGAATACTTACAATCAAAAGCAACATCAAACTAGTAATCATGGAAGACAAAATGAGCACCCCAGACAAGAGGAAGGGAAAACCTTCTGGGACCAAATAAGGGATGTCTTAAATATCATTAGCAGCCCCACCATTACAATATCTAAGTACAATGTAGTACTAGGCCTGGAATGGATGAGAAATACCAAACCTCATATTGAATGGGATAGCGCTAACATCACCATACAACAAGGCAAAGTGCACCACCATGTCTACCCAACTCATCTTGACACGCTTATGAGAGACTGTGTGTCTGTAAAGATCATGGTGACAGAAGAGGAAAAAGACCCTAGCAAAATCAATTGGAACTCCTGCACATATGAGTTTATCCACTTTAAAAATACAGAAATCAGATGTGAAAGAGACCATATTTGAGAACAGCTAGTCATTGAATTCCCTTCTGTCTTCCAAGAAACTTTACCAGGATTACCTTCTGACCGAGGCATACAACATAAAATGGACCTCAAGGGGAGTATACTAAAGGCACACCCCATTTACTGGCTCACACCTCAGGAAGACAACACTTTGAAAGCCTATCTGAAAAAAGCTCTTAAAAAGGGCTTCATTAGACCCTCAAAACTGCTTTTTGATGCCACAGTCTTCTTTGTAGCAAATAAAGACAGAGGGCTCTGCCTTTTCACAGACTACAGGGTGCTTAAAAAGGTCATAATTAAGAACAGGTATTCCCTGAATTTGATTGAAGACCTCTTTGATGCCTTAGGGGGGTCACAGTTCTTAGAAAATATTGACCTAACTGCAGGGTACCACCAAATATGTGTTAATCCTGAGGACATAACAAAAACAGCATTCAGGACCAAATATGGCTGATTTGAATATTTTGTCTTAATTTGGTATAAAAAACGTCCTAAGTACCTTTGTGACATTCATTAATGAAGTGTTCAAGAAACACATTAGGAAATAAAACATAGTCTACCTAGATGATATGATCATTTATAGTCCTAGCAAAGAACAGAACTGGAAAGACATTCACATGATATTCACCACACTGCAGGATAATCAACTAGTAGCCAAACCATTCAAATGAAAGTTCTTCTCCACAAAAATACCCTTAATAAGAGATATAATCAGCAAATACAGAATTAAACCAGACCCTGAAAAGTTAAGGGTCATAACTGAAATTCTGGTGCCACAAAACAAGATTAAATTCTGTATCTTCATGGGAATGATTGTAAATTTCAGAAGGTTTATCCCAGACTGGGGAGCTCTGAAGCCACACTATCTGCAATCACTAGCAAGACAACAAAAATTTCATGGACACCATTATGAGACAACACTTACTCCAACTGAAGGGGGAAAACAATCATGGCGCCCATATTACAATATCTCAGTCAATAAGGAATCCATTAATTGGAAACAGATGCCTCCAACTATGCAGTTGGTGGAGTACTCAGAATACATACAACAGACAAGGATTTCCTTCTTGTTGCATATAAGTCAAGAAAATTCTCTGATGATGAACAATGTCAGGGCCCAGATTGCCCTGGACAGTCAGCTGGCCTCCCTAGAGGTGAAAAAGCCCACAGCTTGGGAACCTACACAAAGTATCTTCCAGGGCAAGAAAACCCCCTTTCAACTAGCAAATGGCCCATGATTTGAGAGGCAAACAAGCCTCAAATCCCTGGCTTTAATCCTATTATCAAATCTGGGCCACTCACCTATTGGGAAATGATACATTGGGAACATGATTGTTCAATCAATTACACGTGGGATCTATAAATAACTGTGGCACCTTGGCATGCTGCAGTTCAAGAAAGGTTCATGTTAAAGCAACCAATGAGCTTCCATTCCTTGGCCCAAAAACAAATTCTGGTGAAAATTGTCAGTTCAACTGAAATTAATGTCATTAGTTCTCTGGTGGCAAAAAAGGCCACATAACTACCAGTAAGTATAAGTAGTGAAGAGGAGAAGCCCTCCTCACTGTTGAAATCTTCAAATTAAACATCTTTATGCTCAGGATTCATTATTTTCTTGCAAGAACTATCTACTTTTGCACCAATATAACTATTTGGTTTGCATTTATTCATAACTCCACTACACTTTGTCACCCACATATCTGCTCCCTCCTGACCACCAAGAGTGATCAATTTGCTCTCAATGCTGGAGATTCCTCCTACTCCCCCTGCCAACCGTGACTCCTGTCCAGGACTTCAGTAGGTTGGGGTTTGTCTATATCACAGTATTGGGGCTGGCCAATCAGGTTGTGCCCCATACTGGGAGTTGGTGTTCCCTAGCTACTGCAATCAACTATCTGGTCAGAATTGCGCCTATTGTGTACTTGGCCTTCCAGGCCCAGACCGCCTCCCCTGTGGGAGTCCAGCCAGACTCTGGTATAGGCCATGACAGTATGTCAAAAAAAACTAGTAACCCTGGGCCCCTATTGTCATGGCCCAGATTGCCCTGGACAGTCAGCTGGCCTCCCTAGAGTTGAGAAAACCCACAGTGTGGGAACCCACACAAATATCAGGATACTCCTGACATGAAATTGCTTTTTGTTCTGGGCTTAACTGATGTGTTTAAACTGTTGAAATGAGTTTGAAGCTTCTTTAAAGTAGATTTTATAACAACCTTTGTTTTAATTATACAATTCTGAGTCCCCTATTCATGTAAAAGCCTGTTTTTTATATGCATGAAGATCTCCACTTGTTTTTTTGTATCTTGTGATCTAGTGAAGCAATCTCAATGCTTGAACACATTTCTGAAAGCCTGAAACAAGAGGATTTGAACTAAGCAATAATCTGCACTATTTACAAATTCAACACTTGCCTTTCAACACAATTTCTGCTTAATTACCCCTTTTCCTCTCAAACTTTAAACACTAAGTGTATAAATTCTCCTATTCCCTCTCCACTCCCATATTCCAAATTATCCTTCTTGGCTCCTCAAATAAATCTGGTTTATTCAAATCTCTTTGATAAACTTCTATCTTTCTTTCTTGTCTTGTCCTTTCCTGGCTGGATAAGCCTGAGTTACTTGAGGATGGTCTTAAGGCTGGAATTCTTGATGGCCTTTCTCTAATCAATAATCCAGCTTCCAGCCCTGACAACAAAGTATCTTCCAGGGCAAGAAAACCCCCCTTTCAACTAGCAAATGACCCAGGATTTGAGAGGCACAAAAGACTTAAATCCCTGGCTTTAATTCCATTATCAAATCTGGGCCTCTTAATTATTGGGAATAGTACATTGGGAGCACAATTGTTTGATTGCGCTATTGGGCGCTCAATCACTCACAGGTTCTATAAAATACCATGGCACCTTGGCATGCTGAAGTTCAAGAAAGGTTCATGTTATAGTAACCAATGAGCTCTCACCCCTTTTCCCAAGTACGCAAATTCCGGTAAAAATTGTAAATTCAACTCAAATTGATGCCATCAGTTCTCTGATGGCACAAAAGGCCACAGAATCTCTGGTAAGTATAAGTAGTGAGGGGGAGAAGCCCTCCTCACTGTTGACATCTTAATAAAGCAATTTTATGCCCAGAAATCATTATCTTGTTCCAGGAATAGTCTATTTTTGCTCAAATTTAATTATTCTCTTTGCATCAATTTGTGAATCCACAACACAATACAAACTTGCATATCCTTATCCTTCTGGTTACACTCCTGCTACTCTAGTCAAACCACCCCACACTCTTGACTTGGAGTACTTCCACCCTCACCATCTGGATCTGCTGCCTACTATGAAGGAGATTCCTACTGCTCCTCCCCCTTCCCAACACGTCTCCTTCCCAGACTTCAGTAAATTGGGGTTTTTCTACATCACAGTATTGGGGCTGGCCAACCAAGTTGTGCCCCATCATGGGAGTTGGCGCCCCCTAGCCACTGCTCTCAACTACCTGGTCTGTATCATGCCTATTGTGTACATGGCCTTCCGGGCCAGCCTGCCTCCCCCTGTGAGAGTCCAGTTGGACTCTGGTATGGGCTGTGACAGTATGCCAACCATATCTAAACTAGTAACCCTGGGCCCATATTCTTCTTTGATTATAGGGGCATCTTATATGCTTTTATTTTTGACCTCAGCTTACTACCTAAGACAGTATTTGACCAAGAAACAAGAAAATAACAAATGCCAAGAAGAAATTGTTGCCAAGCCATCCCAGGTCCAGACTGTGACCATTTACATCTTGAACCAGTATAATGCTTCCCCACAACCTTTCTTACCTTCCAAAAATGGACTTGGATGGCTTCAGAAAAGGAATGATCATGATAAATGCCTTGTTCTGTGCTTACCCTGAGAGCTTCAGAGACAACACTCAGAAGGTTATGATGGTGGCCTCCCAACTGAAGGATGATGCCAGAGAAACCTTCTTGATCAGCCTTGAGGAAGACCCAGACCTCATACTCTCCTATAGCCAATTCCTGGAGAGAATGAACTCTGCAACTACCCCTTCTGGGGCCAAGATCCAAGCCTACATGGGTTTCATCCTCCTGACCCAAGGAAGGGACAGCCTGGAGACCTACATACAACAATTCCTACTCCTGGCAGAGGCAGCCAAGATTCCTGATGGCATATCAGGTCTGAATTTCAGAAACAGTTTGAACCCACACCATGCTAGCCTAATGAGACACCACCAATGTGACCTCCCCAAAGACAAGCTCCTGGCTATTGCCAGAGGCATGGACTTCAGCCAACCACAAGGATACCACGCTGGACAACCCCAGAACAACCAAACACCTGGTGCAAGTAGGCCCTATTTGAAAATGACCCCTGAAGAGTACCAACATCACGTCAGAAGTGGGCTATGCTTCTATTACCACCAGAGTGGCCATTTATCCAAGGATCTCACTAGCTGCTCCAACAGAGCCCAAGGAGCCATCATCTCAGCAATAAACAATGCTTCACAGTATTATCCTATCATTTAGACTACTTTATGCTACCATGACCATGAGGTGAACACTTTAGCCCTCTTAGACAGTGGGGCAATCCTCAACTACATGTAACGTAACCTAGCTGAGAAACTGGGTGTACCAATCCAGGGAAACTCCCGGCTGATAAAATTTGGTAACAAGACAACAGACTTGTCACACAAATGTGAAGGGTTTGTCTCCTTGAATTTAAACAAGAGGCATCTTTCCACCAGATTCCATGTTATGGAAAAGCTTCCCAAACCTGTAGTGATAGGTTTTGAATGGTGGTTTGACCACCAATTGAACTTGGACTATAAGAACCATCAAGTGAAGATCACTCATGAGAACCAAACCTTAGAGGACCCCTGCCTGAACCCCCAGCAGACCCCTGAGTTAAACAATATCATCATGGAATCCTGCAAAGCTGAGATCCCAAAATGTTTGAAGCCTTGGGAGTCCGTCTTCTCAGAAGAAGCCACTGCCTTGCCTAAACAGAGTCAGTTTGACCACGCCATTGACCTCCTCCCTGGAACCCAACCTAAGCATGGACCAGTATATAGTTTTAACATGAAGGAACAAGCCGCCTTAAGAGAGTACTTGGACAAGATGTTGAAGAAGGGATATATACACATCTCCAAATCTCCTTGTTTGTCCCCTTTATTGTTTGTTAAAAAGAAGGGCGGCAACCTACGTCCTTGTGTCAACTACCAGGACCTAAACCGCATCACAGTGAAAAAAGATACCTGTACCCAATGCTGAAGACCTCTCAGACCAAATTTCAGGAGCCAACGTTTTCTCAAAGGTTGATTTGAGGGACGCCTTTAACCAGATCTGGATCAGGCCTGGCAACAAATGGAAGACCGCCTTCAAGACTAGGCCAGGTCTCTTTGAATACTTGGTTATGCCATTTGGGTTGTGCAACACGCCCAGAACTTTTCAAACTATGGTGGACATGGTCTTGAGAGGACTCAAGGATCAGTGTTATGTAGCCTACTTAGATGAAATCCTCATTTACAGTTGCACCCCTGAGGAACATGTTGAACACCTTCAAGCTGTCCTACAACGCTTCAAGGAACACAGACTCTTTGTTAAACTCCAGAAATGTGAGTTGTTCCAAGAGGAAGTAGAGTTCCTGGGGTAAAATTTACTAAAAGGAGGCTTTGCAATGACACCTGATAAAATAGATGCTGTGATGTCATGACCTGAACCTAAGAACTGCAAGGAGATCAGAAATTTCCTGGGCCTGGCAAACTTCTGTTGGGAATTTTTCCAGAATTTTTCTTCCATCTGCTTGCCCTTGACCCGCCTTACCTCTGAAAAACACCCCTTGTGTGGGATGACACCGCCAGATCCACCTTTCAGTCACTAAAGAATGTCTTTGTTTCCGCCCCTGTCTTGGCAATGCCAGTTTACAATAAGCCCTTCATTGTGGAAACAGAAGCCTCTGACTTTGTATTGGGGGGTGTTGCTTCAGGAGGGGCATGATAGTAAGCTGCATCCTGTAGCTTACTACTTGAGGAAGTTCACTCTGCCTGAGTTGAACTACCCCATCTACAATAAAGAGATGCTTGTCATCATCCAGTCCTTGAAACATTGGAGAAGATACTTGTGTGACGCCAACCACCCAGTGAAAATCATGACCAATCACAAGAACCTGACATACTTTTCCAAACCGCAACAACTGAATCAGCAACAAGCTAGATGGACCCTATTCCTAGCATATTACAACTTATCAATCAGCTACAAGCCTGGAAAGATCAGCATTGTACCTGATGCCCTAAGCCAAAGGGCCAAACTTTTTCCTAGCGCCAAAGAGATTGAAGAATTCAACACTAAATCCTTGCTGTCCCCAAACATGATTGAGCCAATGCTCCTATTCCTGGGACTAGCCAGTAGAAGAGAAGAAGTCCAACTAGCTCAGACCGTAAACCAGCACTTCATCTCTATCATGGAAGACTTAAAGAAAGATATCAATAGCCAATACTACCAAACAGGTTACTCCTTACTTGGAAACACCCTGTAGCTACACAAACGCACCTACATACCAGAAGGTCCACTTCACTTAGAGATACTGAAGGAATACCACAACTCCCCCATGTCAGGACACCCAGGGTGTACAAAGACTCTAAAAAGGATCCAGAGAACCTACATGTGGTCCAGGATGAAGCCAGAAATTTAAGAATACCTCAGTGATTGCAAGACATGTGGATGTACCAAGCCCAAGCAAGAAAAGCCAGAAGCATTACTAAAATCTCTTCAGATTGCAGAAGGCCCTTGGAAGTCAGTTTCCATGGACTACATTGTGGAGCTACCCAATTCAAAAGGATTTAACGCCATTCTTGTAATTGTTGATTGTTTTACCAAGATGGCTCACTTAATTCCAACAACAACCAAAGTAACCGCAAAGGAAACCACCACTCTATTCTGGAACTGAGTATTCATGAACCATGGACTCCCACAAGAAGTGGTCTCATACAAAGGCCCACAATTCACCTCTAAGTTTTGGGCCCAAATCCTAAAGGACTTGGGAATAAAAAGATCATTGTCTACTACATATCACCCCCAGAGCAACAGACAGACCAAGAGAGTAAACCAGGTCCTCAAATAGTAATTAAAATGCTACATTGACTTGGAACAGAACAATTGGTTAACTCACCTACCAATAGCTCAGTTTGCATACAACAACCAAGACCACAGCTCCACTGGTATGTACCCTTTCAAAGCCAACTACAGATTAAACACCACATGGGATGCCCCCCACAGAGGAAGCCAACAACCCCAAAGGACAAGACTGGGTCAGCAACATCCACATGTGCCAAGAAGAATGTGCCAAGAACCTGAGAAGAGCAGTACAAGTATACAAGGATTTTGCCAACAAGAAAAATCCCTGGTCCCCCAATTAAATTAGGAGACCTTGTTTACCTCAGCACAAAAAACATCAAGACCACTACCCCTTGCACTAGCTTGAGCCCCCAACAAACATGTCCTTACAAAGTCTTACAACGCATTGGTACAGTAGCCTACTGACTAGAACTGTCCCTGGATGGAAGATTCACAACATATTCCACCGCTCCCTGTTATTGAAAAAAGGACCTTCTCTCCTGCACCAGATAGTGAGAACAGCTCCCCCACCCATCAAAATAGGAAGCTTCCTAGAACACAAGGTTAAAGCCATCCCAGGACACAAACTCTGATACCAAAAACCTCACTTCCTGGTCAAATGGAAAGGATACCCCCATGAAGAGAATACTTGGGAACCAGAATTCAACCTGGAGAATGCCGTCACCCTGCTGAAGGAATATAAGTCTCAGAATAATAAGTTGTGCTCTGCAAGCTTGACTATGGTAGGGAATGATGTCAGGGCCCAGAATGTCCTGGACAACCAGCTGGTCTTCTTAGAGGCTAAGCAACACACAGCCTGAAAATATTTACCAATTGTCTCCCAGTGTAAAAAAACCCCTCTTTCAACTAAAAAATGCCCAGGATTTGACAGGCACATAAGCCTCAAATCCCTGGCTTCAATTCTATGATTAAATTTGGGCCACTCATTTATCGGGAAATGGTACATTAGGAGCGCAATCATTTGATAACGCAATTGGACAATTGATTACTTTCAGGATCAATAAATAACTGTGGCACCTTGGCATGCTGCAGTTCAAGAAAGTTTCATGTTATAGCAACCAATGAGCTTCCATCCCTTGGCCAAAGCATGCAAATTCTGATGAAAATTGTCAGTTCAACTGAAATTAATGCCATCAGTTCTCTGGTGGCACAAAAAGCCACAGAACTACCAGTAAGTTTAAGTAGTGAAAAGAGAAGCCCTCCTCACTGTTGAAATCTTCAAATTAAACATCTTTATGCTCAGGATTCATTATTTTCTTGCAAGAACTATCTACTTTTGCACCAATATAACTATTTGGTTTGCATTTATTCATAACTCCACTACACTTTTCCACCCACATATCTGCTCCCTCCTGGCCACCAAGAGTGATCATTTCACCCTCCATGCTAAAGATTCCTCCTACTCCCCCTGCCAACTGTGACTCCTGCCCAGGACTTCAGTAGGTTGGGGTTTGTCTATATCACAGTATTGGGGCTGGCCAATCAGGTTGTGCCCCATACTGGGAGTTGGTGTTCCCTAGCTACTGCAATCAACTATCTGGTCAGAATTGCGCCTATTGTGTACTTGGCCTGCCAGGCCTGGCCCGCCTCCCCTGTGGGAGTCCAGGCAGACTCTGTTATAGGCCATGACAAACAAAGATACCTCATTTGTGTGTAATAACCCAACATGTGGGGAAGTATTCTAGTCAGGCAGGGGCCCAAGTTTGATATTTGGAACCCTTTAAAGGAGGTGAAAATTGGGTATAATATCAATACCCAACAGAACAACTTGTTATGTATGTTAAATTGATCAAAATTACTAGAAAGTGCTTCAGTACATAGTAAGTAATTGTGTATAAAGCTATGCACATAGTAGAATGAGGAAAAATCAATGTGGGTCAGGAATGTGGTAGAGAGGAGTTAAATTATGCTGGCTTCCCATGGTGGTACTCTTCAGTGGTTTCTGGAAAAGGCCCAAAAGTTTCAAGCATAGTTTGATGGGCCCCAATCCCTAGGCAGGCTGTGATTACAGCCAAGAAGATGATATGGTTCATCTTTAGTTTCTTGGGAAGGAGTGACAAATCTTAGCGTCAGTGGCTTTTTAAGAGTTAAGACTTTACTGATTAATGTGATAATATTGTTGAAAAATCTTTGATTACTCCCTCTTGAGAAAGTAGTTCTCCAATTAGCACCCTGAATAGTTCCCCAGATAATTATTAAGTTGGTGGCACTCTTATCATTTGCCCATCTATTATGGGGATCAAACATTTTGAGCCCTAAACAGAAAACTAATTGGACAAGCCTCATGACTTCCATGACGTACATGGTATGAGACTTCTCATTATACTTTTTAATACTCTAAACTCATACCCAATAAAGTATAATTCTCTTTTTAATTTCCCCTTTATCTTGTTTATTATACTTCCTGGAAGTATATACTTGACACTATTGAGGGGTAATTCACTCAATGATATCACAAACTATCACCAAGAAATGGATCTTTACTATATAGTAGTGCCCCTGTGGGCAAAAATATTGGGAAGCATTAGATGGGGGGCCCAAGACATTTGGAGGTCTCTGAAATTCCCTTTCTTGGCTGTCATTGGGGGTTGACAAGTGGGAATGTTTGGCCAAAATCCAATTTGCATTGGTATAATGATTTTTGGCCCATCTTAATGAACCCAAATTTATTTACTGAATTTGGGGCATGAATTTCTCTAGGATTGGTCTTGTCAGCCCCTCCTGTGTTGGGTGATTCCCAATTTGGGCAGAAGTTTCCCCAAACCTCAGTTTGGGGAAATTCCCCTTTTAGTTTCCTGATTGTTAATTTTTTCATGTAGTGGGGTTTGGCTGGCAGGAGTGGGCAGGCAGCAGCCAGCTGCACAAACCACAGACAGGCTATAAAAAGGCCTGCCCTTGAGATTTTGATTTTCAAAATTGTTTCTTGCCAAACTGTCTCTTGCAGCAATTCTTGCTTATTGGGGAAACTACTGCAAATATTAAATCTTCTGCAGATTTCAAAATGTTGCAAATTGCTGTAGCTTTTTTGAACTGTTGTCAGGAATATTCCTGACACTATGACAAAGAACTGGTAGCAATTTTATGTTGTTTAATGAAATGGTGCTGCTATCTGGAAGGCACACAGATATTCAAATTTCTAACCAAACACAAGTCATTAGTGTTTTTTAAACCACATTAGCAAATCTCAAGAAGAAAATCTCAGCAGGTGAACCTTATCCAAAGATACCTCATTATCATTTAATATAAACTAGACAAAGAGTCACTTACAACAGATGCCCTATCAAGGGTTTACTGTAAACACTACTCTGCACTGATAATAGAGACCCAGATTGGCCCATGTTAATCATGGGGAATCTCCAATAGGGGTTCCCAGCTGGTACGCCAATGGAAATATAAGGAAAATTTTATAAGAACAAACAGCTGTTTAAAAACATCTATGACATCTTCTACCACATACTGTTAAATAGAGATACAGTACCATATATTATATCAACCCAAAATATTGACACATCTTTTGCTATTATAAATATTTGGGACACATCCATAGCCAGAATCTACATGAGTATCTTAAGACACACTAATAGTGGCCCAACATGCTGGAAAATATTGGAGAGGTACACAAACAATGCAAAGTATATGAAAAGTACGCTTGTTTCAAGGCATTCCTAAGTCTGTAATTCCCAGGATTGATCACTCAACTATTTAAAGTATGAGCATTGGATATTGTGGGACTAATTCCTGGCAACATTAAAGGCAAAAATAGATATCACAACTATTGACTATGCAACTAGGTGGCCAATAACACAAGCCACAAAAATACAAAAAGAAAATGGTGTGAGTTAATTTATTGACAAGGAGATCATAGCCAAGTTCAAAAAGTCTGAACTTCTAGTCACATATGGAGGGACCAAACTTAAAGTCATTGACACCAATATCTACCTTGCCAAGAACAGAATAAAAAACACCATATCCAGTCCCTAACACTGACAAGAAAACAGAAGAGTTGAAAGACTGAATGGTTCCCTAATAGAGGCCCTCAGTAAGCTATCTGCCAACAATTCAAAATCCTGGGTTGACATGCTGCCAATAGTGCTTATGGTATGCAGAACACATGTTAATTGCAATACAGGAAAAAGCCTGTATGAACTTATCTATGGGCACAAACCCAACATTGTTAGCACTATCTCAGGACCATGTTTACCTCTACCCAAGAAGGTACCAAACAACAGCAATCCAGACGTACAGAGTTCTAGAAAGAACCAGGTAGACATGGAAAAGAAAAGAGCCAAGAGAGAGAAAATTCCATCACAATAGGAAAGATTCTAAGTAGGGGCCAAGATTTGGTTTATCAATCACAGTTTGCACAAGTTGGAACCAGTGTAAAGTTACTCCCCCTTTAGCCCTAGATAGGACATTATTCCCTTGCCGCAGCAAGAAACCCTCCCAAACCCCTGCTAAACCTCTGAATTTACTGGAGGATTTAGCACACACAGTTGAGGAGATATTTTTCCTGGTGTACCCTTCAATTACAGTATTCACTAATAGTCAAACGTTTTTCTCAACCTGGGAAGAATCCCTAATCAACTTAGATTACTTGTTGGCTTGGTTCTGTCCCTATTTGAAGCAGCTTTTATGTAACCAATCAGGACACACTTCTGTAAAATCAACAAAATTCAATCCAGCCGGAGTTAATGGCTCCCTGTGTAAAGACCCAACAATTGGGGGAGTATTTTAGCAAAGTAGGGTACCAACTTGGCAACTTGGAGCCTGGTGAGTGCAGTCACAATGAGATAGACCATCATCCATTGGAAGATCTTTGTGTTTACATTATAACGTCCAAAAGTACCATCAAAATACATGATTACGTAGTATATACAGGTTTATATAGCTACAGACTGGGTGGAGTGAGGCAAAACCAGCGTGGGCCAGGAGTACCTCTCAGAGGATTTGAGCTGCGCTGGCTCCTTGTAGTAGTACTTGCCAGATATATTGTTGAATGGTCCATTCTGTTGAGTATATTGGTGGCCCCCAATCCCTAGGCATGCTGTGAGGACAGCTGAGAAGATTAGGTGGTTCATCTTATGATCCTGGGGAAGGGCAGAAAAAGCTTAGTGTCTTAACTTTCTAGAGAGTAAAATTTTTGAGTGATTCTGTGTAACAATTGAGGGGTAATTTGCTCAATGATAGCACAAACTACCATCAAGTGATTGAGCTTTATTATATACTTTCATCCTTAGTGGGGCATGAATAGTGCAAAACAATGGACAGGGAACCCAAAACACTTGGTGTTGTCTGGAATTTCCTTTTGGGAGGGTAATTGGAAAGGATGTGCAGGCAGTGAATTGTTACTTTCTGGATTGCATTGATTTGGTGCCTTATTGGATGCTTTCATGCATCCAAATTCAACTTCTGCAGTTGATGCATGAATTGTTGTGCTGGGCAGCCTGTCAACCCCTTCCAAATTTGGTAGATTCCAATTTGGGCAGCAGTTCTCCCTCTTTTTGTGCTTGGGGAAATTACCTTTTTGAAATTCCCAATCTGGAAATTTCCCCATCTGGCAGGGGTGGACAGTCCTGCTGTATGGGGTGCGCCGTCCCCCACTGGCTGGCTGGCGGGAGGGTGAGCTGCTAGGCTGGGCGTGAGGGCGCCTGGCAGTTGGCCGTGCAGCCTGCAGCCAGGCTATAAAAGCCAAACTTCAGATCAAAAGACTTTTTAATTTCTTTTTTACACTCCTCCTTTTTTTGGAAGTCTCTTCAATTAGGGGGAACTGCTGCCATTTTTTGCTTTGACCTGTGGGACCCATTGTGGCCACAGTATCATTTTCTAAAGGATTGATGTCAAGAATATTCCTGACACCCTGAAGAATTCTATAGGCATCAGCTAATCAGAAGTTAAATCATAAATTATTGAGAAACCTTCCAGCCCACTTGAAACTCCCTTGTAAAATTTCTCCCCTTGCTAATCAAACTTACTGCCTGGGTCAGGTGATGTTTAAAATTCAAATCCTATCCTTTAAAGCAATGTTGTAACTGTGATGTTTTAGCAGAGTTACAAGGGGGGAAATATTTGAAGACTAGATAATATTCTTTATTGAGAGATAGTTATTATATAGCTGGTGTGAATTGTGGATATCAGGAACATAATTATATTGATCACTTGATTGGATGATGAAGGGAATGGCTTGATCCTGGTAATGATTCAAGCACTAAATTGAGTCATCCACCATATGGAATCATCATTTGCTCATGTTGCTATTTCTGGGAATAAGAGTTGACTTGCTTGTTTGGCTACAGGTCACCAGGAAGTTGGATTGCAGGTCATAAACACGCTTAGTTGGAACCTTGTTGGTGGATTGACTCTGCTTTTTTGACACCCCTGGCTGAAGGTTGGCCTCATCTGAAGGGAGGTCATCTAGGAGGTTGTCAGGAGCTTGGGCTTTGTACTGGACCAGTTGTTATCTGGTTGCAGGTAGAGTGGCCTTACATTGTCTCTGTTGGGACTTACAGGGCCTTAACCAATTGTGGTATAGGACCTTGTCCTGTTTACATTTACCAAGCCCTTGTATTGGGTAAGTGTTGTTATTTACCTTTAATATTATGGTGGGGCCTACTTTTTGGGGCTGCAGTTGGCTTTTGTCTGTGTTCATCACCCAGACTTTTCCCCCAACTTTCTGTCTAGCTTGGATAGGAACAAACATGTTTTGCAGAGTTTCCCTTCCTTGTCTAGTTGATCACTGTTGGCTTGTAGTAATTGAGATGCTGATCAAGGAGTGACTTTGTAGGGTATTTTTAACTTTGGCCCTGTAAGGGCTTAGATGATGTTTAGTTGTTTGTCATATACAAGCTCAAATGGGCTCTTCCCAGTGGTTATGTTCACCTGGGTGAGGCATACAAGAAGTGCAGTTGGTAGTTGCTTGTGCCAGTCTTCAGGTCTCCTGGCTGTGAGCTTTACAAGGGCTTGTACTAAGCTGCTATTTAGTTGCTTGACTCTGACATTGGCCTGAGGATGGTATGGAGTTATTACTGTGTGTTTGACCCCATTTTTGTGAGGTATATTTTGGTGCTTTCCAAGGTCAATTATTTGCCTCAATCTGTGATCAATAGTTCTGGTTTACCAAACTTGCTAATAATCTCCTTGCCGATAAAGTGTCATATGCTGTTTCCAGTATGTATCTTCATTGCTTGTGATACTGGCCAGCAAGTGGTAAAGTCAATGATAGTGATGATATACTTTTTGTTGTGTTTCACTTGCATTGGCCCAACAATGTTGAGGGCCCACACCTTGAAGGGTAGTTGGGAACAAATTGACAACACAGACTATGGGGGAGTATTGCTTTTTGCAATTTTTTGCATACTTCACATTATTTGAGGACCTCTTGCACGTCCTGGAACAGAATTAGCTACCAAGCCATGTGTTTTAGGAACTTGTAGAGATTAAATATTTTTGTGTGACTTAGATCTAGGTGGTAATGCAAGATGGTATCAGCCATCTGATGTGTGAGAATGTACAGAATGGTGCTTCTGTTGGTCATTTTTTGATGTAGGGTGCTGTATATTTCAGTGAATAGGTGCTAATCTTTGATGGCAGTTTTCTTAGTGATATTGGTGGTACCTGGCAGAAATCTTTGTCCTTGGTTTGGAGCACCAGGAGAATCCAGTTAGGGTTAAGCCTATTTTTTCCTCTTATAGCTTGGATGTACAGTCAGGAAAGATTGTCAGCCATGAACAACTTGGGCCCTGGCTTATATTAAATGTTCATGTTGAATCTTTCCAGGAACTCCATCCAGCGTGCTTGGCGTCTGGACAAGTTGGCCTGAGTTTTGAAGTAAATGAGGGACTTATGGTTGGTTAGAGTGGTGAATTCTTCCTGGCGCTCAAGTTAGCAGTGCCACTTTACAAGGCAATGAACAATGGTTAGTAGCTCCTTATTGTGGATTGAGTAGCGGCACTTGCCATCAGTTAACCTGTGTGACTTTTAAACCACAGGAAGGAAATCATCATTATTTGTTTTGATTCTAAGTACACCTCCAATGGAGGCATCCAAGGCGTCAGTTTTCATCTGATAATCTCCTTCTTGTTTGGGGTATTTCAGGATGGGGCAGACGTCAGTTTTTTCCTTGAGGCAGTAGAAACAAAGGTTACATCAAAAATGCACACATAATTAGACTTGACGCCATTTATCAATAACAAGGGTGCCATCAATACAACACAGTCTTGTATGAATCATTGAACATAGGCAATCATCCCAAGGAAGATTTGGAGCTCTGCTTTGTCCTTGGGGGCAGCATCTTAAAGATGGCCTGAATCTTCTGTTCATTGGGTTTGATGCCATCTTTTGACACTATGTGCCCAATGAATGGTAGCTTTTTGCAGAAGAACTGACATTTGGATGGTTTGACTAATATTTTGTGCTATGCCAGGGTTTGGAAGATGGTTTCCAACTCTCTGATGTTGTTCTAATGAGAGGCTGTACATAATGATATTGTCTAGGTATACCGGTGTGTGCTTGCCAATATGGGGTGCAAAGACCTCATTAATGAAGGTGATAAAGGTCAATGATGAATTTGTCATCCCAAAGTTGAGTACAACACATTTGTAAGAACCATACTTGGTGCAGAAGGCTGTCCTGGGTATGTCCTCTTCTTTGATTTGGATCTGGTTATAGCCTGCTATCAGGTCAATCTTGGAGAAAACAGTGGCCCTGCCCAAGGAGTCAAAGAGATTGTCAATAAGTGGGAGCAGGTAGCAATTCTTGATAGTAACTTCATTCAGAGATTTGTAGTTGGTGACAAGTCTAAGGGACCCGTCCTTTTTTGCCACAAAGAACACAGTGACGCCAAAAGTGGATTGTGAGGGGCAGATAAGTCCTTTTTTCAATGCTTGCTTGAGGTACACCTGTATTGTGTCATCTTTGTTTGGGGTGAGGCAGTATATGAGCCAAGACTTAGGTACTACTCCCTTGAGCTGGATGGTGTGCTATATGTGTTTCTCTAAAGGTAACTCTGACAGCGCTTCCTGGAGAAATTCTGGAAGTTGGGCTACAATTTCATGATCCTGGGGAGTGGTAGTATCCTGGTGCTCCTTGAAGTGTATGACCTTGTACTGGAAGGAGTCCCAATTGATTGCCTTGAGGTTTTCTTTTTCTTCAAGAGTCTCCATGATACGTACAAAAATATGATCTTGTAGGAGTTGGTCCACATAGTCTGGGTAGATCAGGTGGTTATCTCCTTCACGCTTGATGGTTAATACAGAGGTGACCCAATTCATGTAGGGGTTATTCTTTTGTAGCCTTTCCAAGCAAAGTATGATGTCAAATCTGGAAAAGTCAATGTCAGGTCCTTGGGTAGTGGAGTGGAGATTCTCCAGTGAAATTGAAAAGGGGGCAGTCTCTTGTGTCACAGCAATGTGATGTTCATCAGCTAAACCATGTTCTTAATCTGCTGAATTAGTAGATAGCTTGAACTTTTCCACAAAGTTGCTATTGACAAGTGTACAATCTGCGCCCAAGTCCAGGAGTGCTAAGCCAGTGTAACTGAAAAAGCAGAAAGGATAGGTCATCAGTTTATTGGGGTATTTGGTGATGGTGTAAAGTACTGGATCTTCCAAGGACACCTGAATTATTGGGCACTAATCCACGTCCTTGGGTTGTTACTCATTGTTGGGCAAGTCAGGAGTTGTGCAGGGAGAGCTTGGCTTGCTTAATTCTCTCTCTGGGCCTTTCCCTTGTCCTGATTGTCTTGGGTGGTGGTGACTCAAAATTAAGTTTGATTTGACTGCCCATTATTCCTGCTACTGTGGCCATTTAAACCTGAGGACTTATGGCATTTACTGTTGTTGTTGTTGCCAAGTGGATGGCAACTGGAGCGTCCTGGTGGTTGAGAGTCCTTGGGTCTCTGTCTCTTTCCAGTCAGGTCCTTATGGAGGGTGTTGGATGTTTGTTCTGCTTTGTCCACCTCACAGTAAAGGCTCTGCAGGTTGGTCACTTGATCCAGGTCATTGTGTCTCATCACATGTGACTTGAGTGTGTTGTAGTACATTAGGTGTGTAGCTGGGTTGTCAAATGTCATGTCTGAGGGTGCCTGTAGGCAGAGCTCTTTGTATGTGCAGATGAGTTCTTTTACTGTGCCAGTCTGGGTCAGACTCTTTACTTAGTGTATGATCATGTGGGTGGTATCCTTCATCACAAATCAAGCCAAGAAGTCCTTCTTAAAGGTGTCCTAATCTTTCTTGGTGTGATCCACATGCCACGTGTTGCACCAGGTACCCACATCATGTGTAAAGCGGATGTATATCTCTGCAATCCAGAAGCATTGTGGGCATTTCATTTGTGCCAGCTTTTTCTGGGAAGATTGTATCCATGCTGTAGTGTTGTTGTCATTGGCTCCAGCAATTGGTTCCAAGGTGGTGCTACAAAGTTTTTGGGCTACATGGGCTGGCATAATACTTTTTTCTGTTGCTCAAGGTATGGCAGTAGGCGCTTGGAAAAACTCTTGTGCTGATAGGGTGTTAAAGGCAGGGATGGCCATTACCATGTTCTGGTATAGTACAAACTCTTATAGTATTTTTATTCCTGGTGTGTAGGGTGTCCAGTCTACGGGGAGCCCAGATATGATTCTTTTGTATATTTGTTGACCGCGGCAAGTACAGGCAACATGTGGAATTTGAAGGGAAAGGTAGGATGGAGAACCTACCTGTGCTACCAATGTTGTAATTGTGCCTTTTTAGCATAGTTACAAGGGAAAAATATTTGAAGACTAGATAATATTATTTATTGAGAGATAATTATTATATAACTGGTGTGAATTGTGGATATCAGGAACTTGATTGTGTTGACCACTTGATTGAATGGTGAAGGGATGGCATGATCCTGGTAATGATTCAAGCGCTAAATTGAGTCATCCACCATATGGAATCATCATTTGCTCATGTTGCTATTTCTGGGAATAAGAGTTGACTTGCTTGTTTGGCTACAGGTCACCAGGAAGTTGGATTGCAGGTCATAAATACACTTAGTTGGAACCTTGTTGGTGGTTTGACCATGTTGTTTTGACAGCAAGACAGGGGAATTTGGTCCCCTGCTTGCTCATTCTTTATACAATAAAAGTTTTTGAATTCATTTCAATAGCTTTAATTTACTTTGGGGTCCTTCTAGAGTCCTTCATTTTAAAAATTATTATTAGTCAAGGTATCACACTCCCTTACCTTCTTCTTCCTTTGGTGACCTGCTGTGTTTGTGGTGCTCCTAAGTCAATATTAGTGCCAGTGGCAAGCCTAACTCTTTACACTTTTAAAATCCTTATTTAAACTTGCGTTGTTAGTATAGAAATTATAATAATTACCTACTTTAAGCTTGAAATTATTCTGCTTTTTCTTTGCTTTGAACCCAAAGTCTATATGCTTGACGTAAAAACCATCCTAAGGCTCTTTATCACAGAAATAAGATTTCCAGGTGCTCTTTTCCTGACCCAGCCCACTAAATATTGGTCTCCTCAAACTGGCCTCGCCTTTTTGCCTCCTGCACCATCCATCAAGGCCCACAAGACTTATTGTTGCCATTTAAATGTTTGCTTCAATTTTCAAGCTTGTAGCTTTCCCCTTGTCTCCTGCTTTAATCCTTATTTGGACTACTTCTCCAGACTTCTGGGGTTGGATTTACTCCTCTGTGAACCAAGTGGTAGACAATCCCTCTCACCTCCTGCATTTTGTGGAAGATCTCCCCATAAGGGCACAGAACCTTCTCATCTCTGATGAATATTTTGTCAAGAGCCTTACATGTGATGACTTGGACCCGTTTCTTTCCAATCTAATCCCCAAAGAGTCATATAGATAAGACCATATTTTGCCCATAATCCTTGTAGAGGGATCTCAGCCCACTTCTTGGTCTGTGTCTGTGCCCCAGGATTATGCACCCCAGCATACCCCCTGGCTGCTTTCAGGCATGCTGCTGATGGTATTGAGTCCCTATCTCTCATAAATGTCCCTTTTCTTGTTCTTCTGGAATCCTGTTTGAGCGGCCATCCCAGTGTTGCACTGGATGGCGTCCTGGTGGGTCTTTCTCTCAGGATGAGAGCCAAGCTTAGTAAGTTTTCTCCCATCTCCCATAGTTTATTTCCTGGGGTTAGATTTGGTTATGTGATTGGCTTGCCTGTCGGGGAAAGTACTTTTTCTGTCTGTAGTACTATTTGTTATTGTTTAGCTGTTTGATGTAGACTGTCAGCTTTCTGGGTAATACTTTATCCCTATAATAAGGTTTATTGCATGTTGATGCAGTTTCTTGAATAAATGTACTAATGATGTACAAAGGGAGTCCATTATAAAAATATAACTGGGTGGAGAGATCATCAAAGTTCATGTAGTCAGGTACTCAGTCCTTAATGTCCTCATAAGTGGTGATGTACTTGCTAATGTCCCTGTCATCTTGAGCTTTTTGAGTTTCTTGTGCTACCATAATGTTGATGCCCTTGGTTGCAAACCAATCAATGAAGGAATTTTGAATAGCTCCCAGTTTTCACCCTGTGTGGGGTTGGCCTTTAACTATTTGCCTAAAAACTTGACAGCTAAACTGTCAGGAATGAGAATTTTCCCTATCTGAAACCCAAGGTATGAAGCAGTTTTCAAACCCTGAGCCTTATTCCCTGCAGCCCACCAGTTCAGAAGGCCAAGATCATGGCTGTCTGCATCCCAAAAATAGAAAACCTAAAATAAAAATTTGCAAGTAACCCGTCTGTACCTGACCATAGAAGTTTCTCCAAAGTGGCAGCCTGCAACACTGGAAGGTTGAGCAGTGAAATCAGCAACCCTGCCAATGAGAAATCTCCTAATCTAAGCCCTGGCACTTGTCCTGAAATCCTGTCCAACACTATAGCAAACAATTATAATCTGCCTGCCTCTGATGCCAGGAGTTTTTCTCAAGGTAAAAACACATGACAATGAGCAGTTCAGGTGGCAAGCTTAGTAAGTCTGCAAGTGAGAATTTCTCTGAACCCTCCCAACACCCAGGAAATATTCCTGGCCCTGGAAAACCACATGTGGCACTCTTAATCCTAGAAGTTCATTAAATTGTGTCCTGGGTCAAAGCCAGGGACCAGTTGGGTTGGGGTTGTCATCCTCAGATATACTTGTTCTATGGAAAGGATAAGTGTGAATTATCTAAACACTCCAAAAAAGGACTCACCATGCCCTCCAATTATCATTGGCAATTAATAACTAGAGAAAACCATATTTCACAGCAATTCATGGGCTACCAAAGCAGCTCTATCACCTAGGGAGCTATTTGCATGATAATCTGCAGTACAGCAATATCACAGATCTCAAGGTTATTTGCACCACTTTACTCATTCCTTGACCAGAAATTTTGTATGGGTGAATAGACTAAAGCTCTGCCTCTTCTGATCTTCTTTACTATCTCTAGAATCATTATCATTAGGGAAGTTCTCTGTAACAAAAAGGGATATTAGGGATCAAGATTGGTGTTTATTTGCATCAGAAGTAAGATCCCCTTAGAAAACTTCTGTATTATTGTTGCAGATCCTGAATGGATTAGACATTAAGTCATCCACTTAGAGATTGAGAGACACTTAACAATTGTGCAATTGCTTTATCTCAACCTAATTTTAACAGAGTTAATTACATTAAGAACGCCTTATAAATGTGTATTCAAAGCGCCTTTTGTATGTGCATCAGGTGCAGGCTTTACTTCTGAGGTTATAAATAGGACAACATAGATATTGCCAATTGCCTCCATTAGACAAAGCACATGAAACCAATTGTTCTCTTGCGCAGCTCTTTCTATTGTACCTCTCCACTCTCCTCCTTTAGGAAAGTCCTTCTGTCTGTGTCACCATTCCCCTGGTAAAAATCCCCCACCTCCTACTATATAACTGCAGCACTATCATAATAAATACCAGTTTTGTCATTATATCCTTATACTCTTCTATCCTACCAAAGGCTTTCACTATACCATCTACATGTATAGTATTAATAGTTAGGATCCTGACTAACTTTTTGTAGAAAATTGCACCCTATACTGCTACAAATACAACATTGGCGCTCATGTCTTTCCATACCAACAGCCCCCACCCCCGCGGTTCTGTCTATGAGGAGGGAGGAATGCCCCTGGATGAGCCTTCTGCCACTGCTTCCCCCTATCACTAGGCACCAGCCTTCACTGTTGCCAATGCTGAGGAAAGAGCAGGCGCTCCCTATGGCCTGCCCACCCTCAGTCATTTCATGCCAGAACACCAACGTCCCCAAGCAATTGTTTTTGTCAACCACTGCTCTTGCAAGCCCCTGCCCCCTTGGGAATGGACGTCAACTCTTCCCCCTTCAAGGATGCCATCTGTAGTGCCATCCATGCCATGAACTCTGGTGCTTCTGGCAATGGCGCTTACTCTGAGCATCTTGCTCTTTAGAAACCTTCTGCTGAAAACTCCTTGGTTTGTTTTCAGAACCTCTCCCAGGTCAACCCTGACCAACTCTGTTTTGACCTCCGCACTGTCAAACATATCAAGGACTATTTACAACAGTTCATCCATCCTGCTGTATGCCACAACCAAATGCACCTGGGTTGCAACCAAAGCCTAGTGCATGACCAGGGGATACTGGTATCCAACCAACAGAAGTTCCTCTAGGTCCTTTACTCTGAGCTTGGCAACACTTTTACCACTGTTAATCAGTACCTTGCTGAAGTTACTAACACCCAGAATATCATGCTTCACTGGGTATACACCATCAAGAGGGGAATAGCCAAGCTAGTTCCAGCGCATGTGGTACAGACCCTCATCCATCAGGGTGTAGATTCCAATTGGATTAGTATGGTTACAAACCATGTGCTTGAGACTGGCCCCATGGTTCAAAGCCTGACTCATGAGGTGGAAGTTTTGAGCCATTTCCTTGCCACTATTACCTCATTTAACCCCACACCTGCCACTATGGACAACTCCCCCTCCAGCCACCTTCTTGGTTGTGATGTCCTTAAACTCTTTGATCACTACAAGAAGATTCAGGCGGAACTGGTCTAACAAAGAACTGATCTTGCTTTTCTGTCTGATTGCTATCACACTGTGTCAGAGCTCCAGGATTGTCTCAAAATTTGACAATCATATGACAGAGCTGATAGCCAGACCCAAGCCAGGAATGAAAAGGAGGTGATAGCCTTGCTCCAAGAGAGCTTGCCACCCATGAGAAGTGCATTGCTTCTCTATAAGACAACTTGGATATTACCTGCCAAGAGAACAAGGTCTATCAAGATGAACTGGACAAGCAGTAACTGCTTCTGGACGCCTTCAAAGCCAATTGGATAGGATGAACAGTAAGATTATGGCCGTCAAATTATAGGCTATATCCCTCCACTCCAAGAGTCTTCACAGTCCACAAAGATCCTCCAGCCTCAAGTTCTATCATATCTATGGAAGCAATGATGACTATCCTTGGTTGGCCCCCAACACTGTACAAATATTAGAGCCAGTGTTGGAGTCTGTGAATGACGTCCTGGCCACCCCTGAAGCTTCTGGGGCTGCTCAGGACAGAGAAGGTGAATGTGAGGTGCAACAAAAGAAAAAAAATTTGACGTGCCTCTGAGGCTAGGTTTGCTGCCTCTACCCTCAGCCGTTCCCGTCTCACCTGCTCCCCAGTGAGGATCATGGCTGCTCCCCTCCAACATGGCTCCAACAACTTCAAGCCCACCAACTTACGCAAGTTTGACAGCAAGAGTAATGTGGCCATGTTATTACGCCTATACTAGAACTCCATATATGGTGCTGAAAATGCCATGAGGGACTCCACAATCATCAACTGTCTGGATGCCAAGACTCAAACCATCATCTTGCTGCGTCTCCCTGAGAATTGCTGGACTTTTGCTAACATTTCCAGGGCCCTGACAAAAGAATTTGGTAGTCAGGAGGCCCTTCTTGGTTGCAAGATGGACTTTGCTGACACCAAACTAAAGGTGGGGAGACTCTAGAAGACTTCACTTCTATATTCTATCTTGAAGCTTAAATCCTGTCATCTATGAGCGCTGTGCAGTTTATTGACGTGCATTCAGCACTCCTCAATGCTGTACAGATCAACCAGGAAGTATCTCTGGCTCTTAAGTTGGGTATTTACAACGCTTGCACCGTATTCAGACCTGATTTGCCTCCTACGTACCTACAAGGAGGAGTTTGAGGTCCCTTTCCCCAAAGGCTGCCCCGCCAGCAAGCTTTGTATAGACCCCATGTGGCTGTGTAGATGCCCAAGCCTTCTAACAAGGTTGGGCCCGCTCCAGCCAACGACGCTCCCTGTACTTGCTTCAAATGTGGTATGGCTGGCCACTTCTCTTGGGAATGTAAGAACCCCCGCCAAAAGTTCCACCATGTAGGCATGGAGGACGCTGAGGACTACGCCAAGGACACTGATATTGAGGAGGACAGTGAGAACCAGTCAAAAAACTACCAAGCAGCCAGGGCAAGGAGAAATCTTTGGCTGCCTCCATAATTTTGACACCCTCATCTCCCCTATACTGCTTTCCCCAACAAATCTGCTCAGAGGCTTGCTGCCTTGCCATCCTCTGAGGCCAACCCTAAGGATGAACCCTCTCTGATTGACTTTAACTCCCAACCAATACACGAGGATGCTGAATCCAAAGGAGTTCAAGAGGACCTCCTACATTGAGTCCTCGCTGTTAACACACAAACTCATTGGGCTACACTTTGCCCTGAGGTGGTTATCACCAAATAGCTCAGAAAACAGTGTCCTTACCCTATGCCAAACAGCTGGCTCAACCAGGTTTTGAAGTCACCCATGAGGAGGACAGCGCTGAACAACTGGCCAAGCTGCTACATACATTAAACGTCTCAGCACCGCTAGAATCCCTCAAGGAAGTAAGCCCAGATGTGGGAGCTGCCATGGCTACCTTCCTGGAGAAGTTCAAAGGAGTAAGTGTACACCAGGTCTCTAAGACTGTGGAAATCAGAGAGGACCACCAGGATTGTACCTATATCAAACTGGTAGTGAACAAGTCTCACGTCTGGGCCATACTAAATACAGGTGCTCCTGGAAACATTATATCATTGTGGCTGGTCAAGAAGCTTAAGCTGGCAGCGGACTTAGACTATCATGAAGAGTTTGGTACTTCTAGGCCACAGACTACTAGAGCAAAAGGAACCTATTCTTCTTTGCCTCTTTGCTTTGAAAAGCTAATGATCACTGCTCCTGCTATAGTTCTGGAAAACAGCAGATATGACATTCTTATTGGGACTAGCTTCATGGTCCAGTATGGCACTGTGATCAACCATGGAGGCCATATGCTTGGAATATTGGGCCACTCTATCCCCATGTTCTATCATGGAGACCGCCCTTCTGACTTGCCCTTATGCTGTCTGCACTATATCAACCTGGAGTACACAGATGGAGAAAAGCCAGTTGCCTATACACTGTGTAGTAAGAAGGTCAAGGTGCTATTTCTCTTGGTTGGGGAAGCCAAGGGAATCCCAGTCTAAGCCTCCTGTAATGTGACTATCCCAATTGGCTCTCAGGCAATTCACAATACAGGCCTCTTGCTGGCTCTACTGGCTGGAACTCATGGAGAAATCTTTGGCATCCCTAATGCCTCCAGACTAGAGCCATGGGTTGCACCAGGCATCCTCATGCCAAGCAAGAAAGAAGTACTCATATTCTCGGCCAACATGAGTTGTGAAGCAATGGTTGTCTCCAAACACCAACTTTTGGCTTATATACAACTAGAAGAGCATGAAAACCTGCAGGAGACCACCCCCTTTGCGGACTTCTCTGAATTGGGTCTACACTGTGAGCAACCACTGGTGCTATTAGTCATAAACCATGACTCTCTTTCTGGCCTCTCCAAAAAGCAAAAGGATCAAGCCATGAATCTCTTTTCTCAGTATAAGGATGTGTTTGCCAAGGATGATTATGATCTGGGTAAGGCTTCTAACATCACCTACTATACTGACACCCAAGGCAGTCTACCTATCCACTCCAGACCTATACAGTGTAGTCAAGCCAATTATGTTGTAGCCAACAAGGAGCTCCAGAAACTATTGGGATCTGGCTTACTGGTCTCTAGTAAAAGCCCTTGGGCTTCCCCTCTCTTGATTGTCAAAAAGAAGTATGGCAGCAACTGAGTGGTGATTGACTACCACCAACTGAATGCTGTTACCAAGAAGGATGCATACCCCCTTCCTCTCATTGACAATACTTTAGACTGCCTGGGAGGCGCCAAGTTCTTCAGTGCCATGGATCTTATTAGTGGGTACTTGCAGATTGATCTATCCCCGCTAATCAAGAGAAATGTGCAATCATCACTGACCAAGGGCTATTCTAACTCACAAGGATGCCCCAAGGTCTGTCCAATGCTCTGGCTACCTTCCAACAGGCTATGAATGTGGTGATGAATGGCCTCAAACTCACCAGTGTTCTGGTATATCTGGATGACATTAATGTGTTCTCCTGGACCTTTAATGATCATCTGCAGCACTTGGAGGAATTCTTTCATAGGTTACTTGCAGCTAATCTCAAGCTCAAGCCATGCAAGTTCAACCTCTTCAAGGAGCATCTGAAGTTCTTGGGATTCATTATTAGTCAAGATGGACTCCGGCCTGTACCTCTGAAGATGAAAGCTATTGAGAAGATGCAGAGTTTAGCCAATAAACATGACGTGTAAGTCTTCCTGGGAATGATTGGGTACTACTGTTGCTTCATCTCAACTTTGCATCCCTGTGTAACCCCCTTTTCATCTTCTCCAAGCTGATAAGAAATTCTTCTGGAGCCCAGTGTGCCAATCTGCATTCCACACTCTCAAGGGAACACTGACTGCCTCCCCTGTACTAGCCTACCCTGACTTTGACAAGCTGTTTGTAGTTCATACAGATTCTAGTCTGACTGGTATTGGGGGCGTCCTCTCCCAACTGGACTCTCAAGGACTCAAGCATCCTGTTAGATACTGCTTGCGTACACTTAATGTTCATGAGAGGAACTACACTGTCACCAAATGCAAGTGTCTGGCTGTGATATACTCATATCAACAATTCAGAGTGTATCTCCATGGGGTACATTTCAAAGTTGTAACAGACCATGCCTCCCTGCAATGGCTGAAGACCCTCAAGGATCCAAAAGGGCATCTAGCGCGTTAGGCCATTAAACTTCAGGCCTATTACTATGAAATCATTCATTGAGCCAGAGCAGCCCACCGGAATGCTGACTGTCTCTCCTGTCTTCCTACTGTTACCTTAGTATCCCCATGGCTTACATTCTCTATGACAAGCTTATGGAGGATCCTTCTTTGTGGGGAGAGGAGCCAGTAGAGATACAGAAGGCTCTCAATAAGTTAGCTGTTGATACCAAGATCTCTAAGAGGCAACTCCTGAAGCTTTGTGGAGACTCTTGGCTACCTTATGTACGCCCATTCCTACACATGGACTCAGTGGTGGCCGCTCACAAGACTACTGGTCATGGTGGTATACAGAAGACGTTAGCCCTGCTACAGAAGCACTGCTTCTGGGAAGGAATTTACACTGATGCAGTAGAGACGCTAGCCACCTGTCATGACTGCAACATTGAGAGACCTAAGGTTACCAAGTTCCAACACAGACTTGTACGCCCTGGGTTTGCCTTCCACACAGTAGCCATTGACGTAATGGGGCTCTTGTCAATTACCAACAGTCACAACAAGTTCATCATTGTGGCTGTTGATCATCTGACTAAATGGGTAGAGGCCAATACAATTCCCAACTAATCTGCACTGGTAACAGCCATGTTCATCCTGGAGAATATCATATATAAACATGGTTGCCCCTAGATTCTGCAGACAGACAACAGTACCAATTTCACCAGTTATATCTTCCCCTGCCTCAACCAACTGATGGGAATTTGTGGGACACTATCTACCCCTTATCACCCACAGACAAATGGTATGGTAGAGCGCACTAATGTGAATCTGGTCCAGATACTCCAGAAGCTCAGTCACCAACATGAGACTGAATGGGATACCTTCTTTCCTGTGGCCACCTTTGCATATAATATAAGATATCATTGTGCCACTGGCAAGCCACCCTTCTAACTGCTCTATGGCCGGCAACCAGGACTTCCCCCTTTACTATATTCCTTGGTAAAGTCCAGCCTGGCTGTGTCCCCAGAGGCATACCTCAACAAGCTTGTTCAAACCCTTATTTTCTTGCAAACTTGAGGCCTACACTGTAAACCTAAACCATAAGTTGCAGAACCTAGAACAAGCTGCATCCAAACACCCCGCCCTACCCATCTACCTAGTAGGAGACTCAGTCTACTTCTTCAGCAATAGAGGGTATGGGCGTGAATCCAAACTTGCCTCCCTTTTGCAAGGCCCAGTTCAAGTTATCCAGAAGACTGGACCTGACTCCTACACCCTTAAGGAGCCCCATTCTGGGCAATTGATCACAAGAGTACATGCTCAGTATATGTGTGCTGCTCCTAGTGACCAAGAGTAAGCCCCAATGAAGACAACAACCCAAAAACACAAAAGCCTAATTAAAAAATTCCATGGGTTGTTGTCCTGTTTGCAATAGTGATGCATCAAAGTATTAGGAATAAGAATGAAAGAACAACATGTTTGTTGGAGACTGACAAGACTCTTCCAATACCGCACCACCTGTTCTACCACCTGAATGACAGCCAGGAAATACAACTGATTACTTGTGGATACGCAAAGTCAATGACTAAGGATTGGGTAACAAACCCCCACCAAGCAAGACACGCAATTGACCCCAATGTCTAAAGGAAAGACGACCCCCAAGAAGATACAGTCCCACAGGAGACTCTTGCAAAGGGCATACTCTACAGGGACCTGGCCACCCATCCTGTAGAAAACAGACAAGGCCCACTCAAGAAAGACTCCCATGTTCTCCTCCCGCTTGGTATCACAGTGGTTGGTCCCCTGAAGAACAAGGTTGCCAGCCATCACCATTGGCACCAGGCGAGCAGTGCCCTCCACTGTGTACAACTTCAACACTTCCTGGAAAGCTTGCCAAAGACGCTACTCAAAGTTGTCTGAGGTTTTCCAACAGACTGATTGAGTCTCTGTAACCCCAGATGCTGCTCAAGCACAAAGTACAGGCTTCACTATGCTGGATACCGTCCCCTGTTTCAAGACTGAGAGCACTTGGCCCTTGAATTGGAAACCCTTCAACTGAGCCTCCAAATATTCTTCCGCCGCTTGCATGGAGAACTGCCAATAGATACTGTTACCCTTTTTGCAACCCAGTTCCTGTCACCTCCTTGAACTTGCTCAAGGCTAGGAACAATTCAGCAAATAATGGGTCTCTCCCCACTAGGACTAGCTGAGGCTTTTAGATGATCTAGCTGAACCCCCAAGTCCAGATAGCTGCTGTCCACATTATGCAGGACTACTCACTTCTCTGTTGCCTTCCCCACCTCCACTGACCCTGTATGCTTGTGCCTCTTTAGAATTACCACTTGCATCTTCTTCAAGGCTCTTCTTGGAACTCTTCTAGAGTGACTGTTCACCATAGCCGCCATCTTGTGCACCAAGCCATTTTTAATCCTGTTGTCCAATCCACTGGAGGGAAATGTTGCAGATCCTAAATGGATTAGACATTAAGTTGTCCACTTAGGGATTGAGCAACAAAACAATTGTGTGATTGCTTTATCTCAACCTAGTTTTAACAGAGTTTATTACATTAAGAACACCTTAAAAACAGGTATTCAAAGCGCCTTTTGTATGTGCATCAGGTGCAGGCTTTACTTCTGAGGTTATAAATAGGACAACATAGATATTGCCAATTGCCTCCATTAGGCAAGGCGCGTGAAACCAGTTGTTCTTTTGCGCAGCTCTTTCTACTGTACCTCTCTACTCTTCTCCTTTAGTAAAGTCCTTCTGTCTGTGCCACCATTCCCCTGGTGGAAATTCCCCTGCCTCCTACTATTTTACTGCAGCACTATCATAATAAATACCAGTTTTGTCATTATATTCTTATATTCTTCTGTCCTACCAAAGGCTGTCACTATACCATCTACAGGTATAGTATTAAGAGTTAGAATCTTAACTAACTGTTTGTAGAAAATAGCACTCTATACTGCTACAAATAAGATAATTATAGTCTGTTTTTAAGGAATAAATTTTGTTTGCTAAGTATTGCACTCCTTTCTCTTGGCCTTGGACTCCTTTCCTCATGTCTCGGGCTTCTTTTCTGTACCTTTTTGCTCTGCTTTTTCTGGTCTCCCTGCCTTTTACTGCCTTGTAATTGGTCTTATACCCCTTCTCTGATTTCATGGGATCTTTCTCCTGTGTCTTTGACTCCTTGCATGGCTTCTAGATTTGATCTACACTGTCCCTCATCCTTGCTTCAGACTTTTTCCTCTTCTGAACCTCTTCTTTTCCAGGCTTAAACTTTTTTCTGTGAGAGAGGGGGCTAAACTAACTAAGTTAGGCTTCCATCCTGGTGAGACAAACCACCAATATTCTATCCGGTGAAACACTGGGATGACTGCTCTAAAGGGGACCAGAGGGAGAACGCAGGGGACAGTTGGGGGAAGTAGGTGTCTAACCCCATTCATGCTAGCCTGAAAATCAACCAGGGAACACACATTGGTGTATACTCTAGCACTTCAGGCAACTCCTGGGGAGCAGACAGCTTCTCCTCCAACAAAAGCTGGGGGCCTCAAGAGTCTTTTCAGCAGCGTAGGGAACTAAGTCAGGCTTGGGGAGGTACAAGTCCAGATTGTCACAGGTAAGGCTTTTGACCAGAGTCTCATAAGAGGAAAGGAGGTTTCTTGTCTTACCCAGGAAGTTGTCCAGAAAAAGGAGAGGTATGGTAGGATTGCCTCCACCAATGCAGGTAGAAGAGGAATTCTGACTCCAGAAATCTGGAGATGTGGTTCATATGAATAGCAGTGCTGGGTCCAAGGAAAACAAAACTAATTTTAGAGATGAGAGTGTTATTTTCAGAAACTCTGGCCAATTTGGAGTATTTGGGTGGGTTCTACTTAATACTTAGCTTATGCCAATAGGTTTTCAAAAGTAGTTATAAGAAAAAAATTGTTCTAAGCTTAAAGTAATTTAGAACAGCTTGGAAAAGAATTCAGATAGATTGATATTGCTATTAAAGATGATGCGTTAAACTCTAGCAAAAGTAAGAAATTTCAAAGTAAAAGTAAGTTTTTATAAAAAAATTTCAATTTATATAATATATTTTAATTTATATAATATATTTTAACTAGTCTTTTGAGAGCAAAAGCGGGTAAGCAACTTCTAATCACTGATATTAAGCTTAGAAGCACCGTAAAAGAGCCCAGAAGGAAACAGACCAGGACAAAGATAACAAAAAAGAATTTTACTAACAGATACAGATTAAGAGACACAAATTATGAGCTCAAAATCAACACTGATAAAGCAAACTTTTAAACTTTATTTCTGGTAAAAGAATGAGCAAGCAGGGGACCAAAAATCCCCAGGCTTGACTTAAGGGAGTGGGTTTGAGGTTGTGTGGTCACCTGATACATTTGACTCAGCCTGATTGGTTGGGAGATAAACCTTTCTGGCAAAGCCAGGGGGACTGGAGGGTTCTAAACTAATTTCTAAACCACCATTTGATTGGCTGGTGTATATATGTGATTACTGAGATCCATTTGAAACTAGGGGGACCAATGTGGATTGTTTTGATTGGCTGGCCTTAATAATCTTTATCAGCACTCAATACCAGGCCAAAAAATTGTCCAAATTAATCAGTGTTTCTTCCCAAGGTAGGGCAACAGAGGCATGGGAGTCCATGGTGTATGCCAATACAAATCTTTTGTCCACTGCATGGGCCAAATCCTCAAAAAAATTGAGCAGTTTGGTTGGTTTTTGGAAGGTTTTCTTTGTATGACGGGGGGATTGCCCTATCCAAGGCCAAAGGGGGAGTAACTTTACATTTTCTCTCTCTATAATAAATTAAACCTTATAATTTACCTTAGACAATCAGGGCATACTTTTCCTTGTAAACCCCCTGATTTATTAGGTTTTTTCCTTTCTGTTTTACCAATGAAAAACATTGATAAAACAGGCTTCATCTTGAAGCCAATCATGTGCTTGAATTGGCATGCTTCCCCAACCTGTTTCCCCAAACCAGTTGCTCCCGCTCTGGGTTCAAACATGTTGTCTCCTCTGTCTGGAAAACCCATGTCTCCGCGCTTTGAACAGTTTCTCTATTTTCCTGTTATATTTTGCTATGTTGTTTTGAATGGTTTCCTCTTATGTTTTACTAAGTGATTTTTAATTTCTGGGTTTCACTCAATGTTTCTTCATTTTTCCCTGTCCTGCTTTAATTCTTGGCAAAACTCAAAGTTACATGTTGCTCTGCTTTTGCTCCTCTTAAATTCCTAGCAAAAACTGGCCCTTCTTTCAAAGTTTTCTTGTGCTGTTCCTGTCTGCTCCTGCTTCATTCTTTTCACTTAACTCTTTAATAGATTCTCTCTTTAATCTTTTGAATTATTTCATTCTTTATTTCTTTTTATCATTTCTATTAATTCTTTTTATTTTTTATTCTTTTTTTGTAATCTAATCATTTAATATTCTCTTTATTCTTTCTGTACACGTTATATCTTTAAATATTTTCTCTCTGTTCATTAACTTTCCTCAACCACCTTTGACAGTCTTCTTCAAGTCATTCTGTTACTTTTTTCTGCTAATCCCTACCTATTTCTTTCATCTGAGCTTCTCTATTATGTTAGTCTCCATCAGTTAACACCTCAGACTCAAGCAATAAGACTCCACAAGTGAATCAACTCAGACTGGGCCCCCATCAGTGACCTACACTTTAGGTCATCAATAGTAGACACTCCTCATACCTTGTCACTGTTTTTAAACACTCAAGTGGTTAGCTTGAGTTTTCAGGCACAGAGTAACCAACTTTACTTCCCAAAAACCTTCAAAATATTAAGTTCTGCATCTGTTTCTCTTGGCAGCCACCTTGATAATGATTCTGGGAATAACTATGCTTGCCTAGTAACCTCAAGACCTCTTCAAAGCTACCAGGAAGACATAGAAATAGATACATTGCCCCCAGCCTAGTTAAAGTTATCCAACTGCACACCCCCTGAAGTTGGTAGCAGGATCTCATAGCTCTTTCAGCACATCCTTCTCTAGCTAGCCACAACTTTTATACCATTTCATAACACCATCCAGGGGTTGCCCCAGTCTCATTCACATACCCATACCACTGCTCCTCATTCACAAGAGCTAGACATGTCAATAAACCAATAGATAATTACCTATCTTAGTCCACTGTTCTCTTCTTGGCCAACATCAACCCCACCTGCAAAACCACTCAACATGTGGATCATCACACCACCCAATGTCAACTATCAAGTTGTTGAACAGAAGGGTTCAAAAGTCTATTCCACAGTGACGTCCAATGGCAACCTCCCTGTGCCCGATGCCACCCTGTCACCCCTAAAGTTCTGGCGTCATCCCACCCAAGCCCAAGAAACCTGACTTAACATGAGACTGTGATGGAAATCAACAGATAGTAAGAGGAGGTCTCCATATGGCGGGGAATAACTGCCCAAATCTAAACGGAGTTGATAACTAACCATCACTGAAGCTTCAAATACTGTTTGGTAAAATTTCCCCAAAAAAACACTGGGGTTAACAAAAATAATTAAACCCAACTAAAGGAGTTCCAAATAGGTAGCATGTGAAAGAATCAAGGTATTTTCAGCATATAACTCTGGACATTGGGAAGTCACAACTGTCTCAGGTTCAGATTCTTCAGAAAAGATACTAATATTTAAAAGCATTGGGGTAATGTTAGGGGGCACTGACAACAACAAACCCAAGGGAGGGCCCAATCTTACAGTGATAATCCAACTCAAGATCAGGTTATATAAAATTTAGCAAGGTAGACTGACTACAACATTTGCTTAAAATAAAGTTAGACCATGAGATAATTTGATTTATTGAGTAGTTTAGAGAGGACTCAACTCTTAGAGTTGAACAGTAAAAATTTCTCAATATTATCCAAATTCAACAACTAAGCAATACCACCTGGATTCATGGCTCTTATTCTGCTTCCATTATCCAAAGTTTATCTTGTCCAGCACGCAAAACCCTTGAGTGATTAATTTCTGTATGTCATTCTGATAAACAAGATTGGATCAAGTGACTCTCAGATTACATCTATTTATCAGTGTCAACTTGCACAGGATAATTAAATCATTCTGAAAAACTGTAGTGGCAGTGACCCATTTCTTATCAACAGTTTAGTTTAAATCTGTCACCTTGTGTCAGGAATGACAATTTGGTTGCTCCTAAATCTCAAAATACAAAATCAGAGTCAAACCCTGGACAAAACATTTTGCGGACTGCCAGACTCACAGGCTGGGAACACAACAACCTGCTACTAATTAAAGAAGTTGCTACCAGCCTGCCAGGACCCAAACCCTTAGCTGTCCCACAGGATCCTGTAAGCAAACTGCCATTGCAAGATGCCAAGAATTCCCCTGAGGTGCCAACGCCTGACACCAGCGGTTTTCCTGGTGAAATAGACAAATCTCCCCCTGGGAATTACCCCAAACTCTACCAAAGTCCCAAGGAAGGCACTGAACCCAAAGAGGCACCCAACACTTGAATTAATAAACAGAAGGATTTGAAGTCTTCTCACCCCAAAGCGGCCAGTGGCAAACCGCCAGTGCCAAGTGCCACACCGCCATCTGAGACACCCGATGCCAACCTGCCCAAGTCCAGAAAACCCAACCAAGAAGTGAAGCCTGACAGTGTGGGATAAATACCTGTCAGGCCAAGACCAAAACCCCATTGTCATTTTTAAATAAAGGTTATGAGATATTGGTTTCCCCAATTATTGCCGTATTTTATCCTTGTAATCTGCCAGTTCACTCAAAGATCCTCTGACCCCCTGCTAACCCGCCATCTACATACCGCCTGCCAGGCTCCCCCTTTGGTCCCGTCCACTTCATGGAGTATCCCCTAAAGCCCAAGTACAGAGACTATACCACCGACAACGTACTAGCCCAGGACCCCTTGGCCAGAATCACTGAGAGAACCAGATACAACTGAGAAGGCCCTTGGTACATTACCAAACCCGGCCTGTTCAGAGATAAATACAACTTTTTCCCTGCCTACCAAATAGACATGGAGCCACCTGTCACCCCCAAGCCAATGCCTGCCTCCACTGCCAAACTCCCACTGGACCATACCAACAAGCTTTTTGGAATTGTATATATAACTCTCACGGGAGTAATAGATACTATTGTCCCTGCCGCCGGTCTGTGGTTGTGGTTGGGCAAGTCAATATCCTACCTCATTAAGTTAGCACCAATCCTTTGATGGGCCCTGCCCACCCAGTCCGCAACCCGCCAGTTCCCAGACGCTAGCAAGCCGGCCAGTCAGGGTTGGTTCCCTGACACCTTGTTTAACTGTTTACCCAACTTCCTGGCTTTTTAATTGGGAAAGGCAATACCAGGCATTATGAAAACTACTGTGACAAAGGCCTGGCAGAGCAGTATAAGTACCTGCTAGGCCAAGACTAAACCTCATTGTCATTTTTAAATAAAGGTTATGAGATATTAATTCTCACAAATATTGCCATATTTTATCTTAGCCATCTGCCAATTCAATTCAAATCCCTCCAGCCTGCCTGCCATCAACCTATTGTCTACCAGATGCTTCCTTTTGTCCCATTCACTTTATAGAGTACTATTTGAAGCCTGAATACATAAACTATTCCTCTGACAATATACTAGTGTAGTATTCCTTGGCCTGGTCTAAAGAGTTGACCATATATAACAAAAGATCCCTTGGTTTATTACTGAGCCCTGACTGTTTAAGGATAAGTACAACCTCCTTCCTGCCTACCAAATGGACATGGAGCTGCCTCTTAGCCTCAAACCAATTCCCATGTCTGCCTCTGAACTCCCTCTAGATAAATCTAATAATCTGTTTGAAATAGTGTACATCACCCTTACTGGGGTGATTGACACTATAATCCTGGCCGCCAGCCTATGCTCCTTGGTGGGGAAATCTATTTCATAACTAATTAAGTTAGTGCCAATCCTATGATGGGCTCTGCCCACTCTGCCCAATCCTAGACAATGACAGGCTGCCCACCCAAGGTTAGTTTCCTAACACAACCTATGACTCTGAATGAGATTTCATTTTTCCAGAGTTTTTTGGTGGGGTATCTATCAGGACATAGAATTTAAGTCTCAACTGATATTTTTCTATTTTGTTGATATTTATCCAAGGCTTCTGTTTTGATGATTTGTTTCTCCTTTACCATCTTTGGTTTCCTATATTTCTGCAAATACTGAACCATGTCAGCCCAAGCTAGTGTCATCCAAAAGCTCTCAATCCCAGCCTTTGGAATCTTACTCTTGAAAATATATTTTTGATTCAAAATTATGAGTTAGTCTGGCTTAAAATTACCTCCCCTATCATCTCATTTCCATAAAATTGGATATAAAGGCCCTCAAAATTCTATTGCCTCAAGAAATTCAATCTCCCCTGTTTAGGCAATCAATAAAACTATTGTCACAATTCTAGATGAATCTTTTGGATTCTTGGAAAATAGGAATTTAATGGTGATAGTTAAGCACAGGCTTTGATACAGCTGTAGATGTTGTTGAAAAAGTCTGACATCTTACAGTATCTGAGTTGTGTAAGCTTGTTCTGTGTGATTTGCATCCAGAGGGTGATGTTCTCTCAGGAAATTATGGAAAAGGATCAAATTTCTTAAGAACCAAGGCGCCAGAACACCATGGCTTGTACTTTGGATGTTGCTTGAAGTCAGTTTCAGAGATCTAGAGCGCCAAGTAAATTGAACTTTTTTAATGGGTACAAGCACACTGTTGAAAATGGTGTGCCCCAGTGAATGTAGTAATTAAATGTTACAATCTTGGGAGCCTCCACTGTTAACATTTGACTAATACCTTGATAGTACAAAGAATAGTGAAAATGTGGGATTTAAAGTCAGTAATGATGCAAGCATAGCCGTTGTATGCCCAGTAAAAAAGGTGGTGGTAAAGATTGGGTATCTCAGGAGAAAAGACAAAATAATGGCTGGCAGTGTCAAAGTAAAATAGGGATTGGGTTTTCTGGTGGCTGGTCTCTTTGAGCCCCCTTTTGCCAGTGGACTAGATAAGAGTTAGTTCTGTCTTACTACATTGATCAAAAAGTTGAAACATGGTAAAGCATTTTAAGGCAAGCACAATCTACACAAGGTAGAGTCCTTTGGGATAGTGCACTGAGGCCTCAAAAAACACACTGGTTGGGAGAAATCTCTTCTTAGTGCAGCAACTCAGGGTGATGGGTCTAATTCCTGCTGTCTGATCCACCAGTAGTCTGTCACCCTGAGGGTCTACCCATGGTGGATGGCAAACAAAAACTAAAAGATGATGTGCCCCATGGGGATTTATTATCTTTCTTTACAGGTTCTCCAGCCAGTATAAAGTAAAATCTCTTGAGCTCTTCATTTTAAAGGTGTTTTCCCTAAAGTAAGAAGATTTGGATAGCTTACTGCTGCTATCATTGCCAAGAATATACTTCTGTGAAGTTTATAATACAAAATAAAGAGGAGGTTTTCATGAAGAAAATGGCCTTTTTATTGGTAAGGAAGAGAATATTTATATAGTGTTCTGATGATCTACATACTGTCCATGTAGATCTTGGCAGTCATGGGGCTTAAGTCAATCATGATTCTCTTAGTATATGATTATTTGTTACAGGAAATTCATGGTCTGGTATTAGTGCTGCCTTTCAATCAGCTATTGGGTTTTTTGGGGGGGGAATGACTTCCCAAGAGGGAGTAATCAAAGATGTTGCAACAAATACATTTTTTGTTTATTTATGTGTCAATGCCTTTGAATGTGACTATGTTCTTTCATAACAATAATATGTTTGATATTTCACAATAAAAATATTAACAGCTCTTTATCCCCATTTTTGGTAAAAACTTGTGACCACCTTGTTTCTGACACCCTCAATCCTAGGAAACAATTTAAAAGGTTAAGAAGCTATTATGAGTGTTCTGCAATAAAAATTCTATTTTAAACCCCTTAGAATGATGAAAAAAAGTTAGAATTTGGTTCCTAGAGTTAAGGGGGTTGGAAATGAAGTGGGTACCAAATAACTTGTGCCACTTATTTTCATCCAATGCACAACTTTTGTTTGCTCTGATCCAACTTTGATTTGTCCATCTCAACAGCTCTGAAAAGTACAGCATTTTAATACCTTGATAAAACATTATAAATGTAATGGCAATATCATACTTCTTTATAATATCAATTATCTCAGATCCCCACCAATATTTAGCATAGTGTTGAGGGTCTGGATGTACAAGCATTCTGGTTACCTTCAACCTACTTAACATTCAGCCATTGCCTGATTTGGTGCCCTTCCAATATACCGTTTGACATACTGAGAATGATAACCAAGCAATATCACATGACAATCCAAGTATCCAGTGGCTCAAACCCATCCCGCACATGACCAACCCCTAGGTTCAATCCGACTAAATCTCTGCCACAGCCTAATCTATATAAGTCTAAAATATTATCCAATAAAAGATACTTCTCTTCTCTCCTAATTCCATATTTGAAGCTTCCCCAAAAGGCGCTCCTTATCAATAGTATTTAATTAAACATTTATTTTTAAGTGAAATTATATAAATTAATATTTCTAACTTCTGCTTAATCAGCATAAAAATCAAGGGGCAGGGATCAGTAACTATACAACTGTTGCAATATTTTCAATTAATTCCTTTCAGAGAATTAACGCCCTGAGTAGTTTACCAAATGAATCACTGGATGGCACACTGACCAACCATTAAGTTGATGGCACTACTATCATTCAACCATCTATTACAGGGATCAAGCAATCCAGCTCCTAAGAGGAACATAGCTTGAGTAAGCCTTGTGACTTAAGATGAACATTACTCAGATAAGCCCCATGACTATCATGGTGTACATGGACAACATGTGGCTTACCATTATACTATATAATCCCTTATATTAATATCAAATAAAGTATCATTTTCTTCTTAAATTTCCCCTTTATCTTGTTTATTATACTTCCCAGAAGTATAAAATTGACAGTGGTAGCACAGGTAGATTATCCACACCTATGCAACTTTAAGGAGAAATTCCTCCTAAGAAAAGGACCCAACAAATGGCCCTCCTGCAGGTTAGAGAGACTACAAAGAGGGACAAGACGTCCCCACAGGTTTCACCATCTTCAACAACTTCCTTGTCCCTATCAAACAATACAACCTTCTCTGTGCTTGTAAACTCCTGAACCCGCCTACAACTTCTATAAGCCCACAGGTTCCTGAGATACCCAGTATTGTTTTTCAATGCCTACGTTCAGTAGAAATTGGGGCTTTTGCAGGGTTACACCAAGAAAATGCCAACCTCTGGATTAACAGCGCCCAAATCAAATTCACACAAGTGGACTACCCCCATAGACTGTAGGCTAGCAAAGTTTCCCTCTGCGTCACAGGAACTGCCTCCTGCTTTGTAAGTGAATGGCTCAACCAATATCCCAATCAAAAAGAAAGCTGTGAGACAAACAAAACCGTGTTCCTCAAAAGGTTTGCCATGAAGGACTCTGACGTGATGATCATGACAGAACTCAGAACCTTTAAAATGACAGGAACAATTGAAGATTACATTGCAGCATATGAAGACTTACATAACCAAGCTCCCAATACCATTAACTTCAACAAGCCTGGACCACAATTGGACTTCTACAATGGCCTCCACATGCACATTAGACGTCAGTTTGACATGAATTGCTGCAAGAACCTCAAAAATGTATTCCTAGAGAGAAGACATGAAGCTCAAAAAAATCTGACAATCTACACACAACAAACAAGCAAAAGGAAAGCCCCACGGCAAAGAAGGACCCTTGACCAAACAAACAAAATAATCAAGCCAACAACACTCATCCTTGAAACGGGAATTGTACTGCCCAAGCCAACCAGGCAAGTAATGAAGGTGCCAAAAAGGAGGGAAAAGATCAGGGGAGTCTTAGGCAAGCCACCCTCCCCTACTTCACAAGACTTGTACAGGGATCAAGACGTGGACTCAGTTGCCATGATCCAAGTACCCTCCAGCAATCCTCTACTGTTTGCTGCCCAAACTGGAAATAAACTCCTCGCTTATTCTTTCTGCTTTCACAGATATTAGAGCACAGCACTATTTGACACTGGAGCAGACCAATCCCTTGTCAACACTTTTTTTGCCAACCTCATGAAACTACACACGG